>CM076582.1:306897172-307046809 GCA_034641835.2 Pinus albicaulis | reverse complement strand
ACTATGGTTTTACTATTCATTCTTTTGGTTCCACCTTTTCATCATCGCTCAAGGTTCCATTCTTTTTTTGTCTCTTTATTAACTCGCACGCATTCGTTTCCACGGTTCCTTGGCTTCAGACTTGTATGCACCTACGCTCAGAGTCTTCAATACGAATCATCTCAATTAGCAACTGTCGATCCATCACCTCAGGTTTTAAGAATCCTCAGCTTACGAAGGAATCGACCCCTTTTCTTTTTGAAGCTACAACGCCATTCCGTGAAGCTACAACGCCATTCCGTGGTGTTAGATCACCGATACGCGGAGATGGTTCCATTCTACTTGTGATGGATTCACACTTTGTTACTTTATAATTCGAATGCTTCTCTTGACTTCGATTCACAGTCTCATGGGTCGCCTTCCCTTCCAGGAAGAGACTACGTGGCTTCAAGCCCAAATCTTCACTACCTTGTTCTTGCAATAGAACCTTTATTACACAGCCCTTCAAAGATAGTTGCAAATCTTCAACTCAAAATCACAGAGCCGACATTAACATCAAATTCTCTTATTAGGTATAGAACATCATTTAAGCTCGAGTTACAGCGTATATAGTCTATATCGCCATACAATCGCTCATTGAAATACAATCCATTGACATGGGTTATTAACAGGGGTTTTATCACACAGGTTTATACAATTTCTTATCAACATTCGAAGTCCATTCACACAACATTTAAATTAGATAAAAATCACATAGTACTGAACCGAACCCTTTCATATTTACAAATGAATTTACTTATAGACTGCTTGCCTCCGGCTAGATCTTCAATCAATTGGCCTTCTACCCCAATACTCTGTCTCTCTTAAGCTTCAGGTCTATGCAGCTCTATGTAGGTCTCCCAAATTAATGCCTTTGAGGCTTATTTTAATACAAATGGATAGTCAATCGATTCAGTTCCCTCGATGACTCAAAAACTCTTGGAATCCTCAATTCCTAAATTTATCCTAACTCCCTGATTTCATGAAACTGACTCCACCTAATCAACTTCTACTATTCTCTAATCATTCGAGGGCAGTTACAACCATCTCTACATTTAATCAAAATTAATTAAACTCACTCAAATATGAATAACTACATAGGAAATAAAAAACATGAGACCCCCCTTATGTTGATTTATATACAAAGATTGTCTTGAGCCTAATGCCCCTGCATCACATACATGGATAATTTTACTGATGTGTGTTTTCTTGATACTGATAATTGATGGCAGATGTTCACACTACCGTTGGAGATGCCAAATAAGGGCTCCATGTTGTAATGAAGTCTTTGACTATAGGCATTGTCATAATGAGGCCAAAGTATGCTTCTTTTTCTTTACTGCATTCATAGCTATTTCAAGTACTGCATACCCATACTATTGTAATGAAGTCTTTGACTGTAGGCATTGTCATAATGAGGCCAAAGTATGCTTCTTTTTCTTTACTGCATACCCATACTGTATTTGGTATTTCTTCCTTGAAATAGAATGGAGATATTCAATACATTGTTATTTAATGTAGCATTTATACCTTTTATTTAATTATATATAATTTTGATATATTCTTATTGGTATATCCATGCATCTTACAAAATGGTGAAAAATGTGCTATACAGGGATGATTTTACTGATGTGTGTTTTCTTGATACTGATAATTGATGGCAGATGTTCACACTACCGTCGGAGATGCCAAATAAGGGCTCCGTGTTGTAATGAAGTCTTTGACTGTAGGCATTGTCATAATGAGGCCAAAGTATGCTTATTTTTATTTATTGCATTCCTAGCTATTTCAAGTTCAATGATTGCCTTTGGTTTATATCCTTGTCAAAATAGAACTAGAAAATTATGTCTCTTCCAATTTCATTTGTGAGGGTATAGTATGGACTGAACTCATATCTGAACAGAATTCAATGGATGTCGATCCACTTGACAGACATGATGTACCTCGTCATGAATTTAGAAAGGTAAGGTTCTATCTTGTTTTCCAGTTGGATGTTATTCATTATAATGTTTGTCTTAATTCTTTGAACCATATGTATTCCTTGTAATTAGAGAAGGTTTTTTAGGGTGTAACATCATAATATTTTCTGAAGGTACATTTGAAAGATTTAAAGGTTTAATTTTTATTCTTTTCAAAAGATAAATGATCAATTATCTAGCAAATCTTATCTAACTTGCTGAATTAGTATATTGCTTTTGTTTATATTCTTGTATGTTTGCAGTATATTGCTCTTGTTATTTATAGTTATTATTGTATGTTTGCAGGTTATCTGTTCACTTTGTAGAACTGAACAAGATGTAAGAGCTGAGCCTTTTTAATTTTGGTTATGTGCATAAAATTTAGAGGTAAACACTATAATGTTTCTTGAGTTATTTTAAAAAGATTATGCACTGCCATTTTGCAGGTTCAGTAAACCTGCGTTACTTGTGGTGTGTGTATGGGAAATTACTTTTTTGAAAAATGAAATTTCTTTGATGACGAGGTACGTTCTTAATGGATTTTCAGTTTTAATAGCTCTGGTTCATGAAAACAAAGAGCTTTACTCTCACAAAATTATAAAAATATGGTTTGGATGTATACGCTTTTGGTTCTAATTGTGCTTGCCACTTTGGTTTTCCAGGACTCAAAACAGCAATACGACTGCGATGGATGTGGAATTTGCAAGTATGATTTTCTCTTTATGCATTTGATGTCTCTTTCTCTATAGTAAATTAATCTTTCATGCTATTGTGAAATGTATTTAGATGTATTTCTTGCAGTTGAATTTAGCTAGTTGTGCTGGTTTTCAGAACTGGTGGCAAGGATAATTTCTTCCACTGTTATAAATGTGGTATGTTCTTTATGAATTCTCAAATTACCATTTCTTCTTTTCAAATTATCACTGCTTCTTCCCTTGTTTCATTGTAGTGCGAGAATTATTTATTTGCTCGTGTACCTTTTTCTAGGATGTTGCTACTCTATCCTCTTGAAGGATTTCCACCCTTGTGTGGAAAAAGAAATGCACCACGGTCCACAACTGCCCTGTGTTTTGAGGTAGGTCACACTTATCTGCATAGTGTAGTAATTGTAGTTTTATTTTTAAAGCATAATTTAAATTTTAGACTGAATTTATTTGGATATATTAACCCTCATTTGTTGACTCCGCTGCAGTATTTATTTGACTCTACAAAGGTTACCATCGTATTGCCTTGTGGTCATACTATTCACATGCATTGCTTAAAAGAGATGCATGAGCATCTTCAGTAAGTTTCATATGTGGTCTGTTTTGTGCTCTGGCTCACAACCTCTTGAGATTTTCCATTTGTCTATAATTTCAGATTATACTTGTTTCTAGTCTATCTATCTATAGTATCACAAAACTCTAGACATACTTGCACTGATATACACATTGATGGTACCTTCTCTAGCCATCTGTGGTCACAGCTTGGCGCAACTTTAATTTTATTTTAAGCGTCTTGCCATTCTAAATGTTTGTTTGTCTTTTGCAGATTTTCTTGTCCACTGTGCTCCAAATCTCTCTGTGATATGTCTGAAGTATGGGAGAAACTTGACCGAGAGGTAGTTATTTTGTTGTTATATCATTACGATATATGACAAGATGAACATCTTGAAATCACCTTGTAATGGGTTCTATAAAGTGTGGCTTATTATATGTAATTTTGCTAATTTTGATTTCTCATATTTGAAACTTGCTTTCGTCAAATGGAAATTGCATTTTTAAGTTCCTTGAGTGGATTCTGATAACTTTCTTTTATCATGTAAGTTTCTTTGACTCCAATGCCTGAAGCTTATCGGAACAAAATGGTAAGATGTTTGATGTTCATGTGGTATGGT
Source organism: Pinus albicaulis (assembly GCA_034641835.2). NCBI lineage: Eukaryota > Viridiplantae > Streptophyta > Pinopsida > Pinales > Pinaceae > Pinus > Pinus albicaulis. The sequence continues at coordinate 307,042,957 of CM076582.1, read as the reverse complement.
TTGGAGGCATATTTTAGAGCCCATTAGTAGCGTGAGAGAATACTTGACCACTTTCTCATTGGTCTTTTGAGCGGGTTTGGATATTATGCAATGAATGTGGAGTAACTTCTGAATTAAATTTTCACATTGTTGCCCACAAGTGTCAAAGTTTCAATTCTTATAACACGCGACAGACCAGGGGAGGTCCTTCTGCAAGTTCAGGTACCTAGTCTTTGATATACTCAATGTTCAAATTCATGTATCCCTCTTTGCCACTTGTAAGGTCGCCTTAGCACTGCTTATATGGCATGAAAAACAAATATACTGCAAATTGCTATGTAGTGGAATTACTGTAAGAATTCATGGTAACCGCTGAGTTTTTGTGGCACTACTCTACGGTTTTTAACATCATAACAGAATTGATGCTATGTGCCCACTTCAACAAAGACCACAAGAAGGGAATTATTTATCCTGCAGATCTCACGCCACAACAAAACAAGTAAAAAATTCTGTCTTTTTGCACATCTGCAGACCATGAATTACAATGGATTGAAGGTCTCTTTTTCTGTATGTGACTTAGTTTGACCAGATACGTGCAGGACTTAATTTCCTGTGAAATGAAGATGTATTTTCCCTTTTGGAATGGCATGTTATTTCTCAAGCAATTGACTGGTTTACTGATTTCATTTTTTGTCTAGTGCTTGTTGAAATATTTTATTCGGTTGCATTGAGAGAATAATGCAAATAAATTTGAATGTGATTCTCTTAAGAGAGAACGTTTAACGAAACCAGATAAATCCACCTTAAGCTAAGTTCTGTTAAGTCTTCTTAAAAGAAAGAACGGTAAAAGAAAGAACAATGAAAGATAAATCCATCTCATGCCAGGATCTGATAACCAGTGAGAGGTTTATACATGGATTACAAACATGTATTTATGAATGACTATAAAAATAGTAACAAAGATCCATTATAATAACAATTCATCAGTGAATAATATTTTACCATTTTTTTATCCATCTCAAGCTAGGATCTTTAAAGCAGTGAAAGCTATGAAAATTGTAATGGCAATTCATTAGTGAAGAATAATATGGCATGAAAAAGAAATGGTTATAGAATTATAAAAAATTCTATATTGGTGGATGAAATCAAGGTAAGTATTTCTTTTTTTTTGGGTTACTGGATTCTTTCGTAAGTAAATCTAAATTTATCACTTACCTAAATTGGAAAATCATTTCATTTCTTGTTAGGCATACTATCTCAAGCAATACTGCATGACAATGACTCAAGCAACAGTGCATGACAATGGCTGGTGCTTTGATACTGTTTTATGTTTATATTTATACCATCCTTTACAACAATCAAAATTAGAATCCCTTTCCACTTCAGTGCCATGTATGGAATTTGCAGGTATTTGTAAATTATGCCATGAGCTGTGTTGGTTTGGATGTGCGTAGCAGACAGTGAGACACAACTGTCGGTTTGGAGGTGTGTTGGGATTGTCATATTGACTCTGCTCATTAGTTATTGGCGTTTTAATTTTTGTTCAACTTGTTCTTCTCATTGAAGAAATCGACAGAGGCATGGGCCTTTGTGTTGGAGGATTGTTGAAACAAAATGATCTGAAAAGATCCCAATTTGTTGAAACTCCTCTCCAACCTCAATATCCATGCTAGTAGTAGCATGAGCAACAACACTATGCTTAGCAGAACTAGAAGAACGTGTTTTCCAAACTGCACGAGAACTACTTCCCTCACGAGTCACCATGTGCCATGCTTGATCTCGGTGGTTCTCTTCCTTCTACTCCTGGTTCAACTACCATATCTTCATTGGAACCAACACCCCGAACTCCACTAGACAACAATTCACCATTTTGTAGTAGTGATTCGCCATTTGTACTGGTGATTCACCACGATTTTACAAGATAATATAATCTCGTGAGAGATTCGCCAAAAAATTATATATACATATTATATTATTAATAAAATCGCCTTCCATTTTTCCTATGTATCATGGGGATTCGCCCATTTATTATATATATAAATTTAGGGAGGGGGGTTCTTAAAATTTTCCCATATATATATATGTTTTAATTTATTCTATTGCCTCTCATTTGTCGCTGTGAAATGTAACACCACTAATTAAATTTATAGATGACTAAATGTTATAATGAAGAGGTGTGAAATTTGATGATATGATATAAAAAATAAATCCAAAAATCATATTCAAATGCACTAATAAAAATTTAATTCATACGAATATTGTTATAAGATATATATTTATCGTCTTTTGATGAATAATGAATTTAAAAAATCACAATAATTATGATATGATATAACAAATTAATCCATACATCACATTCAAATGCATTAATAAAAATTTCATTAATATGAATACTGTTATAAGATGTGTCGACTTTTGATGAATAATGAATTTTTAAAAATCACAATAATTCCACTGTCACAGGTCGATGTTTCTAAAAAATACAAAATGAAGATTGGTGCGTGTCAGTTACTATACACCGATGCGTTTGTATGATACAATGCACCGGTGCATTTCTACGACCTATAGGCACCACAAAAATACCAAATTCCAATTATAAATCTCGGTGCTTTTGTGCAATATTGTGCACCAGTGCGTTTATGTGAGACTACACACCGGTGTATTTGTAAGACCCAAGGGCAACACACAAATAGCAATACCAATGATAAATCTCGATGCGTTTGTACGATACTATGCACCGATGCATGTATGTGAGACTATGTACAGGTGCATTTGTATGACCTATGGGCACTGCACAAATACCAATACAAATTAGAACAATTGGTGCGTTTGTCTGATACTATGCATCGTTGCTTTTCTATAAGTCTACATACTAGTGCGTTGAGACAACCTATCGACATCGCACAAATCCCAAGACCAATTAGAATGGCCCCATGAGTTGTATCACCAACACTGCGCCTGGTGTAGTTTTATACCTTAACAGCCCGGTGCATGCATGTTCGACTGCCTCGAGCCACCTTCTAGATGACACGCACTAGTGCTTTGACACCTTAGTAGTGCATCAATGAAAAAAACATCCGTAATAACCTCCGACTGCCTAGTTTTTTTAGTTGTGTTGAATTTCCATTAAAAGCTCCACAAAAACCTTCGTAATCGTAAATGGATGTTGTAGAAAATGTTTTTTTGACAGTTTTGGCCAATTTTATAACAATAATATCCTCCTTTATAACCTCCGCTAGAGGGTCTTTTCCTTGGATTGAAAACTACCTCACTTGGCCATCTTTTGTCCTTTGACTCTTTGAAAAGACAAAATATCTAGATTTGGTTAGGTTTTCCAAGTGACCAACCACTCTAGACTTCTATAATTTAGCACATATGATTAGATTGGAAGGGAAAACAAAACATTTACCTTGAAAAAAAGAAGAAGATAATCTAAACAAATTTTATCTAGGAAAAATTTCCCATATCATTAATACTTTTTTTTTGTAAGCTTGGCAAGACTACATCTTCTTCATGTCCAATATATCACCCCCGAACAATGGCGTGAATTGAACCTGACTTCACATCAAGGAGTGCCTTAACACAACAATTCGATCACCATCTATCAAAGACATCTTCGACCTATATCATCTATACTTAAAATTTAACAAATAATCCTAATTACCTATGAGGTGTAGACTAATGGTTTAAGTGAGGTTTAGTACCCACTAAGTCTCGGTTCAAACCTCACAGGGAGGGCTTGAGGATGGAAGCTACCGTTGGGGAAATTAAATTATCCCAAGGAGAGTCCAAGCTCGCATAATGATACCATCTCACCACTATAAGTAGATTTTTCTTAATCCAATGTATTGTTAGCCCTAACCTAACTCAACCTAGTTACTAAAAAGTAAATAACTCATCCTTAAAAAAAAAAAAGAAGAAGATAATCTAAACAAATTTTATCTAGGAAAAATTTCCCATATCATTAATACTTTTTTTTTGTAAGCTTGGCAAGACTACATCTTCTTCATGTCCAATATATCACCCCGAACAGGGCGGTGAATTGAACCAGTGACTTCACATCAAGGAGCACCTTAACACAACACCTGATCACCATCTATCAAAGACATCCTGGACCCATATCATTCATACTTAAAAGTTAACAAATAATCCTAATTACCTATGAGGTGTAGACTAGTTGGTTTAAGTGAGATTTAGTACCCACTAAGTCTCAGGTTCAAACCTCATAGGGAGGGCTTGAGGATGGAAGCCACTTTTGGGGAAATTAAATTATCCCAAGGAGAGTCCAAGCTCAACTGCAAAACCATAATGATACCATCTCACCACTATAAGTAGATTTTTATTAATCCAATAAATGAGCTAGCCCTAACCTAAACTCAACCTAGTTACTAAAAAGTAAATAACTCATCCTATAAAAAAAAAAAAAAAAAAAAAAAAAAAAAAATATTACAAATTTATTTTATAAAAATATAAATGTTAAAAAAAATTACCAAATATTACCACAATGAAACTTACACCATAATCAAAATTCAAAACATAATTTCAAACTTTATCAACATTTAACATATATGTTCTACTAGTTTTTCAATTTTCTATATAGGTGGTAGAAGTCAATCTAAGATCCATTCAAACTAGTAAAATTCCCAACTTACCAAGGTTATATAAATTAACTTCTCCATCTATATTTAAGACAAGAAATCGTCAAAAGGTTATTTAATATGAGAATAATTTTTTACATTTAGTTGGTTAAAATTCATTTCTTAAAATTTTCAAAAACCCTAGTGAAAGATGGCTTCTAACTTAATTTTAAAACACCTTTATATTTATATTTATATTTATATAAATTCGTATGTATCTTTCTATTAACAGCAAAAACGTTTAACATCTGTTCCAAATTTTACATATTTAGAATTTACTTCATTCCTGCTAAATCCTCACTATGATTGGACTTGACTTAACCATGGAAACTTTGAGGATTTTGAAACCTAGACAGTCAACTATCAAAATCATATTTGAAATTTGCGAGACAAAACTACTAAAAAACTTAGACCATCCGAATGCAAACCACTGACAACTGAAACATGAAACATGAACAATGAATTGTTAACCATACAGAGATATGTAATGGAAGGAGATCGAAACTATCAAAAACCAGGAGATAATATTTCTTCCAAATCCAATTGAAACATCTCTTCATCTTATCATTATATATGTAATGAAAAATTTGTTTAATTTTACAGGAGTAAAAGATTGTTTCTTAACTTAGTTTTTAAATATCTTTTCATCTTCTCACTATATACATAATGAAACATTTGTTTAATTTTTGTGGAGATTTGAAAGGGTCTAAAATAGACCTTTTAAAGAATAATACATTGAAAAAAGAAATATCATATTATAAAAGTATTTAATTTTATAACCAATTTTATTTGTTAATGGTTGGAATTTGATAAATATAGGAACTTAAAATTTATATATATTTAAAACTATATATATATATATATATATATGATTTAAATAGATTTACAATTAATAATTTTTTTACTAAAAATTATTAATTCATTTAAAAATAAATAAATTAATATATAATGGTTATTTTATGTTAAATGGAGATTAAGGAGATTCACCTGGTGGATTATTGTCTTAGACCTTTGGTCGGATTTTTCTTTTCAAGACGATTTTTTCCCCCCCTTTGAAGTGTCTATCGATGCCTTGTTCTCCAGTTGGTTCTAAGTATGTTTTGAAAGGGATAGGTTTTGATCTATATCCCATTTCCTGAAGTAAACTAGGTTCTAGGACTTTCCTCTTGTCCCTTTCTGCTCCCCCATGCCTCCTCCCCTCTTCCTCTACATTTCGTCTAATCCCCCCTTCTCGCTCAATTCCCCTTTGCCTCCCTGTGACCCCCTTTATCCCAACTAGCTCAACATTGCCACAATAGAAGGGTAAGTGTGTTCATATGTAAAAGAGAAGGTTTTCCTTACAGTTGGGAAGGATATCATGCTTCGCCAGATTATGCACTATGCAGGGAAAAAATTAGTGGTAAGTTTAGGCGTTAAGTATTTCTCGGTGACTACACTAAGAAAATGACTATTGTTGATGTGGAAACCCACCTTAAGGTATGAACCAATGTTTCACTTAATTATTAGAGGGCGGATCACCTTTTTTTAGGAATTTTTCTAGAAGCTTGATCCCAAATATGGATTGGGATAAGGACATTCTACTCTTAAAATCTTTGTCTATGGATTTTGACCCTTTGAGGGAGCTTGGTGACACCCTTAGGGTTTGGTCCATCCTGCTCAAATTTCCCCTTCACTTTCGTCTTTGGAAATCTTCAAATTATCATAGATAAACTCAAATATTTTTTAGCTATAGAGAATGTATGGTAGGAGAAGGTGGATAAGCAAATGGCCTAGTTACAGGTGGATGTGTGTTCAAGGGCTAGTTTAGTGGTTGAGTTTTTGATTAATGTGGATGAGAAGCATTGACACTAGAAGGTATATTATTGGAAACTTATTTTTTGTTGTCATAGGTGCCACAAGTTTAGACACATACAAAAATATTTCCATTTTCTAGCGCCTTCTATGTCAACAAGGTTTCCTTCTCAATGATCATCATATTTCATGCCACTGGAGGTGGCAGAGGTCCATCTAAAGGATGCATCTCTAGTACTGGGAATGAAGGGTCCTCCATTGGCCAATAAGGTGGATGAAAGCTCTTCCTTAGAAATCAATAGAGGTAAGCAGGTAACTATTTCTAGGGTGCTTACAACCAATGATGCCTCGTGGAAGGATGTGACGTGAGTATTTTTTCCTTCAATGCTAGGGGTATGGGGGGCACCCGTAAGAAATTATCCCTCAAGAGAAAACTGGTATCCTCCAAATTGGACATCATCATGATCCAAAATACTATGTGCTCGAGAGACAAGGCCCGTAATTTTTTTAATGGAGTGCTCAAGGATTGGTCTTTCTACCAATTTGACTCTATCAGCTCCTTCGTGTGATTAATCACTCGATGGAGCCCTATATGCCATCCTTTCTTCATCCTTTCCCTCTGCCATCTTGGTCAAATTTTAGATAAATATTCCACTTTTCCTCTATCTATGGGCCATATGCTAATTGTGAACCTTTCTGGGACGATTTGGTCATTAGTGGGGCTTTAGCAGGTTAATATTCTAATTGGAGGTGATCTAAAATTTTCCATGTCTCTAAGAGAAGTGTGAGGTCCTAGCTCTAGAATCGGTCCTCTACATCAAGACTTCTTATATTTCTTGGTAAATAATAATCTTATAGATATTGAGCTAATTAAGCTCACCTCGACATGGACGAATGGTCGTCTAGGGGATCTTGCAGTCACAAAGCATCGAAGACCAGTTCCTGGTCACAAAATATCTTTTGAACATTGGGCTCACTTTCAAATCATGTGTGTGCACAAGAGGGATATTCAGCCATCAATATATTTTACTATAGTTCGATCACATGGAGGGCACCAAGATGATTCCATTTTGTTTCAATCCCTCCTGGTTAGTGGAGGATTATCAAGCTTTCATTGTCAATAATTGGAGGCATTTGTGAAAAATGGTATATTCTTCTTATATGGAACAATTTGCGGAAAATATGACAAGGGTTGAAAATATTTCAAGAGAGTGGGATAAGGAGCATTATGCTAAAAAGTAGGCTCATATTGAGACTTGACTAGTTAAGGATTTCTCTTACATGGGAAGTATCATTCTTTCTATGACATTTGGGAATTGGTTAAATCACTAGAAGAAGAAATACACTCGATCATTATGGAGGAGGAAAAGTGATGATGAGTTAAGTGCAGGGTCATTTGGCTCCACTTGAATGAAAAAAACTTTAAATTATTATATCATTTCATAAATGCGAGGAAGTAGTCAAATACCATATGGTGTAGCTTAGAATTGGATGGAACTCCTATCCATTCCTTTGAAGGAAATATGGTGAAGGGGGGTCACTATTTTCACACTCTCTTTTAGACCTCTTTGGTATGCCCGATTTAGGAAATCCTTTGGGCGGTGTCCAAATTTCCAAGAGCCATCTTGAAAGTGATGAAGGTGACACTTTTGGAGGTTGTTTATGAAGTGAAAGTTTTGGATGTCCTCAATTAAATGCAAAAAGATAATTTATTGGTGCTGTATGGTCTACTAGTGGAATTCTATCTAGGATTCTACGAGATGATTAAGGAGGATATACTAAAGTTGATTAAGGAGTCTTAACACACTAGTAAGATCCTGGGATATTTCAAACCTGCATTCCTTTGCCTCATTCTGAAGTCACGGGATTTGACTTCCCTTGTAGATTACAAGCCTAATTTCACGTTGTAACTTGATTCACAATTTATTTCGAAAACCATTACTAGAAGGATCAAGCCAGTCCTAAGTATCTTCATTTTAGAGGAACAATTTGGGTTTACACAAAAATATACATAATTTAGTTGTGATATCTCAAGAGGAATTCCACTCAATTAAATTGACAAAATTTAAATCCACCATACTTGAGATTTACTTCTCAAAAGCATATGATAGAGTCGATTGCACCTTCTTGCATTTAGTAATCATTCATATGGGTTTCAACTTACAATTGGTTAATTGTATTTTGGGGTGTCTATAGTTGGATTCCTTCATAGTCCTGATTAATGGGGCCTCGTATGATTTATTTTGTGACATCCCCTTGTTAATATTCCCTCATTGTAAATAATTGTAATTATTTAAAATACTAAGAGAAAGGGACATAAATTCCAATTACTTGGGAAGGATATTTCTTGAGGAATTGGTGAAATTAAATACATCAGCCATGGGTTGGATGAGAATCTTAAATGGCCTAACTACGTAATAAATAAATTGAAATAGAAAAATATAGGCTCAGGTGTCCTTGGCTCTAAAAGAAAGTAATAAAGAACAAAAAATTAAAAATGAGTAATGGGTTGCGTTGTCCGAGGTGGAGGTTGACTATGTGGAGCTTTAAAAATGATAAATGGTTGGACTAGTGAGAAAATACGCGAACTCAAGTTAATGATGGGGACAAAGAATCAACAAAATTCTCGCACATGTGCATAGGAAATATAGGATAATTCACTCTCAAACATATGTATTGGAAGAAAAAAATGGTGAACACTTGGAGAAATTCCTCAAAAGGTTGGAGGTGTAAGAGAATTAGTAGAGAAACGATAATAACACATAGTGGTTGAGCTCTGGTGAAGTAAAACAACCGAGGAACCCTCAAAGAGGATTATTAGGTGAAGTAATTATATATATTAATGTCTTGCTTGAACGTTGCATAACCCAATAAAATCTTGTGGATTGATGAACCTACTAGATTGGGAAGAGACACTCAGGTGCTTGTGAAGGCTAATTAACCACCAATAGTTTCCTTGGGGTTGGATCTTTGTTGCTTGAATCTTTGATGAGCCACCTGGAGAGGTGATATATTTATCCATCAATAGCGTATCCACTGATAACAATTCCATTTATGTGGACTCTCTTCTCCTATTAGTGAGTCGAGACTCCTTGTACTATGGTATCTTGCATGGATGTTGATTATATCTGAAGAATATGGAAATATTGAGTGGAAACTTGTGTAGCTAGTGGATGAAGGAAGAGTGGCCTTGTGACATTATTTTTCAACTATCCATATTGGTTTAAGTTTTTTTCCCCTAAAAAACAGTCCACCTCAAGCACTGGAATCTCTCTCAGGCGTGATAACTACAAGTAATAATGGTTTTAGCTTGTTTATGGTTGGGTGGAGAGTGAGAGCTCCACTCTCAGTTTTCAAATCTCTTATAAGATAAGTATACTATTATGTTATGTGTGGGTTATTATTATGTCTCTGTGCATTGTGTTAAATTAATTTTATATCAATGTTGAGTGTTGTTTCCTATATGAATAATGAATTATCACTATCTAGTGTAAAGATTTTATGAAATGACTCATTCCCTATGAATGTGTTTTGGCTTAAAAATTAACCTCAGTTGATTGAATTTAAGGAGATGGGTGATCATTTTTTATAACTGGATTCTTGCATTGAAATTATTGATATATCTAGTTATAAAGTTCATAAGCCTACTCATGCTAGTATGTAAATGTGTAAACTCATGCCAGGTTGGGTTGTATTTAAAACTTATAAGAGATTGCAATCATTTGTATTTTTATGTATAAAACATATATATGTGTGTGTGTGTGTGTGTGTGTGCCTATGCATAAATTTTTTTGTAGGTTGCAGGTCGAGGGGCTTATGAATCCATATGTATGAAGGTCCAAATGTTGGTCTCCAATCCCAGATTTTATCACAACTGATGCAACCAACACATGGTGGATTGCTCAGGATTTAGGTTCTTGGGTGACATGGTGTATGGGTCTATCTTAGTGGTTACGAGTGCCACTTAGTGTGAATGTGGTTGCTTATGGAGCATGGGGAAGCCTAAGTCCTACAACAAGGTGTGCATCACCATGTAGCCAGGGAGAATTTCCCTAGAAGTTTTGACAGGGAGTAGTATGGAAGCCCATCAAGGTTCTATGCAATGAGATAGTGTGGCCATGGAGGGTCCGCACCCACATGCATAAAACACATGTACACACACACATACACAATTTCAACTGGGGTTATATGTGACCTGGTATGAGTGGGTCAACAACTACCACTTGGCGTGATGTGGCATGTAATATGACAATCATGTGGATTCTATGCGGGGACCATGTGGGTGCCACATGGCATGCATGATGGCATGGCACTATTTTAATTGGTCAAGATATTAATTAGACATATATGTTGATTCGAGAACTAGATCAGAGCAAAACTTATATTTTTGGGAAGGTCTTGATGTGACAAACACAATGATTTCATATATTTATTATTTTTAGAAGGTGGAAAAAGGTCGAAAAATTTAGACCCCATTTCAATAACTTGACAATGGGAGTTGGGTCATCATAGTAACTACCATTTTCTACCCTTAGTAGGGGTTTTTGATAGTAAGGGTGTATGTTACAATGTGTTATTAGAGCTTCTTTGTTCAACACTTGGAATAGATGGACCCTATCACATAATTACCAAGCAAAGGTTCAAAACTAGACCTTTGAAGCTTCAGTGAGGCCTTATCACCTCGTGATAAAACATTAGAAATCTAAATGTTGTGTGAATTCGTCATATGTACTATTTGACATGTCTTATTTATGATAAAGATATGCATGTAGCATGATGCTAATGATTTATATGATTTTATTGGTACTAATGCACTAACTAAGGTGTAATGTTGTAGCTAGCCTTACACCATTAAATTTCCAATAGTAAGCCAAGGTGATAATGTTTATCATTTATTTGAATATGTTTAAATATAATAGCCACATGTGTGTGTGTGTGTGTGTGTGTGATGACACATGAAGGTAAAATACCACATGAATAACAAAGGATGGTACAATATAGAACCAACATACCAAGGAATGAATAGTAGAATGGTGCAATATAGATCTAATTAATCACAACATGGACACAAGAAGGAAGTACAAATGAAGCGGAAAGATCAGTTCGATAGAGAGGTGGGGTAGACTCTCTTGATTGGATGGAAACATTGAGGATCTTGAGAGTAGAAATAAGGAGCTATAAGGCTGATAATGAGAGGCTTGTCAAAGTGCAAGAGAAATAAGTAGAATTCAATGCAGTCATACTACAAAGCCTATCATACTTGCAAAGGTAGAGGAATCATAAGTTGGGTATCAACCATAGGGATATGAAAATCGCCTTAGGACAAGAGGAAAGAAATAATGGGGTCAATGAGAGTAATCTAGAAAGAGGCATAGGTTTTCATATGAAGATACTATTAAAGGAGGAACTCTACTAAGTACTCTTGAAAAGGAATTAAACACCCATGAAAAACAATATGAGAATTCTCACAGAAGGTTGCATCATCATCACCATTATCATCATAATGGTAAGAGGAGAGAAAGAGAGTATGTACTAGAGGATCTTAAGAAGGGAAAGCCTCATACCTTTGATGGTGAGGCAAAGAGGTTAGAGGATGCAGAAGCTTGGTTGCTGGAAATGAAGAAGTTCTTATGAATTCATGGCTTATCATAGAACATGAAAGTGAAGGTAACCACTTTTATCCTAAAAGGTAAGGCTCATATATGGTAGGAACATCTAGAAAAATTAAAGGGAATAAGGGAAGAAGAGTTTTCTTGGAAGGATTTTGAGGAGAATTTCAGGAACAAGTATCTATTTGAGAGATACTTAAACAACAAGGCTAAGGAGTTATATGAAATCAAATTGGGGAAAATGACATATGATGAGTACACCATCAAATTCTTAAATCTAATTTCCCCTACCTTAAGGAAGAAAAAGTGAAGATTCAGAGGTATGTCAATGGACTGCTAGAATTATTCCAAGATAGAATTGAGTTTGATGATCCCAAGACATTAGAGGATGCAATATAGAAATTGAAGGATTGATATGAGTAGTCTAGGCATAGAATTGAATATAATCAGACTAAAAATACAAAGGAAATGCCAAGTTTAAAGGAAAAAGGAAAAAATGAAACCAAGGGAATGAGCATGACCCCTGTTAACCAAGAAAATTAGAAGATGTACGATAATTCTAGCATAGGTCATTCTACTCAGGAAGAAACAAAGGGATATGAGAAGGCTCCATTTAAGTGTTAGAGTTGTGGAGGAAATCACTTGAGGAAAGATCGCCCATATCACAGGCATGCTACCCTCATATTGTACAACGCACAAGAAGCAGAGATAGTCAATGACATGGCTCAAAATATACCCATAATTTACACATCAATGGATTATCACTATGCTAATTACCAAGCATAAATTATAGAGATGGAAGGTATGATATATGACCAAAACGTCTCAGTTTTGATTGATCTTGGTTCAAATTTCAGCTACATCAATCCTGCTATTGTTGAAAGGTGCACAATAAAGAAGGAAGAACACAATGATTCTTTGCTAGTTAAACTTGCCATAGGGACAAAAAGAAGGATTGAGAATTGGATGAGGGCTTGTCCAATTGAATTGAATTGGATTCCAACCATTACAAACCTAATGTTCTACCATTGGGAACATATAATATATTTTTGGGTATGGACTGGATGTACTTGCATCGAACCAAGGTAGATTGTTTTAATAAGACCATTGAATGTATAAATGAATCTATAGGGAATAGAGTATTTTAGGTAAATATTAAGCCCACTTCGTTGAGAACAATATCAAATATGAAAACCAAGAGGAACCATAGAAGGGGATGGTTTTTTATTTATTGTGCAAATATATAGTAGTGTTAGGAATGAAGACAATGATATACTGAGGAGAGACCATGTTTTACAATATTTTCCAGTTTTCATAAATTCTTGGTTTTCCTCCTCAACGAGAAGTTTACTTTTATTTTGAATTAATTCTAGGAGTAGCCACAACATCAAAGGAAATATATATAATGAGCACTGTAGAATCAGTTAAGCTAAATCTACAAATCAAGGAAATGTTGGAAAAGGGTTATGTAAGGACAAGTGTGTCTCCATGGGGAGCACTAGTTCTATTCATGAAGAAGAAGGATGGCACACTCATGTTGTGCATTGATTATAAGCTATTGAATAAGGTGACCATTCATAATATATATCGCTTTCCACAGATTGATGATCAATTTGATCAGTTGAGAGGAGCAACAATCATCTCCAAGATCGATCTGAGATCATGATACCATAAAGTATGCATTAAGGATAAGGATATCCATAAAACAACCTTCAAAATGAGGTATGGGCTTTATGAGTTTGTGGTAGTCCCCTTTGGGCTTACTAATGTTGCTACAAATTTCATGTGATTGATGAATAATATGTTGCGCCCCTACCTGGAAAAAATTTAGTGGTTTTTTTATGACATTTTGGTCTACTCAAAGACAAAGGAGGAGCATGAAGAGCATCTCCTCACAATACTGCAATTTATAAGGGTACATAAGCTTTATGAAAATCTTGTTAAGTGTGACTTATTTCAATCATAGATCCACTATTTGGGGCACATTGTCTCAAAAGAGGGAGTAGTAGTTGATCCAGAGAAGGTTAACATAACCTTAGAATGGCCAACACCAAATAATGTGGTTGAAGTTAGGTCCTTCATGGGATTGGAAGGATACTACAGGAGATTCATCAAGAAATTATCCAAAATTGGCCACCCAATTACTTCCCTACAAAAAAAAGGGAAAATGTTTGAATGGAAAATGGAATATGAAAAAATCTTCAATCAGTTGAATCTGTTGTTAACTAATGCGACAATGCTAAAAATGGAAGATTCTGAGAAGGATTTCATTGCATGCACAAATCCCTACAAGGAGGGCCTTGGTGGAATCTTGATATAGGAAGGCCAAGCAATATGTTACAAATCTTAGAAGTTGAATGAACATGAGTAGAACTTTGTAAATCATGATTTTGAATTGGCTTTCATCATCCATGTGTTGAAGATATGGAGACTGTTATAGGTCAATTTGGGCTTCACTCTTAAAACCAGATCAATATCAATTAGGGTGTATCATACTATAAATTAGTTGCTTTGGGCTTTACTGGATTCCAGTTGAAGTGTTCCATTGAGCCATCAAAGCAACCCTAGACCGCAGTAAGTGCTTTGCAAAGCAGCTAATCCCATGCAAAGCTGTGTTGTAGAGCATCTAGGCCCACTTTATAGTGTGTTGGTCGAATGGGAGCCATTAAAACTCTTATCCTCCTATTCCCATGAACAAGGAAACCTATTCATCCATTTTTGGAAAAGCCATTCAATGATCCATTAATGCCAAACTACCTTCACTAATAAATTGAGCACTGATCATAGTGCACAAGGGGGCAAGAATTTGAATTAGTAGAGTTATGCTGGTGAGATCATAGCTCTTGGAGGTATCATTTTCATGTAACGTTATGCTGCTGGAGTGATGTTGTTGATGCGATGAGGATAGGAGTAAAGATGGAGCGAGTTGACATCGCATCGATCCAACTATTTGTAACTTATCCTTCTATTTAATAATAAAGAGATTTGTTCCTTTCCTAATACATGTGTCCATGATGTTATATGTGTATTTTCAAATGCAATTGATTCAATTTGTTTAACATGAATAGATCATATGCCTTTATGTCATTTTCTGTCTTCTATTTTCCATTGCAGGTACCAATCAAGCAAGTTTAGATCGATTGAGAGCGACGTAAGCGATGGAAGGGAGGCGAGGAATAACGAAATATCACAAGTAGGTGTTCTTCCCTTATCCATTCATTTTAAGGAAAATGTCAAATATCTTTCTTCTATTGTTCTAAGTGCGACCACCACACTTAGGGAAAACATATCTATCCATAGGTTTGATTTCCAGAAAATAAATTGGCGACTCCACTCGGGAATGACGGATCATCCCTGGTGGATTTATCCTTGTTTATCAACCTCTAGTAGAATTTAATTTCTTTATTTTAGTCATTTGAATGTATTTTAGTAAAAGTAGTGTGTTTGATTGCCTTTTTTGAGTGTTCCTCTGGCACCAACACACTGTTGGTCTTGAAAAAGTTCTCTGTATAACACCGGTGGCTTAGGGACAGTGCTCTGTAATGCATTGTATCCCACTCAGGGGTGCATTTCTCCTGTGACCAACCAAAAATCATCATATGTTTGTCTTTTGCAATCCATTTCAGTATCTTGTTTGTTGAGTTTTCAAGTGTCTGATTGCCTCTACTATTCTTTCCTCACTTTGGATATATTTTTTTTATCAATGTTTCTTTTTGTTTTATTTATCATTGTTGAATAGCTCCATATTTTAAAATTTTACATTTGATCAGTTCTTTACTTTTAGAAAGAGGAATTGTCATTTCGGTCTTCGTTTCTATTGAAATTATTGATTGATTGTTTGTGCATCCATTTTTTTTTTTTTTAAATTTTTTCGCTCATCTAAAATTAAAATAAATTGAAAAGAAAAACATGCATTTGAATATAGGGATTATGAGTGCTACATAGGAATAGTTAGGGAATTTGCATTTAGATGTGCTCATTGTTGATTGCTGACAATCTGATTGTTCTATCCCTTGTAGTTAAGATTTTCATTGTCGAAATTCAAATTGAAACAAATGCTTATCATTTTTATTGCATTATAGGAATGTAAAATACATCATGCGGTGAACTTGAAAGACAAAATTATAAGAAAGATCAACTTAAAATTTATTTGAATTAATCTAAGGGAGCATTGTTACTTAACGATAACATTTAGATGTCTAGGCTAGATACATGTTCTGGCATCGTTAAACATAGAATATTTCGTTAATTTTCTGTGATACATTCCGAGTATGATACCTCATTCCACGTATGTAAGTATATTAGAGCTCTTCCACATACCTTTGGGTATATCGGGCGATGTTTTACTACAAAAAGTATAAGGGGATGCTCTCATTGTGCGGTTTCACATTAGACGACGCTAATATGGATTAGGCCTCCACGTACCATCAAGTATATTTGGAAGGACAACATTAGGTTGCTTACCATCCATGGGTAATCGAGTTGGCTTCCTTGTACACTGTGATACACTGAACACAACATTCAGAGCTATTTCCTGTATGTACATAAGTCCTTCGTTTACTAGGGCAGTATATTACAGTTCACAGTTGCTTGGAAAACCTTTTGCCTAGAATTACCCTATTTTTGTTTATTTTTTTTTGTATTAAAATCACACAACAATTGTGGAAGAAGATCAACCCTTTCCCTGTCATTCGTGTAGGAAAATGAATAAACCACCTTTATCGCCAGAAGCTACACCTAGTAGACGAAGGCGAGCTTGTCCTACCGAGTTCGGTACCTCTGGAACCTTTGGTGCTACATCTTAATCTAATATACCAGAGTTATCTGATCCTTTGAGTACTGAGTCTTGAGTTTTTTCGACTGATCCTGGTTTATATGCTACTGTCAAGATGAAACCTTCACAGTTACCTGAGGACACTGAAATTCAATCCAGTGAAACTGTAAATCCTGAACCTGAGCTTGTTCAACTGGAAGTTGTTTTGGAACATATTGTTCTTTTACTAGAACATATTCATCCCAAAGTTGAACAACAAGATTTTGTTCCCATGCAACCGTCTTATCCTCATTCATCCATAAATATTGAGTCTTCCTCTTTACCGCAGTGTTTACTGCCTGAAATTTTTATCGGGCCTGATGCTGAAGTACTTCCACTTGGTTTGATTTCAATAGAGGAGGAACTTCAGGAAGAGACAACCCCTTAAAATCCAACTCATTTTGGGTTGGGGCCTCATCTTTATCTGTCTTTTCCTCATTTGACCTACTCTTCTCCTATTGATTCTACTCGATCTCAAGTTCCCATATATTCTTTGGAGTATTTACTGGGGTATTTTGCCATGGCTGAGACAACATCCCAAACTATACCATCTGTTACAGCCGCAACAACATATATTGTTGCTTCATATTCGATGTTTTCTATGACACTTGAGTCTCATATTTATAGTGGTCAGTCCATCCCACTGGGTTACCAAGCTTTAAATGGAACCTACTCTGGTGTCTCCTCTAGTCCATGGAATTTTCCCATGTCATCATCTGGAATTCTATCTGGTTCCTCTCTTACGAGTACTGAATGGCCTGATCCTTTATTGACATCATCAGCTTAATATTAGGTTGATCAATCCAATTACTGTCCATATTACCTAGTATCTACTGGACTCCCATCATATGAAAGTTAGTATGTGAAATATCCTTATACTCCATACATTCTGGGGCAACATATGTTCATGCGATATGGTAGTACTCCTTTGTTTTTAGGTCAATATTATGCTAGAATGCCTGCTTGTCAATGGAAACCTACTTTTCCTATTCAACTGCAAACGATTGTGTATCAATATCAACCAGTTCAACCTATTGCATCTGTACCTACTACGCTTGTTATTACTTCTTTGGCTGTTGCTCAGTCTTCTTAGGAGGGTCCTTCAATCCCTAACCCTCAAGTTTCGAGTCTACAGAATTCATCTTTCGAGGAAGGTATTCAAAAACCATCTGTATCAGAAATTTCACAGCCACAGGCTAGTTTACCCTTATCATAGGCTTCTACTGGTCATGTCTATTCAAAACCTGGTCCAAATAATCCTGGAAGGCAACAACAATTTTATCAAATCAAATGGAAACCACAATAACCATTCCAACAATTTCAAGCTTATCCAGGTCCCGTTCAACAAGACTATTAAGGGTTTGTTAAAAAAACTTACCCCTATCTGGGTTACCAACAACAAAGTCCTTATGTTGGTGCACAATTTCCTATTGCTCATGTTATTCCATCTTATCTTGGCTATGCTCAACTTGATCTAAATCGACGATTTCCATTTGTTGCAACATTAGAGTTACCTGATTTAAAACGATGCACTAATGATCCCATTCATTATTTACCTTGGTGGTTGGTGATTCCTCATAAATTACCCTCTGATATTCCGAAATACAATGGATATTCTGGAGAATATCCATCCACGCACATTAGGACTTATCATTTATGGTGTTCATCAAACTCCTTGAATGATGATTTTGTTAGCCTTTGTCTTTTCCAGCGAATGCTTACTGGTCCAATTGCGAAGTGGTACATTGAATTAACACGAGCTTCTTTCAATAAATTTACAGCTTTAGCCAGTACTTTTTTAACCCACTTCAAGTTACCCATCAGATATGAAACTAGAATGAAACTTTTGACAAATTTAAAAAAAACCACTACTAATCATATATTAGATCATATACATGAGTGGCGTCATCATCATTGAATGGTTAAAACATTTGTTCCTGATCAAATTTTAGCTGAGTGGTTTATAAAATCCTTGTTGCCATCTATCATTAAGGATGTGGCCAAAGGCAGCGTTGTCACTGAAGAGCAAGTAATTTCTCATGCCAAATATCTGGATTTGATTTATACCCACTTTGGCAAGCTCTATGAAAATATTCTGAATGCACCACGACCAAATTTTATTGTTCCTCCTTCTCCATTTGGTAAGGAAATTCATGTCGATGATGGTGTGATTGGTTCTTCTAGCACCCTACTAGCAATTCGACCATCTGGTTTTACACTTGCTGTTTCAAATCAAACCCCTATTGCATCTGATCTCACGTATTCTTTTGAAATACATGCTGTGTCATCTGACAAGGGAAAAAGTGACAAGAACATGGAAGTAAGAAGAAGGGTAAAGATAAGAAGAAAAAAATTTCACCCCCGTAGGAAGAATCATTTGATTCATCTGGTTCTTCTCAGAAACCTCGTTACACTTGATTGATATATAATGAGGAAAATTTTACGCGAGATTTTCCTCACCGCTCAGAAGTCTCGAAGCTTCTTAAGACTTATGTTGCATCTGCAGCATTGAAAAATCCTTTTTCAAACCCGAAAACACATATGGTTGCTACAGATCCCGCGTCTAGTTCGCAAGTGCTTATGCTATCTTCCACTAAGCCAAAAACTGATGTTTTGGTGTCCACTCGAAGTAAAGATTACAGTAATCCTCTGTCGTCATCGAATGGTCAGGCTACAAATAAACCTACTACTACGACTTAGACTTCATCTGATTCAATTCTGTCGCCTATTATTCATGAGTTAATAATAAAGTCGTCAAAGGGAGTCATTCATAAATCGAATTTCAACCCTTGAGCTCGTGCAACTCAAAATTATAACGTAGTTGAATATCTGGCTTAGTCACCTTCTGCTATGTCAACGATTGAGGTTCTTTAGAATTGTCCCTCCCAAAAGAAGGATTTGTTGTTGGTGATTAGTGGAATCGATTTGATAGATTTTAATCTTATAGTCTTTAATCACATGGTCTAAGTGCCACAATTACCAGCACAATTAACATTTTTGATTCAAGCACATGTCCTGAATCGCCTCATTCATCGGACTATTATTGATGAAGGCGCATCTACTTGTACAATGTCTATGAGTTGCTGGAAGTCACTTCGCTTGCCAACTTGATCACAATCACCTACAAAGTTGAAAGCTTTTGACGGTCGTACATATAAGCCTTGTGGAATTCTCAGTAACCTGCAAGTTGAACTAAGGGGAAAATTAGTTACTATTGAATTTGAGGTCATTGACAGACCCCTTGACTACAATATTTTACTTGGAAGACCGTTGGTTTACGCTATGGCTACGATAATATCTACTTACTTTCGTATGGTCGTCTTCCCCCACAAGGGAAGCATCATAGTCATCGAACAACTATCCTTCTTCACCTCTGGTTCCCAAGCCACTAGAAGCATTTTGTTTGTTCATATACCCCCACCATCTCTTCAGAGCATTGGTGTAGGAATATTTAAGGATTCTTCCCTAATGGGCACCTTTTCGTTACCTTTTCCTGCGACATCGGCAGAAATTACAGATATAGAGATATGCAATATGATATCTTCCACTTCATCTGACTTAAGGAAGATTCCCAATGATTCCAAAATAGATAGACTGGGCAAAATTATGCCGCTAAGTCCAATTGAGCTCTCATAACAATCAATATTTTTGGTTTATGCGGCTAATCCAAATTCTTTGTCGCTGACTGTTTGGATCGATCGTTCTTTGGATTATGGTACTTCTTCTGATCCTTTTTCATGTGTATTCTCAACTGATGATAGCATTATGGAATCCATGATGCTAGAAGAAGAACCATGGGAAGATTCTCATAAATGATCCCATCTTCCAGATTACAAGGAAGATAGTCCATTTAAACTATATAACCCTAAAGTTGTTGATTTATTGATGAATTATATTCCTATCCACGCCATTGATTCTAAGTGAAACCCATAAAATATCGAAGAAAAAATTTCTATCGATATTTCTACCAAACTTGGAATTGTAGAAAACATTCATGTCGGTGCATCTTGTTCTCCATCTGAACTTGACACTTACTGCTCTCTTTTCCGTGAATTCCGATATGTATTTGCTTGGTCATATGAGGAAATTCTAGGCATTGACTCTAGAATTGTTGAGCACGAGATTAAATTGTATCCTAATATCAAGACGGTATGAGCGCCTTCGTCCTGTTCATCCTAAGAAAGTTGTTGCTATTAAAGTAGAGGTTGAAAAACTTTTGTGTGTTGGTTTCATTTACCCTGTTTCACTTACTGATTGGGTTTCTAACATTGTTCCTGACATGAAGAAATAGGGGAAAATTAGAGTGTGTGTTGATTATCAGGATGTTAATCACGCTTTTCCGAAAGACAACTATCCCACTCCCTTTATCGACCAAATTATTGATGAATGTGCTGGATGTGAAATATTTTCTTTCATGGATGGATTTTTTGGTTACAATTAGATCAATATTTTCCCATAGGACCAATATAAAACCACTTTTTTCTATCTTTGGGGTACATTTGCTTATCGAAATCTCCCTTTTGGTTTAAATAATGCTAGGGAAACATTCCAGAGGGCAATGAATTATGCTTTCCATGACATCAAGCACATAATTCAATCGTATCAGGATGAATTAACTTCACATTCACGGAAACAAGTTGATGACCCCCTAAATTTGAGAGAGATCTTTTTACGATGCTGTCTCTACAAAATACGCCTCAATCCACACAAATGTGTGTTTGGTGGTCGTTTTCTTGGATTCGTCATGTCAAAAGATGAAATTTGACTTGATCCATTGAAGGTCTAGGCCATTCTTGATTTTCCCGCTCCTTCCAATCTACTTCAGTTACAGAGACTCCAATAGAAGGCTAAATTTATAAGGAGGTTCATTCCCAACTACACCGAAATGGCTAAATTATTTACTTGAATCTTAAGGGAATTCCCTTCCATTGGGATGAGATTATGCAAGCTTCCTTTGGTGTTCTTAAAGATACCCTAATCCGAGCATCATTAATCTATCGCTCAAATTATCAGACTGATTATTTCCTGTATCTTGTTGCTGTAGATACAACCATCGCTATGGTTTTATTCCAAGAAGAAGATGATATTGAACATCTGATCTATTATTTCAGTCATAATCTCAATGATACAAAAGTTAAGTACACTTATGTTAAGAAGCTCACTTTGGCAGCTGTTCAAGCTATACAAATATTTAGCCACTATATCTTGCTCCAGAATACCATTGTCATTTTGGATTGCAACCCTATGACATACATTTTGTCACATCAATTTCTTGGGGGGAATATTCAAAATGGATCATCATTTTGCAGGAATTTGATTTGAAATTAAGAAAATCCAAGTCAAAGAAGTCTTTGGTATTCACTGAGCTTATTTGCGACCTTCCCTCGAGTAGCACTGAGTCTACTACAAAACCATAAATTCAAGATGAGTCTTTGTTTCTGATTGAGTCATCTGACTTGTGGTATGGAGATTTCATCATCTATCTCCAAACCCAAAATTTCCAGCCCAATACCTCTCGCTTGCAACAACAACGTATTCGATACCAAGCTAAATATTATTGTATAATCAACGATACACTTTATCGTCGTGGTGTTGATACATTTTACGTAGGTGCCTCACTCATGAGGAGGTCAAGAAAGCTTTAAATGATTTCCATACTGGTGCCTGTGGTGGAAATTTGTCTAGTTTTGCTACCACGCAGAATATTCTCCGCGCTGTTTACTTCCCGCCTACCATATTTCATGACTGCATTATTGTAGTTAGAAGTTGTCATGCTTGTCAGATATTTGATCGTAAAACTCGCTTGCTGCCAGAACCAATGCATCTTGTCGTTATTGTTGGACCATTTACCAAATGGGGCACTGACTTCATGACATGTAACCCTCGCTCCACCGGAGGGCATGGGTATATTATTGTCACCATCGACTATTTTACCAAGTGGGCCGAGCAAATGCCTACATTTAACAACACAGGCGAGAAAACTACATTATTTTTCTTTAACTATGTTGTTACACGGTTTGGTGTTCCGCAAGCCATAGTCACATGATGAATGAGTTGACTGCCAAGTTATGATTATCACATGATAGTTCTACCCCTTATTATCCACAAGCCAATGGAAAATTTGAAGTTATCAAACAAATATTAAGCGTATGCTTCAATGAATGATTGGGGTTCATAAACAATGCTGGAATTTAATCTTGTACTCGGCTTTATGGGCGTATCAAACCTTGGTGAGAAACACAACCAGATTTACTCCCTTTCAGCTAGTTTACGGTCTAGAAGCTATCTTACCGATCCAATGTGAAATTCCATCATTTAAACTCGCGATTGACCTGCTACTTGAAACTTCTTACGAAGAGGCACGTCTTTTAGATCTCATCCATCTAGATGAAATGCGTTGTGAGGCCGCATTGGCCAGTGAAGCACATAAGAGACGAATTAAGGCGCAATATGACCACAATGTCAAGCCTCACACCTTCTCGAAAGGAGACTTGGTCTTGCTTTATGATCAAGAAGCTGATAAGATAGGAACAATAAAATTCAAACCATTATGGCGTGGCCCCTACATTGTCAAGCACATTCTGGCTAAGGATGCCTACAAGTTGGTAGATTATGATGGGATTCCATTCTCACAGCCTCAGAATGAGTTGTATCTTAAATGTTACTATGCTTGATTCTACATAGTAAACACTGTATGATACTGTATATATGATTTTATTGCGTGTTTTCACAGTTTTTCTTTCAGAGTTTTTCATGTGGTTAGTAATCCGCTTCATATTTTGTTGCATATGTCAGAATATTCGAAACCATTTTTTGGATATGTCGATGGTGCTAGTTGTAGTACGCAGAATCTATCCTCTGTAGTGTGGGCCATATTCGCTCCAAGTGGTGCGTTAGTGAGTTTCCAAGGGATTTGTATTGGTCGATCTACCAACAATATCTCTGAGTATAGTGTGTTGGTCTAACTCCTCTCTAATTCCATTTCACTTGGCATTCGCCACATCATCACCAGGCTAGACTCACAACTTGTCGTACTACAACTTACTAGTATATATATTGTTCAAAATCCAGCTATTCATCACATGTTCCTTAGAGTTTGTCTTTTGGAAAGACATTTTGATTACATCCAATATCAACACATTTCCAGAAACTTTAACACTTAAAATGGTTCTTTAGTGAATTATGTGTTAAATAGAAATTTGCAATATATGTAAAGATAGATTTTCAATTCACATCACACAATTGAATAGGATTTCACATAACCATAGGAAAACACTGAAATTAAAATAGATTTATAAGCGATTTTTTTACAAAAAAATTGTGTCCAAGACACGTTGGTCATATGAAATCAAAATGTATACAGACATAGAATAATCTAAGTAGACCTAGTGGGTCTCATGATATCATGTCACTGCTTGGTCTATCATACACAATGGCCTCATCCAATGGCTAGGCACACCAATAGTATGGCACTGCAGCCTCATAGGTAACTCCTCATCCCAAGAGTCAACCCCTCCACATGCTGTTGTAACTCAGTAAAAGTCTCGGCTAAATTCAAATACTAAAGGACTGCTCTCCCGACAATCCTCTCTGCTGTTTCTCCCGCCTACTGTGCATGACCCACTGGTGGAACAGTACCCACATCTGCATACATAAAAAATCTTTAGTTTAGTCTTGGAAACATAGAAAACAAAAAATATGTAAAAAACCCAAAAAAAAAAAAACATGGTAAAATTTTTTACCTATAGCACCCCATTGAGTGCTGGTTGGTAAAATCAAATCTGGATCTCCACAGAAATCCATCCATGCATATGGATGCTCCTAAATGAGGATATGCTGTCGTTGAAGACAAGTGAAGAATGTAGTGGAAAACGAGATGGATGACTGACCATCATGTCTAGCCATTAGCTCTACCACCGTTGCATCTGTGGATCTATAGGACCAGCTAATCCTAGTGTCACATGTTGTGGTTGCATCAGTGGAACTCACTCCAAAACAAAAGTGATCAAGTTCGATCCATAGTTGAAATTATTCGCCTTTCCACTTTTTACTTTGGTCAACTATTATTTCATCTGAAGGAGTATTGCTTCAACCCAATTGAACACGATATGCTCGAGACACTCAAGCACATACTACATATATGATCTGTTCACGATATGAAGTGTCATGCTGCCAGCTAACTTTGCGATAGTGAATAGAATCGTTTGCAAAGGAATATTAGGTACATCTTTGATATTTATCTTTCCATCTTTGCTAGGCTCAATACTTGGTCGACAAAACTATTGAATGTAGTCCTTCACTGTCTCACTTCCACGAACAGAACCTGCAAGGGAAATGGGGGCACCATGTCTCGACAAACCTGTCAGAAAGTAAATGTCATCAACCAATATTGGGAGTACTTTTTCCCTAATGTGAAATGCCTGTAGTGCAGGGTCCCATGAGAAAATCAAGAAATGAAATAGTTCCATATGTTAAATCATCCCTGAAAATCTAAAGTACTTGAGAAACCCATGGTCTCTGAGGGCTCTCATAGTGCCAGGATAATTTAGGGAAACCATATACTATTCCTCATGTTCTCTTTATCGCCATGTAATCAACATTCTAATCTGATCAAAGTCTAAAATCAAACCATAGGCTTAGTTAGGATGCATTCCATGAAAAAAATGGAGAAATTTTGTGCAGAAAACTCAATGCAAATTTCTGAATTGCGCCCAACGCACTCCTGAGTGGGAGATAGAGCATTGCAGAGGACCTGGGATTAGTTTCAGCCCCTCCGCAAGGCACATTTTTACATCCAAGGGTGCGTTGGTCCTAGGGCGTTGTATATTTACCATAAGAGCCCCAAAACCCTAAAAAATTTACATGAAACTAAAAAAGAATGAAAACAATAGAAAGAGGAAGGTTGGATCTTCTACCTGATCTGGATGGTACGAGAAATGGTCCATAGAGTCTCTCGCAATCAGCTGCTGAAGTTTGAGGTTAAAACTGGCTCAGAGTTCTAAAAACTGAATGGTAAAAATGACTTGGTAATTTCTTATTTAATAGTCTTTTTGATTAATTTATGGATATTTAATGAATTGACTATAATTTTTATCCATTTTTACTACTAAAACAGTCATTTTTAATCTGTTTGGTGGTTCTTTGAGCAGGTGTACAGCTAATACAGTGAATTTGACGTGCATGATCATGAAATGAATTTTGACCACATAACACAATTTAATCTCTTTTTCGAGCTCTGTTAAACATGAAAAAGGAACCCCCCTGGAGTTCTCTTTTAGATCTTTTCAGACTCCCAAAGTATGGAAAGATTTCCAAGAACTTATCCTTTTGAGCTCATTAAAGGAATTGAAACGAAATATACTCAGTATAAGTTTAACCCTTTTCCGGATTGAGAGGAAATTTTACGAAAAATAACTTGCAGAGTTTTCTTTTCATCCCCTTTTCACTTCTATTTTTGTTCAATGCTGCTAACTCATTCAGTGTCACCGATATGTTCAAGAGAAGTCAGCCAATTATTCCTCATCATTTGCAATAATCATAAACCTTCATTTCATGACTGCCATCCCTGAACATTGCTTCATCAGTTACATTCTGTCTCTAAAACCATTGCTCCCATTTCATTTCTTTGATGGGGGATACATCAAAGCCCTCCTGTGAGGAGTCACTTCCTATCGACAACAGCTCATCATCCAGGAAGTTGACTTAGAAACAACCTTTCAATACCTTGGAGCTTGCATACATCAATGGAAAGTTTCTCGTTTTCGGCAATAGGTTGAAATTATAGGCCTTCGACCGAAAGACTTCGTATGGTGTTCGACATCAAATCATCTATTCACACCATGCAAAATGTACTGAAGTACCTTGAGAGCCATTATCATCAATGGTGGTTTCTCTTGCATCTGTTAACAACTTACATCATTGGTTGGTAATCAGATGGTGTATTCTCATGTTTGACTTCAGATCACATATTCGCATGGTTAGACTCATCCTTAAGCGATTGAGTGAATGCGATAGAAGACCCCAGATCTAGTTTCATCCATTTGGGATACTATTTTAGGATTGGTACCAAATCATACGTATGATGGTATTTACAAAGATGGTCATCCTATCATGGGTCTATATCTATAGACAAAATTATGATGTTATGATAGTTTATGTGCTGAGTATGGGTATGCCTCCCTCAGAAATTCATGTCCAACATGAAAATAATTCATGATGTAATGTATTGTAATTGATGCAGGTCATCATCTAGTTTAGATCCTACTCATCACATCGTAAAGCATATCAATCAACATTATCACTTTTGACTTCATTCTTTAGGGGGCAGATGTTACAGGTCAATTTGGGCATCACTCCCAAAACCCAGATCAATATCAATTAGGGTTTATCATACTCTAAATTAGTTGCTACATGCCCTAAACAAGTCATTCCATTGATGGTTTTCCTTCATGAAAGTTTCACTTCTTAGATGCGAGTTGAAGTGTTCCATTGAGCCATCAACGCACCCATAGACTGCAGTAAGTGCTTTGCAGAGCATCTACTCCCATGCAAAGCTGCATTTCAGAGCATCTAGGCCCACTTTACAGTGCATTGGTCAATTGGGAGCGAATTTTTCATAGGATTCTGGGAATCTTCCCACCCTCTAGTGGCTTCTAGAAGTTGTTCTAGCTATCACATCATCTGATAACTTCGAATATGGACAACATGGAGCCATTAAACCTCTTATCCTCCTATTCCCATGAATAAGGAAACCTCTTCATCCATTTTTGGAAAATCCATTCAATGATCCATTAATGCCAAACTACCTTCACTACTTATAAATTGAGCACTGATCATAGTGCACAAGGGGACAAGAATTTGAATTAGTAGAGTTATGCTAGTGAGATCACAACTCTTGGAGGTATCATTTGCATGTAATGTTATGTTGTTGGAGTGATGTTTTCAATGGGATGAGGATAAGACTGAAGCTGTTTTGACATCGAATCGATCCAACTGGTTGTAACTTCTCCTTCTATTTCATAATAAATAGATTTTTTACTTTCCTAATACATGTGTCCATGATGTTATATGTGTATTTTGAAATGAAATCGATTCAATTTGTTTAATATGAATATATCATATGCCTTTATGTCATTTTATATCTTCTATTTTCCATTGGAGGTACCAATCAAGTGAGTTTAGTTCGATTGAGAGCGACGAAAATGACGGAAGGGAGGCGAGGATTAGTGAAAGATCACAAGTAGGTGTTATTCCCTTATATATTCATTTTAAGGAAAAGGTCAAATATCTTTCTTCTATTGTTCTAAGTGCGACCACCACACTTAGGGAAAACATATCTAGCTGTATGTTTGATTTTCGTAAAATAGAGACACTACCTCCTTAGTAGAAGGTTTACTCCAATCACTGATCAAGGAGGGCTGAAATATCTACTTGAAAAACCCAAGTTAAATTCAAGGAGGGCTAGATGTATGGGCACACTCAGTGAATTTGATTTTAAAATCAAATATATGTGCGAAATAACGACAACTTGAAGAAACTCATACTAAAATATTTTCATGCAAAGGCATACTCCAATCATTTGGGTTATCAAAAGATGCTTATCACCATCAAGAAATTCTATTTTTGGCTTGATATAGAAAAAATATGGCAAATTTCATCTGCAAGTGCATATAGTTCCAACAAATAATGGTTGAGTGCAAGCTCCCAGCTAGCTTGCTGTAGCCTATTCACATTTTGGAATGTAAGTGGGAAGTTATTTTGATGGACTTCATTACAAGGTTTCCATAGAATTCTAAGAAATATGGTGCATTCATGGTTGTGGTTGATAATTTGATAAGTGGATCACTTCATAGTCATTAAGTCTAGAAATTCAACAAGTGAGGAGCTCAAGTTTTCATTAAGGAGATTGTGATATTGCATGGAGTTCCCAAGAAGATAATCTTAGATAAATATGCCAAGTTCATTTCAATATTTTGGAGAAAACTATTTGCAGGATTGGGAACTGAGCTAGTATTTAGCACAACATATCATCCTCACTATGATGGGAAAATAGAGAGGACAAACATAATTCTTGAGGACATTATAAGGATGTATCTAATGCATCAACCAAAGAATTTGGAAGAATATCTTCCAATTGTAGAGTTTGAATACAATATCAGGTATCAAGAATTGTTGAAAATGAGCCCTTTTGAAACTCCTTATGGTAGCATTTGTAACACTCCTATCAACTAAAGTGATATAGTAAATTAGGTCCTTATTGAGCCTAGAATGTTAAAGGAAATGGAGTAGGAAACACAAACCATCATAATAAATTTAAAAGTGGCATAGGACTGAAAAAAGAGCTATGCAGATTAACATAGGGTTTATAAGGAGTTCCAAGTTGGGGAACATGTTTTCTTGTGAGTTAGACCCAAAAATATCTCCTTGAAATTTGGGTCATGTGCCTAGCTGGAACCATGGTTTTGTGGTCCATTTGAAGTGCTTGAAAGGATAGGGCCAGTGGTCTATAAGCTATCCTTGCCTCCATTAATAATATTTAATGATGTCTTTCATGTTTCATTACTTAAAATATATAAGCATGATGCTAATAATGTAGTCAATTGGTCCGTGTTACATGTATAACTAGAGGGAGAGTTCCAACCAAAACCTTTATGCATCATGGATTGGAGGCAATTCACACTATGGAATTGAGTAATAAAGAAAGTGAAAGTGTAGTGGAGGCACTTTGGGGCTGAGGAAGTCACGTGGGAGATGACTAACTAGATATGGGAAAAATAACCTTTCTTATTTTATGAGTAAATCAAATCCATATACATTGTAAATGCAATACATTTCTATATGAATAAGCTCCATATCAGTTGTGCTTGGTCTAAATCATGTTTTGTTTGTATATGGTTATTGAAAAATGAGGACAGTTTTCTCCCCAATGGGAAGGGTACTATGACATCCCCTAGTTAATATTCCCTCATTTTAAATAATTGTAATTATTTAAAATATTGAGATAAAGGGACACATATTCTAGTTACTTAGGGAGGGATATTGCTTAAGGAATTGGTGAAATTAAATATATTATCCATTGGTTGGCTGAGAATCTTAATGGGATTTCTGTGAAATAAATAAACTGAAATAGAAAAAGATAGGCCTAGCTATCCTTGGCTATAAAAGTAGGAAACAAAGGGAAAACCATTAAAAATGAAGAATGGTTTTCATTGTCCGAGGGTGAGGTTGACTACTTGGAGCTTCGAAAATGACAGACGCTTGGTCTATTGAGAAAAGAATGGAATTCAAGTAGATGAGGGGGAAAAGAAAACCACTTCTCACACATGTGCATAGGAATTATAGGACAATTCAATATTAGAAATATGTAGTTGAAGAAAACAGTGGTGAACACTGGGATAAATTCCTCAAAAAGTCAAAGGTGTAAGATGATTAGGAAAATAGTGATCAGAGTGCACAATGATCAAAATCTAGGGAAGAAAACTAGCAGAGGAACCCTCAAAGAGACGTTTTGGGTGAAGGCACCATAATGAGTGATGGCTTGCTTGAGTTATGAAGAACCCACTAGAAGCTTATGGATTGATGAACCTACTAGATTGGGAAGAGACACTTAGGTGCTTGTGGGGGCTAATGAACCACCAAGAGTTGCATTGGGGTTGGATCTCTGATGCTTGACTCACCGATGAACCGCCTGGAGAGGTGAAATATTTACCCATAAATAACTTATCCACTAATGAACCTTCCTTTGATGTAGATTATATTATACTAATAGTGAGTTGGGAATCTCTATACTATGGTATCCTGGTACATGTGTTGATTCTATATAACTAATATGGAAATATTGAGTGGGAACATGTGAAACTGGTGGATGAAATTAGAGTGGTATTATGACATCCTGTTTCAATTTTCCATGTTGGTTAAGTCCCCCCCCCAAAAAAAAAATCACTCCACCTCAAGCATTGGAATTTGGATTGGGGGCGACAACTATGAGTAAAAATGGTTGTAGCTTGTCTATGGTTGGGGGGGAGAGTTAGAATCCCACTCCCATTTTCCAAATATCTTATAAGATAAGTATACTCTTATTAACTGTGCTGGTGATTATTATGTCTTTGTGCATTGCGTTGAATTAATGCTATATTAATGTTAATGAGTGTTGTTTCCTGTATGAGTAAGGAATTGTCACTATCTAGCATAATTTTTTTATGAAATGACTCATTCACTATGAATGTTTCCGGGCTTAAAAATGAACCTCAATTAATTCCTAAATTTAAAGAGATGTGTAACCTCTATTTATAACTCTATTATTGCATTGAAATTTTTTAGATCTCTGGTTATAAATTTCATAATCTTGCTTTTTCTAGCATGTAAATGTGTAAACTCAAGTTAGGATGAGTCATATTTAAACACATAAGAGCTTTCACTCATTTGTATCTATGTGTATAATATAATGTATATATGCATAAATTTTATGTAGGCAGCAGGTTGAAGGGATTATGTACCCATATGTCTGATACGCTGAATGTTGGTCCCCATCCCCAATTTTATCAGAACCACCATATCTAAGACTAAACTAAGTCCTTGAGAAACCATCGGGTTCAAACCTTATACATATATATGTGCATATGCATCAAGTGAGGATGAGTCTTAAAATATAAGGGCCCAGACACTAAGATTTCATAGGCCTTATAGAACTGTCATGACCGAGTTATAAGGGTGGAAAAACCAAAGTATTATAATATTGCAAGGGCCGCAAGGATGGAAGATTAGGAACTAGAGGAGCCAGGGAGTTTCGAACCTGATAAGTTAGGTGACCAGGAGTAGGTACCAAGCACTTAAGTAAGGGATATTTTGGTTGTTGATGGGTAAAAATCCATAGTTATTGGATGGCCTCAAAGGTTATTCCCCAGAGATTTCTCCCAGGGGGTTTCAAATGGAGTGCAAAGGAGGAACTAAAAGGATCAAATCCTTGAGATGACATGGAATGGTGGGCCTCTATGTGGGCACTTGTGTTAACAAGGTGGAAAATTTCCAATTTTCAT
Organism: Pinus albicaulis; assembly: GCA_034641835.2. NCBI lineage: Eukaryota > Viridiplantae > Streptophyta > Pinopsida > Pinales > Pinaceae > Pinus > Pinus albicaulis. The sequence continues at coordinate 307,011,093 of CM076582.1, read as the reverse complement.
ACAATGGGAAAGCCATGAATGGAAGGGGTTCAGAGATTACATGGGACCCAATCTATGTGAAAAGTGTGATGTACGATGACATCACCCTGGCATTTAAGAACATTTACGTCACCATGGACCCCATTCCCTAGATATTTTGGATAGATCACATGCAATAATGCTTGGGATTTAGGTTTTTGGGTGATTTGGCGTGTGGGACCATGTCAGTCGGTATGATTTCCGCTTGGTACAAATGTGGTTGCTTATGGATCATAGGGAATGCTAAATCATATAAGGAGTTGTGCATTGCCACATAGCTTGGATGGAATGTCTCCAAAAGTTTTAGTGAGGAGCAATGTTGGAGCCCACTGGGGTTCTATGAAGTGGGGTGACATGGCCACAGTGGGCCTACACCCGCATACATAAAATACATGTATATATATATATAGATATATATATATATATGTTATAGTTGGTTGTGGGGACCATAAAATTAGGCTTATATGTAACCTAAGAGCAGGTTGGAAACTTCCACTTGGCATGATGTCGCATGCAATTTGAAAGCCACGTGGATGCCACGTGGGGACGACATGGGCACTACGTCGAATACTTGATGACGTGGCACTATTTTAATTGGCCAAGACATTAATTGTCCATATATCATGATCCGAGAGCTGGATTGGGACAAAATTTATATTGTTGGAAAGGTATTGATGATATAAACACATTTATATCATCCATTTCTTATTTTGGGAAGGTGGGAAAAGGTCAAAAAATTTAGACCCAATTTCCATAATGTGACAATGAGAGTTGGGTCATCATAGTAACTACCTCTTCTACCCTTAGTCGGGGTTGGGGATATTAAGGAGGTATGTTACATATTCCAAGTCACTCATAGGCTCTCACAAGGATTCCCAATATTATATTCATTTATTTTCCTCATTGGTTGAAGTTTTTAGCAAGTTGGTGGAAGACTTTCATTCCAAGGGAAGACTACTCAATATTAAGGCGGAAAAATATGTGGCGATATCACACCTCCTTTTTGAGGATGATATGTTATTTTGTATCATGGGATGTTGAATATTTTTTATGTTACTTAAATGTACTATTAACCTCTTTTGGAGGGTGACTAAGATGGAGACAAAATCCAAAAATTCCTGCATTATTCTTAATGGCTTCTTGACGGAGAGTGGAGATTTTATAAGAGACATGTTTCCCTTTACCATCAATATGTGGAATTAGGAATGAAATATCTTGGGTTTCACATAAAAAAAAAATTATCGCATTGTTGATTAGTTTTGGATGGTCAGGAAGGTGGAGATGTGCATCTTCATCTGGGCTTATCATTTTATTTCAAGGGGGGAACACCTTGTGGTAATGAAGTCAGTGTTCGAAAGAATTAGAGTCTATTGGAATTCCATTGAAATAGTTCCCATGGTGTTATTTTGATAATAATTAAGGCAAAATTAAATTTTTTGTGGGTTGGGGACTTGAACAAAAAATGAATCGCTTTGGTAAAATGGTATCACATAGCCACCCCAAAGGAGATTGGGGATTTGGGTTTAAAAAACATAAATGTCTTCACTAAATCTTTGGCAAGTAAAAATTTTGGTGGATCTCTTTATATAATTCTCTTTTTTTTAAAGTCCTTAAAACCAAAAATTTTCTAGGTAAATATAAAGTAGATTAGTACGTGATCCCTAACAAATCTACTAAGGGATCAAATGTTTGGAGGGATTTGGTTAGGGTGAATCCACTGATGGAAAAGTGGCTAATATGGTTAGTAGGTATTGGTCGCCACATGAAGGTAAGACAATATCCATGGTTCGGTGCAGGAAACAATTATTCTCTCTCCACCCCATTGCCAGAAATTTTCGGTCATCGAAACATCTCTTTCTTAGTTGATGTTAAGGCCCAAGAGCCCAAAATTAGAGATAGAAATGGGTACCTATTCTTCATGACTCTGGGTTTTACAAATAATATGGTGGAAGAATGAGAAGACTCTCTTATCTCATTGGTCAAAAGTAATGTGTATTTAAGGAACATCCTCGATGTATTGTGTTGAAAAAAAACCCACAATCTGGAAACTTCATGATGAAGCTAGGCTGCAAAGCCTAGTTTAAATACTCTAACAATGAGAAATTTATTGGTGGTGGAAGTATACATGGAGAGTGAGTCCTCCCTTGAAAGAAAAAAAATCATTGGTTTGTTGGAAATAAATAGTAAACTTCTTATGTGGGACATACTTGTGAAGTGAGGATGGGTTGGTATCGGGCACTGTTCTTAGTGCAATTAATAGAAGAATCCTATGTTCACGTATTTTTGAACTATATTTATGTTAAAAAAGTTTGTGTTTTACTGTGGAATGATTTCAAGCGAAAGGATCACTAGATCGAATCCTCCCTTTGTGACACATGCCATGTCTGGTGAGAATACTAATTAGTTCTTGCTTACAATGAGTTGCCATGCCTTCTAATTAATGGTATTTGGAGAAACATAAATATATGCATTTTTTAAGGTAAGAATATGCCCCAGGAGGTGTGTGGAGTTGATCAGGTGCTTAGTGTAAAGCTAAAAAATGGAAGTGCTCAGAATTGATTAGAAATCAAACGATAGCGAAGAAATCGTCGCTAAGAATCTAATCCATTTCGTTTCATCGAAAACCGACTCCGAATGAGGAAGATAAAGCCTGTTGTTCGTTTTCCTAAATAGATAAAAAATTTACAGAAAAGAAAAAATGCTGACATGGTAGCCTAGTCAGGAAAAAAGGGATATTCGGGGAATATTCCATCATTTTTTCCCAATGACACTATGACAAGTGTCACTGTAGGATTCGCTAGAAAGGTTGGAAGGCGAATTTTATTTTATGTTATCCTAAGGTTGAAACCATTTATATGGAGGTGAATTTTATTTTATTATATAATTGGGATAGTCCAACCAGAGGTGGACACATGGTGCAGCTAGGGGCCGCCACGTGCCCCCTTTGGTGGACCAAGGTATAGCCGGATTTCAATATTCAAAGGTTGGAATTATATTATATGGGCATGGGCGCAATTTTAAATTATGGTCGAAATATCATACATGTCAAAGGTCGAAATTTTAATGAAGTCCAAGGTTTAAAAATTATGTATTCAGGTGGAAATTTTTATATATATAGGATGTGTAGAGATCGGGGCTCGACCCCACAAACTCCCCCAAACAACGCGCCCTCAATACCATTATACCACACCAACATTTCTTAACCTCTATGTTCACGGGTTATATTTGAATTACAATGGTTCATCCAACAAAGGTAAGGAGGGGGAAAACCCCCTCACCACAAGACCTAAGGCGAAGACCAAGAGTAGAGACTTATGACTAATGTTGTGGGATTAAAGTTAATGCAGGTTCCTTTAAACCCATAATCCAATTTTAAGCACTAATCCTTTATTTAAATTTAGATTTGGTTAAGGAGCACATTTAACGCTAAACTAAGGTTTATCCCTAATTAACATCGCACTTAAATTTATTAAACTTGAGTTTAATTCGGTGGAGAGAATGGCAGAGCCCCCAAATTCGGTGCCAACTACAAAATTAGCATCCCTAACTAGAGTTTCTCTAGTTTTAGTGGGGTTTCCTAGGCCAGAATTAAGGAGGCCATAACTTTTACAAAATTCGACCAAATTTGGAGAAAGAAGAGTCTATCCTAGATGATTTGAACATTCTAAGCATGTTGAAGTAGGTTTCAGGAGTAGTAGATGATTTTAAACAACACTTTTTAAACATTCGAGCTAATATAGAGGCCCAAGCCATGGAAGTTGGACCAATGATATGTAGCCCAGGAGGGGTGAACTCCTTCATCAAAACACTGTGTTAATGGATCATTTTATGGTTTGATGTAAATTTTATTGTTGTTGTTAAAAATTATGTTTTAATGTTTAAATTTCACATGAATTTAACATAAAAGTTGATACATTTACTTGTTTAACACTCACAAACACCTCAAGAAACTTATGCACATGAAGAAAAATATCGGCAAATTGTTTATAATTATGAAGATGAAATTAGTAAAAAAATACTAACATTAAAATTTAGATCAAGGTGGTATCAGAGCAAAGGTTGCAAGGTTATTTGCTTGACTTGCTTGAGTTTTATGCAAGTAGGGTTTTAATGGTTGCAAATTTGTGATGCTTACAAGGTTGAAGTTGCAGAGAGGAGAAGGGAAATTATTGGTTGCTAGTCCCGAGGTTAGGACTAGAAGAAGGAGAACCACAAGGGCATCATCTCCACCCAAAGTTTCAGTCACAACTAAACTTGAAGCACCTAAAGTTTTATCTCTAGATAAGATTGAAGAGGTACAAGTTGCACCAAAATTTGAGCTTGAATCCATAGACATAATGTCAGGTTTTGTAGAGATTGAAGGTATTTCAGAAGAGGATGCATACAAGAAGGCTTTCTATGAATTGATTGAAAGAGTTAGGATCCTCTTTGAATAAAGGGACAAAAAGGATGAAGAGAGGGATTCAAAGAGAAGTGGAGGAAAGCCTCATCCATATCCACCATCTTCATCATCATCCTCATCATCACCATCATCATCATCTTCCACTTCCACAGCCAAAACTACCCATACTCACTTAAAAACCCAAAAAGGAAAAACTCTCTTACTCAAACCAGATGTCAAATTTGAGCTTCCAATGTATAATGGCGAGGTAAATGTAGAGAATTTGGATAATTGGATTCATCAATTGGAGGTTTACTGTTGAATTCATAACCTTCAAGAAGATGACATAAAGATTTAATTGGCTTCTTTGAGGATGGATGGATCAACACTTGTTGGTGGGAAGCAAGGACTCAAGAAGAGATTAAAAACCACGGTAAGATCTCAATGTATTGGTCAAGTTTTATTGCTGCCATTAAAAGGAAATTTTTTCCTCTAGCTTACATGCAAAAAGCCATTATGGACTGGCATAATTTTAGGCAATTCAAAGGGAAAAGTGTGCAAGATTATACTCATGAATTTAGGAGAAGAGCTCTTATTTTGGGTATTAATTTTTATTCTCAAGAAACTTTGTTAAATTATATTGGGGGTTTGCACAGTTACCTTAGGTACACTATTATCATTTTCAATCCCACAAACTTAGATCAGGTTTGCATTCAAGCCAAACATTTAGAAGCAAGAGGGAAACAAAGTGTAGATGAGAAAGGTGATAGTTTCCTTGAGTATGAGGGTAAAGGAAAGGGCAAGTTTAATGGAAGAGGAAAGAGAAATAGCTCTATCAAAAAAGAGAAAGATAAACTCAAATGTAAAATTTTTTCGGAGAATGGCCATGATGAAGGCCATTGTTGGAAACTTCATCCATAGTTGAAGCCAAACAAACTGAAAGCCAAAGAGAAGGGAAAAACTGTTGAAATCATTGAACATGACTTAGCTTCAGATTCAGGAGATGAAACAAATATTGCAGCAATGGGTTTGAAAGGTAATAACATAGCAATAACTATTTCTTCAAGTTGTTCCATTGTAACTCAAGATGAAGATACGATAATTGAAATTTTCCATATTAGAGTCGTCTCTAAACATACCAAGATAGATACACTTTTTGATAGTTCTTCTCAAGCTAATTTGATTTTCGAAGACTTAGTTAAGAAGCTAAACCTTGAAACTGTTATACATCCAAGACCTTATCCTTTAGGGTGGATATGCAAGAATGCAAAATTTTAGGTAACAAGGAAGTGCATACTAAGGTTTTCCATCAATTCAAACTTTCTTGATGAAGTTGAACTTGATGTAGTACCGCTTGAGATTTCAGGTATTGTTTTGGGAAGTCCTTATCTTTATGATAGGAAAGCAATATTTCATCACCATGAGAATAAGTATCACTTGTTTAAATATGGAATTGAGTACATAGTTAGAGTGCATAATAAGAAGACAAGTTTGTCTCTTATACATGTAGGATAAATGAAGAGAATAGTGAATGCAAGTCAAAATTTTACTTTGTTAATGATCAAGCATAGAGATGTGTTGAATGAAGCCTTTAAAACATATGCATCGAATGAACAAGTTGATTTCATCAAAGTTTCTTATGCTTGTAATGAGATGTTTTAGGACTCTAACAGGTTTCCTTTGAAAGAAGGTGAACAAGATGTGAAAGATTTGCAACAGTAAACATCAGTGTTGAGCAATGTTGGAAACAAGATGTTGGTGCAAGAGAGTGCAAAGGTCAAAGAGAAAGCGACAAAGCAATTTGAAAAAGAAGGCATAGGTTCCACAAGTGCTTGTTTTTGGTTTCTAAAGGGTACATGGAAATAGAAAAAATAATTGGTCAAAAGTCGACACAAGTACAAAGAAAGAGCGACTAAGAATCGCCACGACGACAGTGTGTGGGGTGAGACAGTTTTTAAGTTTCCTTTTATTGATGAACGGGGTGGGAACACATTTTTTTCTACAAAAACAACTTTCTTCTTTTCAAATTTAGGGAAATTGCAGCATAACGGTGTCCACAACAACAATAGAGGGTCGCAAGAGTCAAGGAAAAAGCTTAGTTTTTGTGAAAAGCTCAAGTTGATGAAAATGAGAAATTTTCAATGGATTGAGACTGGAAGGATGAGGGAACTGTATCGTCATCGACATGATTAGTAACCAAAGATATTTTGGGGTCCAAAAGGCTTATAGTGGGGAGGAATGATCAGGTTCTCAGTGTAAATATCATAAATGCAAGTGCTCAGAATCGATTGGAAACTGAACGACAATGAAGAGATCATCGCCAAAAATTTTGCACAATTCATTATATCGAAAACTGACTCTGGATGAGGAAGATAGAGCATGCTATTTGTTTTCCTAAAATACTAAATTTTTTTCTGAAAGGACATAATGATGGCATGGCAGCCTAGTTAGAAAAAAGGGATATCCTGGGAATATTCCATCATTTTCTCCAATGACATTGTGACAAGTGTTACTGCAGGATTCGCTGGAAAGGTTGGAAGGTGAATTTTTTTTTTTTAATGTTATCCGAAGGTCGAAACCATTTATATGGAGGTGAATTTTATTTTATTATATAGTTGGGATAGTCTGACCATAGGTTGACACGTGGTGCAGCTAGGGGCCACCACGTGCCCCCTCTGGTGGACCAAGGTATAGCCGAATTTCAATTTTCAAAGGTTGGAATTATATTATATGGGCATTGTCGCAATTTTAAACTATGGTCGAAATATCATACATGTAAAAGGTCAAAATTTTAATGAAGTCCAAGGTTTAAACCTTATGTATTCAGGTGGAATATTTTATATATAGGTTGGGTGGAGGTCGGGGCTCGACCACATGATCTCCCCCAAACAAAGCGCTCTTAATACCATTAAACCACACCAACGTTTCTTAAAACTCTATGTTTGCGGGTTATATTTGAATTATAATGGTTCATCCTGTGAGGGTAAGGAGGGGGCCAACCCCCTCACCACAGGACCTAAGGCGAACACCAGGAGTGGAGACTTATGAATAATGGCGCATGATTAAAGTTAATTCGGGTTTATTTAAACCCATAAACTAATGTTAAGCGCTAATCATTCATTTAAATTCAGATTTGGTTAAGGAGCACGTTTAGCGCTAAACCAAGGTTTATCCCTAATTAATATCACACTTAAATTAATTAAACTTGAGTTTAATTCAGTGGAGAAAATGGAGGAGCCCCCAAATTCGGCGCCAATTCCAAAATTAGTGGCCCTAACTGGAGTTTCTCTAGTTTTAGTGGGGTTTCCGAGGCTAGAATTGAGGAGGCCAGAATTTTTGAAAAATTCAACCAAATTGGGAGCAAGAAGAGTCTATCCTAGATGATTTGGACATTTTGAGCATGTTGAAGTAGGTTTCAAGAGCAATAGATGATTGTAAACTTCACTTTTTCATATTTGAGCTAATACAGAGGCCCAAGCCATGGAAGTTGAACCAAGGAGATGTAGCCAGGAGGGGTGAACTCCATCAAAACACTGTATTAAAGGATCATTTGATGATTTTTTGTACATTTTATTGCTTCTCTTCAAAATTATGTTTTAATGTTTAAATTACACATGAATTTAACATAAAACTTGATACATTTACCTGTTTAACACTCATAAACACCTCAAGAAACCTATGCACATGAAACAAAATATCAACAAATTGTTTATAATTCTGAAGATGAAATTAGCACAACAAAACTAACATTCAAATTCATATTAGGAGTAAAGGTATTTTCTATGGTTAATGAATTCAAATTGGGTTCAAGGAAAAATAGGCTAAGGAATTCTATTATGATGAAGTTAGATTATGGATATCCCTAGGGATACTTCATTACAAGGAAAATACCTTCTAATGAAGCTTTTTGCGGAAGCCCCTATAAAAATGGCCCAAAAATATGTTTGTAGTGGAGGTCACTAGCAGAGGTGGGTGGAAAAAATGTGTTTTTAATGATGCGTCTATAATATACAAACGCACCAGTGCTTTACTATACATATAAGCACCGATGCCTAATAGAATATGGTGCATTGTGGTTGATTTATTAAAAAAAAAGATGTGCTAAATAAAAAAATTTACTAGTGCATATAACAATCGATAACACCGAAAAAGGGTTAAATTTAAAAAAAACATAGGTCGTAAAATTCAATTTTCCCAGTTCAGTGTTATCCTGTAGCAATTCCCTGGTGTTAAAAAAGTACTATAATGCCCCATTGCATACAATATTGATAGCACCATAACAAGGTTAAATTTAAAAACTTTTTGTCCTAAAATTATTTTCACTATATTGGTGCTATATCCATTAGAAGCACCAATGTTGTTCTTGTATTTCAACGCCCCAGTGCATACTTAAAAAGAGAACCAATTTTGGGTTTTTAATTTAAAAAAATGTGGTGCTATATTTCCATGAGGAACTAGTGTATTAATGTATTTGAAGAAACATTTACTAGAGAATATAAATAATTACCGAGAGAAATAATTAAACATAACCAACAACAAATCATAAACATAAACACATATGTTTAACTGGGAAAAACCCCAAACTCCTGGGAAAACCCATCCTAATAAAATTTCATTAGCCTTGGCCAAAACCCTGGCCAATCCATCCAAATGAGCCTTCACCACTCACATCCAGGCCTTACATTACAATGAAGTCCTCTGAGCCTTTTATAAGCTCCATTACATGCAATACCATGAGCTTAAAACCATGGGTTCACAATACCATGTGCCCCAAAACCATCATTGTTTAACTCGGTCAAACTTGACTATAATCACAAGTCAATTTACCTAACATTCCCCCCTTAAACTTGACTTGGGGTTTCCTGACTAAATCCAGCCAAAACTACTAAATGAGACAACCCCGCTCACTCTAGCTCCTCCCCCCATCAAATTTTTACCGAGGGTAATTGTTAACTTGACATCCCCCCCTATCACCTAGGTCTAACCTAGAATTTACTAGTGATTACCCAGGGGTACGCATGCAATACCAGGTCTTACAGCAGTATGCCCATTTACATGCAAAAATTAACACCATTATAATAATAATTTTTTTTTACCCTTGTTGCTCTCTTAATATAACCATCCTCTCATCTCTGAATTTCTCGGGCCAACTTCTTATTACTGCTAGTCGCCAAATCTGGCCTGTGGCAGCACCATTTTCCTCTTTCTCCATTGAGAAACCCTCCATGGAATTCCCCATGGAATCAATCAATCTAATATTTCCTATTTCCTAGAAACACCATGCTCCGTATGGCCAGATCTAAAAAAGGCTGCATTGATTTCTCCATTCACAGGCCATAAAACCCTTGGCTGCAAAAGTGTCCCTTTGAAGCCAAATATGGCTTTGATACCAAATGAAGAAACATTTACTGGAGAATATAAATAATTACCGAGAGAAATAATTAAACATAACCAAAAAAAAATCATAAACATAAACACATATGTTTAACCGGGAAAAACCCCAAACTCCGGGGAAAGCCCATCCTAATAAAATTTCATTAGCCTTGGCCAAAACCCTGGCCAACTAGCCAAATGAGCCTTCACTGCTCACATCCAGGCCTTACATTACAATGAAGTCCTCCGAGCCTTTTATAAGCTCCATTACATGCAATACCATGAGCTTAAAACCATGGGTTCACAATACCATGTGCCCCAAAACCATCATTGTTTAACTCGGTCAAAATTGACTATAATCACAAGTCAATTTACCTAACAGTATTAGAATGCCCCGGTGTGTCTTATCAAGAGCACCGCTATAGGGCCTTTGATTAAAAAAAAATGTGGTGCTATATTCCCACGAAACACCAGTGTTGTTCATGCATTAAAATTCCCTGGTGCATCCTATAACTAACACTGCTAGGGGGTTTTTAATTTTAAAATAATATGGTGCTATATTTCCACGAAGCACTAGTGTAGTTCACTTATTGAAACACCTCAGTGTGTTTTAATAAGAGAATTTCTACAAGGTTTTTAATTTAAAAAAATGAGATGCTATATTCCCACGAAACACCGATGTTTTTCATGTATTAAAACACCTCGGTTCATCCTATAAATAGCACCTCTAGGGGGATTTTTAATTTTAAAATAATGCGTTGCTATATTTCCATGAAGCATGGGTGTGTTTCACGTATTGAAACACCCCGATGCATTTCAACAAGAGCATCTCTATAGGGTTTTTAATTAAAAAAAAGTGGTGCTCTTGGAGATGGGTCACACTGGTGCTATTGGAATAACACACCTAAATAGGGTTAAAAAAACTATCGGCTGTAAATTCCATTTTTACCATTTGCAGAGTTGTAGAGATCTGAAGCACCAATGCCACTCTTGCGTCACACAAGCGCCCTGACGTCGGTGCTTCTATTTCTCACCATCCTTCCATATCATGCTTAGTGCTTGACTTTCCAGTTTTCTCAAATGGTGGTGAAATTCGTTTTTCTCATTTATGTGTCAATTATGCCTCCCCGACGACCAATTGTCCAGGTAATGTCTATGTTTTTCTCTAATTTAATTTTTTAGCGAATTAGAATTGCAAAATAGCTCAAAAATTCCTCTTTTTTAATTTTTTTTTGTGTGCCGTGCATTTGACAGGTTCAACTTATGTTGATAAGGGTGCACCCTGTAAATTTACAAGGTGCACCATAATACAGTGCATGAACCTAACGCTTCGCGGTGTTTTCAGTGCGTATTTTAAATTAAAATGCACCGGGAAAAGCCATAAATTGTACGTTAATGCATACATATTTAAGTTACTCTTGATTTTTTTATATTTACCAAATGCATCACAAACATAATATTTAAAAATGTACCTTACTGCGTTCTATAACCTGAAATTTCCATATCAGTGTGCAAAGGTTATATGTAAGCACCAATGTGTAAGGTTATCGATGCACCACATTGAAAATGAATTTATGTGGACAAAAAATGGTGTGTCATATGTATGTATGTACTGATGCCAATGCTCTTTTGTTTGGTAGTGCACCAGAGCCAGTGCATTACTGTTTTTTTGATGCACTAGGGATGAATATTTTTTCCTTTTAATTTAAATTTATGTGTCCATATTTATCAATACATTTTCCATTTAATAAAAAAATATATGTTTTATATATGAGGCTAATGTATTTTATATGTCAATCATGTTTCCAAGACGTCAATAGAGGGAGAAACAATAGGAGTAGGAGTAAATGACAAATCAATACCATATGATTCGATCATGGGAGGCACGAGAGAGGGAGAGGGATTTAAACCCTCAACCTATTAGTGCATCGACTCGAGTGCTCTTGAGGAATGTAGGCCTACTTAAAAAATATGAGGAGGATACATCCTTGAAGATGCACTCTAGATTTTTGGTACAATTTATCCATTAGTGGGATGTCCACCAATAGTATTTCTATGTTGGTCCTAACATGTGGTATAGGCTCTCTGAGGAGGATTTATATTTTATAGCTAGCCTATCCAAGAGAGGGGAGGATATTCATGAGTTCCCTAACGTCCCCCATTGGGTTGTAGCATAGAGTCAACTTATCTACTCTCAGAGATATGTTGAGGGTCATGTAGTATGTCCAACATATTTTCAAGTGCGTGGCAGACAACAATGGATTTATTCTTTTGTTGCACAGGATGTTAGGTGCCTCTCATTATTAGTGACTGCCATTGCACACCATACTAATGATGTGAAGCACATTATTTTCCATATTTTGTTTTATGTCAATTATTTGATCCAGGAACCATGATGTATCTGGTGGTCTGCCATTTTTTTGAGGCATTTTTGTAGGGCTTTAGACGTATGTCGTGCAATGATACATGGGAGGACGAACTTCCCTTTCACTTAAAATATTTTTTGTTTATTTTTTGAGAGGTTTCTAGAGATGAGGCATACATTTTACCATCAATATCCTAGGCCAATGATTGACGTGAAAATGCACGTGTGGGGCGAGATGTTTCCTAAGAGGTGCCTACTGGAGTATCCAGCCAGGATTTCCACCCAGGCACCGACACTACTGGCCAGTGAGGAAGACTATCCATTTATCTTGTTGTCATTTCTGTACATGGGTATGTATTGGAGACAATGTCCCAACATCCTATCCACACTAGATGAGCCTATAGATGATATAGTTAATATTAGTGTTTTCTTTAAATTAATTTAGTGTCATTTTATTGCTTAATTAATTAGAATAAAATCTATTCTAGCATGCTATTTAACTTGTTTTATTAATTTGTTTAATGAAATTTCCTAATTATTGTTGTGTATTATATATTTTTTATACATCGACACATTCCTTGGAGACATTCCTCCTTCCCGACTGGAGGGAGTAGATGAGGATATGTGCGAGGCACAAAAAGGTGAGGAACATCCTCAGATGCAGGGGGCATGGGCATTCGGGCCCGCAGGGTTGGTTTGAGATTTAGTATGAACTATTGTGACTGGTTTTCTAGATTTTTGTTTGAGGAGGGAGTCCACCCAGTGAGGGTTGGAGACATTGACGTAGATCCTAGTTTTGTGGATCTCTTGTAGGATTTTCCACGTGAGATGATGAGTCTTATGCATCATATTATTGGAGCTAGAAGGCTACTTGAAACAAGGTGGGATGCAGGGCATGCAACACTAGATATGTCAGATAAGTCTTCACACAATGCTACCTCGTTGGATCATGATGATGAGGGTGGTGATAATGATTATGGTAGTACTACCGCACTGTATCATGGTTAGGGTTTCATTCATCCTTCTGGTAGTACTACCCCATCAAATCATGTTCAGGGTGTCAGTGACCCTTCTTGTATTAGAACTCCTCACAATTCTCCTGATGATCACACCTCAGAGCTAGAGGATGTGCCTCATGTTTCTCCTAAGAGAGTAGACCAACCACCTTCTTCTCCACGTCATAGTTTGATAGTTGAGGTAGTACTTGACCATCCATCGTCTTCTACTACAGAACAGGTTGCCACTACTACGTCTGTTGTATCAGATATTTGATAGCAGTTATTTGAATATATATATATATATATGGTGCATTTTTTTCATGTTTATGAACTTAATTTATATGTTGGTGTTGACGTGTATATTTTTAGGTCATGTTAGATATGTTTAATTAAAGTGCTTGCAAATATATGTGTATGTGATAAAAATTATTTGACATGAGTTGTATATTAATTTGAGGATGTGTGTGGTGATGATGTTAGATTAAAATGTTTGTATTTTGTTAGATGTGATCACGATGATCATGCCATATTAGATTTGTTTGTTATCTAATGATGTTTATATGTGCTAGAGGTGCATATAATTAGATAATGGTAGTGAATTTGAATGTGTATCTTGGATGATGTTTATGTTTCTTAGATGGTTATCATCATGATGTTTATTTTTATGAAACAATATTTATTATAGATTATGTAGTGGTGAACTTATATCAAAATTTTATATATGAAATTGCATGAAGCACGACTTACCTTAAAAAAATGAAAAGATATTTTTATAAATTACAAAGTTTATTATGGTTGAAATTATGATTGTAAAATAGTGATAAATATTTTTATGTTACTTAGATAGTTTTTCATTCTAACCTAATTAGTAAAATGTTTCAGTACTCATAAGGAAAAAATAATTAAAGGTAAGATAATTTAGTTAGTTCTTAATAAGACGAAAATATGCAACTCATTCAATTTTTAATATAAAATATTAATAATAATAAATTATTTAAAAATGAAATTTAAGCAATGAAAAATTATCCTATGGCTGATCTATATACAGAGATAGAAAACCAATACTATAGATCTATTTTAATCACATATTTATCAATCACTAAAAGAGATTAAATCTTTTGACATGTACATCTTTTTTCAAGTTTTACATTCTAAAAAGAGATTTTCATATAATGATATTTGATCCCTCTCGACCCTTGGTAAATCCATTGTTAAGATGGATCTATATTGGTTTATAAAAATCAATCTATTGTTAAATTTTAAAAACTTAAGTCATATTTTCTATAATTAATTAGATTTGATATAACTTAAAAAATGATATTGTAATAAAATTTAATTTATCACTAAAGTTATGAGTTTTTCAAGCAATTAAATTTAATATTTATAGCAATACCAGTTTAAATTAGAAATTTATCTCTAAATATGAGGATTAAGAAAATGAAAATAAGGCTTGTGAAGTTACTTGTAGTTGGGGATTTTCTCTATTGGAAATTCCCCCTTAAAGAGGTAAGTGAATTTTTTTCTAGTAATAAAGATATAACATTTTGGTGCTATTTTGGTTCTTTATTTGCTATTGTATTGGTTTAAATTTAACCTTTTTTAATAATAAATATGAGTTAAATAATACAAAATCATACCATATTTATTTGAATTTTTGACAAATAGTATATTTGATTACTTTTAATGAACAACTCAAGCAATGTGATTTTTTCCACATACTTATCACGAGATAGTCACTAAAATTCATGTTTTCACATTTATCCTAGCTAATGTTACATCATGTTCACAATGATAAAAGACATGTATACTTTAAATAATTTACTTATAAATACATACAAATAAATATTCATTTTACAAAATCTAAATAGGAAAGAACAATGCATCACTAAGTCTATTAGAAAGTCAAGTATATGCCTCTTAATCACCATTACATTATTTATCATTTAATTCTTAGCCATAAAATATTTATTAATTCAAATTTTATTTATAATTACCATTGAAAATAAGAGTCAAAACTCTTCCATTATCCATCAAGAAAAAAATTAAAACCTCTTATGCATCATTGTAAACCCATTTTTTTTTCTTATGGTCCATGAAAAGATGTAATCAACATTTTATACATGCATAAGACCTCCTTTTAGTTTACGTAATGCTGTAAGAAATGGAATTTATAAAATGTAGAAACATGACTTTACCTCTCATGTCAAGAATTTAATCTTACATATTAATACACAATTTTTTCATTGTTAAAGTTCTCATAGATATATCACTACATGATTTATGTTGATTTTGAAATAAACCTGAAGATAAAACATGTCAATTATTTTCTATCACTTTTTGAATTATTTAATTAGATTGATACTCACAATGTCATTTGAGAAAGGAGATAATATGAATATATTTAGATTGATATCTTAATAAAATTGTTAGATCCCTATAATACTAGTGTAGTCCCCTGATTTTTATTGTTAGTGTAGCCTCCTATTGTTATTGTTGTGCCCATGTAGCTCCCATATTGTTATTGTTGTGCCTCATAGAAGCTCTCTATTGTTATTGTTGTGCCTTTACATTATTATTTTTATGGAGGCTATGATTATATTGTGACCCCTTAGACTCTTATATATACCAAGGAGGTCTTGTCATTTGTATCCATCCAAGAATTGTTCATTTATGTGATGTAAAAGAGGTTTCCCCCCTCAAAGATGCTAATTTTGAAGTCGGTGATCTATCTTTTCTTTTTCTTTGTGATCTGGTTGCACAACATTTCGTATCATAGCTTTTTATTCTAGGGTTTTGCTACTTCAAACATGCCATCTTGGAATTTTCGCTATAATGTTTTTTCTATGAAGTTTTAGAAGCTGAAATTTTGATCATGTGGAGCCAAAATTTTGGTGAACTTCATGTAAAAAATTAAGATCCTCGTTCGTTATAGTTTATGAGATATGGCCAGAATATGTTATGGTTTTTGCATGCTTTAGAATTCAGCCTCAAACAAGTGACCTTGGAAAAATATTTATAACTTTCTATACGGGCATCAAATTTGAATTTTGTTAAAAGTGACTAAAATTTCACAGAATATAGTTTTTCGTATATAATTTTTAGGGCCAATGTTTCAAACAATGACACGTGGAATTCCTTACAAGGCATTTCAAATGAACCACTCCATAATCACATCATCATGGGATATTGGGCATAAATTATTCTTGAGCTATCCAATTTTGGTATGACTTGTGGTGTTGGAGAGAAGAATTAGAAGGCTACCACAGAACAAAATTTCAGATTTTGGAGAGTTGAAATTACAAAGATACACCAATCTCAATATCTAGCTCCAAAAAACAAGAAAAATGGGTGTTTTTATTTTTTTTGTTTTTTAATTTGCAACTCTTTTGTTTGAAAAATAAATTTGAAGTGATTCAAGGAGCATATGGAAGCATAGATATCATTAATTAATTATAATATTCCTCGAAACAAAAAAATGGATACACCCAGTAAGAATCCAAAAATCTCTAATATGATGCATGAAGAAGATGAAGAAAAGCAACATGATATATAAAAATTATGAGACCAAGTGCAACAAAATTCACACTCACAAAGAGTAACAAAAAATGAATTGGAAGTAATGATGAATGTTAATATTGATGGCTTAAAATGAAATATGGATGGTTTAGAATAAAAAATAAAAAGATAAATGGAAGGTTTAAAAGAAAAATTGGAAGGTTTGAAGGAAGGTTTGACAAAGTTGCTACAAGGAATGCTTCCTAGTGATGACAAGATACTCCACGAAACTCATGATGAAAATAAAAGGAATGTTAATCATGATTTTATAGACTCTATATTTGGATTTAAGACTAACTACATTCCAAAGATAGATATGAGGAAATTTGATGATAAATATTTGGTAACATGCATACTACATATGGAGCAATTATTTGATATACATGATGTGTCGAACACACAAAAGGTACACATTGCATATTTATGTTTAGAACAAGATAAATTTGTGTGGTATCGATGGATTTATTCTTGTAAATCAATTTTTCACTTGGGAAATTTTTGTGGAAGAATTGGTGGCACATTATGGGGATACAAAGAACAATACCTTCTTTAACCAATTGATAAATCTCAAATAAAAGGGTTCAATGGTGGAGCACATTGAGGACTTATAAAGATTGAATATGAAGGTAAATGATATTCTAGAGGAGAATAGGATTGGTTTTTTCATTTGAGGACTTTAAAGTATAACATCCAACACGAGGTTCGCCTTTGGGAACCTGATTCATTGGAGAATGCATTCAATGTGGAAAGAAAAGTTGAAAGAAAAATTATGGAAACAAGGAAGTCTACCACTCACAATCATAAAGATGGAAGTGTTACTACTACTAGCCTTCCAAAACTTACAAGGTTGACACCACAACAATTGAAGGAAAAAAGATAAAAATGGATTTGTTACAATTGTGATATAAAATACACTAAAGGTCATAAGTGTTATGAGAAGAAACTTTTTTACATAGATTGTTAAGAGGAGGAATAAAATGAACAAGAAACATCAAAAGAAGAGGATATACACCAGGAAACAACCCCAGGAAAAGAAGAAATGAATCCGACGATATCTTGTAATGAATTGGCGGGAATTACCACTCAAACTCTCAATATAGAAGGCTTTATGAAGAAAAAAAAGGTAATAATATTGATTGATTCGAGTAGTACCCATAATTTTATTCATTGTAAGATAGCCAAGAAATTGATTTTGTTTCTATATCTAACACCAAAGTTCAAGTGATGGCTACAAATGGAGGAGCTATAAATTTCTTTGGAAAGTGCCATAGTATGAAGCTAACCATGGGAGAATATGTATTGAATAGTCTAATGCTTTCTATTCTAAAGGGTGGTGTTGATGTTGTAACAGGAGTCCAATGGTTACAATATTTGGGGACGATATCTTTTAATTTTCAATAAATTTTCTTGATTTTTTTTGGGAAGGAAAGGAAATTAAATTAAGAGGTATCGTAGGGAAAACAGGGAATATAATAAAATCTAATGGTATGACAAAATTTTTTAATAAAGAACAACGAGGAATAATTACACAATTATACTCACTAGAGGTTCAAACATCAAAATCATCTATTTCTCTGGATCTCAAAAATGTCTTGGATAATCATTCCAAGGTGTTTGAGACTCCCAAAGGCCTCCCACCAATTCATGATTAGAAAATGTTATTCACTTGATTGCAAGAAGTGTTCCTCAAAATATCAGGCCTTATAGATATCCCTATTCCCAAAAGAGTGAATTTGAATGTATGGTTGCATAAATGCTAGAGGCCAGTATAATTCAAAGTGGTCAAAGTTATTTCTCTGTGCCAGTAGTATTGGTGCACAAAAGGGATGGATCATGGAATGTGTTTCCGGATTATAGGGAGCTCAAAAAACTCACTATTAAAGATAAATTTCCTATTCTCGTCATTGATGAACTGTTTTTTTTCTGAATAGGTCTACTTCTATATTGATACAAAAAGATTACAAAGAGGCTGAGGCCTCAGAATGGCTAGCCCAGTGATGTGGCATTCTTGCATTACATTGCGGAACATTGACATAAAAAAACAACAACTGTTTACTAGCTGTGAATACACTGGTGACCAGGACCTTGTCCGACTTTTTAAACAACTGATACTTGTGTCTGTAATGTTGTCTGGAATGGAGGACTCTTTTCGACAAACAAGACCACAACAGACACTTCCCAAAGCAAAAATTACAAACAGTTTTAGTGAAGCACTGGAACGCTGTCCGAGGGACAGTTACTTGTATAGTAATACTTGGAAAACAGTAGCTGGGAGACCATTGATATGTCGATAGAGAATGACAATCTAAATCCTGCAAAAAACTGTAAGAAAGAAGGAGAGTGAACCCCTTCTTGATACCTGTATTCAAAAACTGGCGAGCATAAACCATTAAGCTTCATTGGTGGGCGAGGGCGCTTCTTCCACCACTGGGCATGCATACGGGTTGAAATCATCATCAGCTGGAGGAGGAGGAGCTTTTCCCGAGAAGCCACTGCCAGAAGGAGCGCTGGGCCCAGCTTGCTGAAGCTCGAACTGAGAGGCAATTGCACCCTGAACACTCTGCATACTGACGCCGGGAGGACAGAACAGAATTTCGTCCTCAGAAGCTGGAACAATTCCAAAGGGCAGAACCTGAGCATTCGTGTAGGGGGCCGAGGGCAGAACCTGAGCAGTCGGGTTGGTCCTTAGCTTGATGGAAACAGAGGCAATGTACTCGTGATGATTGAGGGAGCAGGGGTACATGAAATGGGCGGAGTGAAAGTGAGCATTGGAGGAGAGGCGGACTTGTGCTGCAGAGGTGGAGGGATTGCTACCACGACCATGACCCCTACCTCTTCTGGAAGTAGCAGCGCGACCTTCACCGGGGTCAGAGAAATCCGATGAAGAGGCAGAGGAGGGAGACGCAGGCAGCCTGATGAGTTGCCCACGAGAGGAGCCGCGCCTGCTAGTCATTCTAGGTCTCAATCGAGGCATTGTGAGCTTGGCAGGGCGAAAAAATGAGAGAGGGATGGTGAACGAGTGCAGAGGCTGACTGAAAACAAAGGAGGAGCCACGGAAGTTGCAAAACAGACCAGAGGAGATGTGAATGCCCGGAGAAAGCTGAAGGCAGCAGCTCAAACGACACCGTTTCCCTGTGCTGGTGCACAGACAGGGCTCATTATCAACCTGAGAACAGCAAGAACGCAGAGGTAAGACGCAAAGGATCGACGGAATGGGCGCCATAGCATTGAGGTGGTCGAGAAAACGAGGCGGAGAAGTCTGCATTGATGCAGCATTAACTATGTAAGCCTGCGAAATTAACTTGTGCTTTGAATGCGGAGGAATGGCGGTGGTGGTAGACCACGTGCCCGACCACCTCCCCGTCAGAAAATTAAACATTATCACGTACACCCGCATCCGGGAGTCATTGATGAACTGTTGGATGAATTGCATGGAGCAATTTAATTCACCAAGCTAGATTTTCATTTAGGATATCATAAAATCAGAATGAAGACTGAAGACATTTCGAAAACAACATTTTGAACTCATGAAGGTCATTACGAATTTTTGGTCATGCCTTTTGGCCTTAATATTTCACCTTCCACATTTCAAGGTTTGATGAATTCCATTTTGAAACCTTTATAAAATTTGTGTTATTATTTTTTGATGATATACTGATATAAACAAGTCTTGGAAGGATCATGTTCAACATGTTGAGAGGGTGCTCAAACTATTGGAGGAGAAACAATTATATGCAAAATCCTACTAATATTTATTTGGAGTACAAGAGGTGGAATATTTGGGTCATATTGTATCTCATGAGGGTGTTAAGGTAGGCCCTAAAAAATTTAAATCCATTAAGGATTGGAAAATCCCCTCAACCCTAAAGCATCTTCTAGGACTTCTCCAATTGAAAGGGTATTATCACAAGTTCGTTAAGAATTATGGGAGAATAAAAGTGCCTATAAAAAAATTAATGAAGAAAGATACATTTTCTTTTACTCTAAAAGAAACTAAGACCTTTGAAAATTTCAAAGAGGCAATGTGCCAAGCACTGGTCATAGCTACACTAGATGTCACAAAATCCTTTATTGTGGAATGTAATGCCTTAGGAAATGGAATTGGTCTTGTTTTAATGCAAGAATAAATACCCATTACTTTTGAAAGTTGTCAAATCAAGGAAAAATATTTACACAAACCTATTTATGAGAAGGAAATGTTGACAAAACTACATGCAATAAAGTAATGGTGATCTTACCTAATGGGAAGACACTTCAAGGTAAAAGAAAATCATGATAGTCTTAAATACTTTTTGGAGCAAAGATTATATTTAGAAGAGAAGAAAAAATGGATCAGAAAGATGATGGGTTATGATTTTGAAATAATCTACAAAAAAGGGAATAAAATTTTTGTTACAGATGCATTCTCAAGAAAGGATGAGGATGTGAAGCATTACTCTGTGCCATTTCTATTATCCAACCTGATTAGATAACTGAAGCAAGGGATGAATGGAAGAATGACAAAGAGGAGTGGACACTCATTCAAAACTTGCAACAATGTCCTAGTACATTAGATACATTTATCTTGAAAAATGATTCATTATGGTACAAATATCACTTATATCTCTGTAAGAATTCCCAACTCAAAGAAAATATTATTTTCGAATTTCACACTTCCCCCTTAGGAGGGCACTCAGGATTTTTAAAAACTTACCACAGGATCAAGAAGGATTTTTTTGGGATGGAATTAAATATGATATTAAGAAGTTTGTGGCAGAATGTTTGATCCAGTTGGATATTGGTGGCCACCCAACTATTCCATTCAGACCCGCACCATCAATTCTTTCATTTTTTCACTTTCAACACATCTTACTATTTTTAGCAGGTTGTCGGTTCCTGAAATTTTGGAGCCGTTTGGAGGCCCTAATGAGCCACGTGGTTATTGGTGGCCACCCACCTATTCCACTTGGGGCCCCACCATTGTCTCTTTCAAATTTTCAGTTTTGGCACAACCTACTATTTTTAGCAATTTTTTGGGTCCTGAACTTACAGAGCCATTTTAAGGCTCTAAACGACGTATTTTGGGAAAACTGGGAACAACATGGGTCCATAGATCGATGTTGCTAACATTGAAAGTTGCATTCCTCGGATAGATATTTTTAATGAGGTATGGTACGCGTCAAACATAGATCATATGCCAAAGTTACATCCCCGGGAAGTTGAAAAACCAATTTACCCAAACAGGGCCCATAGTTTTGGCGCTTCATCTCCTAGGGTTACGGTTTTGGATGTTTAGGGTTTTGCATTGTTTCTAAATAATAAATAGGCCCTCGAGCCTCATTTTAACACAGTTCAGAGACATGTAGCTGCCACATCTCTTCTTAGAGATAAGCTACCATCGCCCTAGCTATTTTATTTCCATTCTGTATATAAACATATTTCAGTTATTTGGTATTAATGAAATGAAGTATTATTTCCACTGCATCTCTGTGTTTATTTCTATTTCTATATTTTATTGTGTTCCTGTATAAATCTGAATAAGTGGTATCAGAGCGGTCTCTCTTTCTCTTTTTTTCTTTGCATGTCCACAATGAGGTCAGGGTATAAGGAGTTAGGGTTCGATCTGGTTGAGCCCTTGCAAGATCAGCCTCACAAACCCCAACGACCCCCCATGGCGGAAGAAAATAAAGACGAGGGAGCAGAAGACCTTATAAAAATATTTCTTGAGGAGGCCCTCGCGAAACAAAGGAACGCGATGGTGCATAACTTTGCTTAAATCCTTCGACGACTGCCCACATACGGCGCATCTGCATCCAACAACCACTCTGGAGGCGCCACACCCTTCAAGGTACATGTAAACTTTGACATTCCTGTATTGAAAGGCGAGATAGATGCATATGTCGTAGATAAATGGTTTAAATTTATAGAAGGGTATTTCTTAGTCCACGATTTCTCCAACTGAGAAAATATTATTTTTGCACTCCTCAAAGTTGCCCCCCATGTCAAATATTGGTGGGAAACCTACTATGAGAAAAAGGACGAGGGGGAATCCTCTCTGTTCTTGGCTGCACCCACTTGGAATTTGTTTCGAGTTGGCATCAAGGAATAATATTACCCCATGGGGAGCTATGAGGAAAAGTACATCCAATGGACCACGTTGCGGCAACAAAGGGATAAATATGTGAACGAACTGACGAATTTGTTCCATACCCTGCACACAAAGTTGGGAATTAAATATTAGGAGAGACATTTGGTGCTCAAGTACCACAACTATTTGCATAGACACATTCAGGAGGAAATGGAGTTCCTCAACATTACCTCACTTAACACGACATATCGCTATACCGCCTAGATTGAGCATAAATTTAAGTAGAAGAAGAGAGATTTTGGATCCGCGAATCCAATGCCAAGGAAAGGCACCCCCGAACCATATAAAAAGGGGCAGAGCCAAAGCGGGGTGACTCATAACCCCATTAAAAATTCAAAGAAGGACACGGGGAAGTGGTGTGAATTCCGTAACAGCCCCACTCACATCACAACAAAGTGTCGGGCCAAACAGTCACTGGTGGCCAAACTGAAGGAACCTGAATCAGATGCATGTTCTAATCCCGAGCCAGAACCATACTAGAGAGATGAAAAAGGGAAGCATATCATTGATTCAGACCCCAGTTCCATTGTTTCCGCCATCAAGATCCAAAGGGAGGATCTCGAGTATCCAAAGGAGGGGGAGCACCTCTTCCATTCATAGATGTGGGTGAAGGGTTATCCACTAAATTTTTTTGTCGATAGCAGAAGCCAAAAGAACCTCATTTCAGCAGAGGTCATGAAGCGGCTCGGCCTACTGACCATAGCACACCCGCAACCGTATACCATCGGGTGGCTTCACCCAGGGAGAGGTCTGCGCGTCTACCAACAGCGCCGCCTTCCGTACAACATCAAGCCATTCATGGATGAGGTATTGTGTGATGTTGCTCCTCTTGATGTAGCTGATGTATTATTGGGCCAACCATAATTGTGGATGTGACATGCTGTGTATGAATCTAGGCCTTTTGCTGTCATTATTACTTTGGGAAATAACTTGTATAGGATACCAGAGGTAATACCACCTCCTGCCATCTCTTTGACTGCTACAAAACAACGTTGTAAGATTGTTTCCAAAACAAGGAAAATTATTTGCATTACCACTCGCCCACAAGGAAAGAAGAATATTGCTGCCACAACCTCAAAACAAGGCTCCCCTGCACAACAACAACAGATGGAAAAAGGTGTGGAGGAATACAAAGACATTTTCTCCTCACCCACATAGGTTCCTCTACACTCTTCGGACAAGCACTCCCTTGATTTGATCCCTAGCGCACCGCCGCCTGATATTGCCATAACTCATGCGATTTCACAGTCAAAATCCACACATGTACTATATGAGGAAACCAATTTTATTGAATGCATCCATCACGTCCATCAGTAGGTCCACGACATCCTAGACAAATCCAATACCAAGTTCAACAGAATTTTCCTCTCATGGAGGAACTTAATGCAATGGGGACCATTGCTTCCTAAGGAGGGAGGAGGATATTGGTGGCCACCCACTTATTCCATTCAGACCCGCACTATCAGTTCTTTCAGTTTTTCACTTTCAGCACAACTTACTATTTATAACAGGTTGTCGGTTCTGAACTTTTAGAGCCGTTTGGAGGCCGTAATGAGCCATGTGGTTATTGGTGGCCACCCACCTATTCCACTTGTGGTTCCACCATTGTCTCTTTCAGTTTTTCAGTTTTAGCACAACTTACTATTTTTAGCAAATTTTCGGGTCCTGAACTTCTCGAGCCATTTTGAGGCCCTAAACAACGTTTTTTGGGGAAAATAGGAGCAACATGGGATAGTGGACCGATGTTGCTCACATAAAAATTTGTAGTCCTTGGATTTATCTTTATAACGAGGTATGGTACACGTCAAATGGAGATCGTATGCCAAAGTTACGTCCCCGGGAAGTTGAAACACCAATTTACCCAAACGGGGCCCATAGTTTTGGTGCTTCATCTCCTAGGGTTAGGATTTTGTATGTTTAGGGTTTTCCATTATTTCTAAATAATAAATAGGCCCTCGAGCCTCATTGTAACACAGTTCAGAGGCATGTAGCCGCCACATCTCTTCTCAGAGATAAGCTACCATCGCCCTAGATAGTTTATTTCAATTTTGTCTATAAACATATTTAAGTTATTTGATATTAATGAAATGAAGTATTATTTTTGCTGCATCTATGTGTTTATTTCTATTTCTATATTTTATTGCGTTCCTGCATAAATCCAGATCAATGTTTGGTTTTCCAAAAAAATAAAGTTAAGAGAATTAAGACCCTGAGTATGTTACAACCTTTATCCATTCCAAGTTAGCTTTGGGATGAGGTCTCAATGGATTTTATAATAGGTTTACCTAAGTCTGAAGGAAATAGTGTCATCATGGTAGTAGTTAATAGAATTAACAAGTATGCACACTTTTGTACGTTATCTCATCTTTTTAAAGCCAGTATAGTTGCTACTACATTTATGGAAACAATTCAAAATCTACATGGAAACCCAAACATTATTTTAAGTGAAAAAGATCCCATTTTTTTTAGAAATGTTTGGGAAAAATTATTTTATTGTCTTGGTAATCATTTATCTCATAGCTCATCTTATCATCCTCAATTTGACGAGAAAACTGAGATAGTGAACAAATGTTTGGAAGGATATATTTGTTGCTTTGTATTTGATAAAAAACCACAATGGGTTAAGTGGTTACCTCTGGTTGAGTGGTGGTATAACACTTCCTTCCATATTGAAACAAAAATGAAACCATTTATGCCACTTTATGGATATAATCCATCGTCCATCACATCATATTTAAGGGAAAATTCCAAGGTTCAAGCAGTGGAATATCACATCAAGCATCAACAAAAAATTCTCCAACACTCAAAGGACAATCTTAATCTAGTGCAGAATCGAATGAAACAACATGCATATCAACATCGTAGTGAAATAAGTTTTGATGTAAGCGATTGGGTATTTTTACGGCTAAAAACATATGAAAAAATGTCCCTCAAGCAAGCTAAGAAGGATACTAAATTATCACCCAAGTACTATGGTCCTTACAAGGTGTTGCAAAATATTGGTATTATGGCATAAAAATCGAATCTTCCTGCATATTCCTAAGCACACCTAGTTTTCCATGTTTCATGCTTAAATAAGGGTATCGGTGACAAGCTCCCATTTCAAACAATATTGCTTGAAATTGACGAAGAAGGAAAAATCATATTGGAGCCTGAAGTAGACACGGAAACAAAAACCCCACAACTGCGGAATCGATCAATTTCAAACTATCTCATTAAGTGGAAGAACTTACCCGTTGAAGATTCCACATGGGAGGATGATAATTTTATACAGAAGCATCCAAACTACTCAGGCATTGAGGGAAACACTTTTTTGAAGGAGAGGGGCGTGTTAGGTACCTATAATAATAATGTGTCCCCGTATTGTTATTATTAGTGTAGCCTCCTATTGTTATTGTTGTGCCCATGTGGCCCCCATATTATTATTGTTGTGCCCCATAGAAGCCCACTATTGTTATTGTTGTGCCCTTACATTATTATTTTTATGTAGGATTTGATTATATTGTGATCCCTTTGACTCCTATATATACCAAGGAGGTCTTGTAATTGGTATCCATCCAAGAAATCTTCATTTATGTGATTTAAAGGAGGTTTTCCCCTCGAAGAGCCTAATTTTGAAGTTGTTGATCTATCTTTTGTTTTGTTTTGTGATTTGGTTGCATAACAGAAGCATAATTATAAATTGATAACTCATGCTTAGAATTACAATATTCTGATCCATACTGATGTCTATCAAAAGCCTATAGATGAAGTATATTGTAAATTAGATTTAAACAGATAAAAAAAAAATATGTTAATATTTTAATTTTTAAATTATAAATTACACATTTGGAAATACTTAGTTTTAAGTATAAACATGTTTCCACTGCAAAAAATAATGTGTATAATGTTTGTGATTCTTACCAATTATATAAAGTACCAACAATATGAATTTAAAACAATATAATTAGTAAAATAAAGAAAACAAAAACATACAACAATAGTATAAATGATGAAATAACACAAATAGATATCACTCTTCATTGTCATCACCTTCATTATCTTCCTTGCTTGGCATGATAAAATTTTTGTTCTCAAAAATATGTTTTGATCTAGGCTCATGTCTTAATGTGAACCACCAATCCCTATCCAACACATTTGCGTAAAAAACACCTGGTTAATGTGTTTGGGGAAAACATAAGGCTCCCTAGCTTCATGCCACATCTTTCTAGAGTTTATAGATATTATCCCAATATTGTGATATTCCTTTACATTATTCGGATCAAAGGTGTCCCACAATTTTCACCTAAAACTAACACATTGGAACGAAGAGAAGTCCACTTGAATTATATCTTGTATCTTTTGACGTAACCTAACACCCCTTGGATTAAGTTTTGATCACGGTGGTTAGAATGAATAGATTGGTTGAACTTGGCTTGCGCTCCACAGTGTTGTTTCATGCATCCATCATCGAAATCTTCCTTGTGAAAATGATGTCCATATGCCCGTAGAGATGGGAACAAATGCACCTATAAAAAAAATAAAAAATCATAGTTTCATTTTTGTAATAACCCAAACATAATTAAAAATATAAAATATAGATGTTATAAGTCAAAAATGCATTATGAAGTTAAAAATATACATAAAGATATTATTACCGAGCTGCTACACCCAATCCTTATGTTTAGCGCATCCTCTTCAACACTTGGGTAATGAGAAGATGCATTGTGTTTCTCTCTAACTTGATCAACAACCCAACTGCTAGAGCATGTGAATGGTATATTTTCTTTTAAATGATTAGGATAATACACACTTCTACCATTCAACCATTTGAATTCTTTCCCGTCAATGTCCCATTTCCTCCTCTTCTACTTGTACAATGTGACCCACAGTTGTGTCGCTTCCATGTTGTAAAAAATGAATTTGTTGATGGCTTTAGTTTTTGAATTTGTTGATGAAATCAAACCAACATATATAGTACATATGAGATCAAAATATGCATTAATATGAAGTTCAGTGTGAATATTTAATATGTATAAATTTGAAAAATGATAAGTCACTTACTCTTTGTCATGCGCCTCTTTCCATTCATTTGGAGAAGCTCCCCTTATATTTTGTCTTCATCCCTTTCATCAACACAAATTGTTGCACCTAGTGTGTTTTCAATCTTCTTGATATTTTTTTTCCACGAAAAAAAATCGAACCATCTATTAATATAGAAAGTTACAGAGCATATGCATAGAATTTCAAGAAAACTTCATTTCTCTCTTTTCAGGCAGAGAAACACAGTTTCAACTATTGTTAATACATGCAGATATTCACCAAATAGCCCAAACAGAAGAGCCTAAAAAATAAAGTCCTGTCCATTTTCCACCTCTTGGATTCCTTTTAAAGGAGACAACCGAAACAGAGGTAGGAAAAAGACAGAGTCCTTTGAAGCTTTATGCTTCCAATTTGTTGGAACCAGGTAGTAACCACTTTCCTGATTTAACAACAATATTAAGTATCATTGTTGAACGAAACCCCAAGACCTCCTCAGAAAGGAAAACAACCCAGGGTCCAGAAATATAGTTTATCAGATTGTTTTTCGAAAAATAAATTGCAGTTTATATACAATAACAGAGAAAAGACAGTAAACAGATGGATCATTAAACAAAACTAGGTTGTGCGATAGGGCGAGCCAATCCTTTCTCCAATTACATAGCTATCCATGCCCCCATATCTTGCTCAACTCATTCTTTAGAAAGGCGGTCCGCATCATGGTTTCGCTCCTTGTAAATATGGAAAAGAGATATCTCAGTGAAAAAACATTTTAGACAAGATATCTCATTAAGCAAAGGAAGTAAAATATAGTTCCTGCATCGTTGAGTCCCATTGAACCACTTTACTATATTCATAGAGTCTCCAAAGATCTGAACCTCACGCACATTCCTATGAGATAACTAGCATAGTAGAAAGTGTAGAGCTTTTAGTTCTACAAAATTGTTGGTCCCATGCCCTAACCTAACTGAAGCTTTAAGGATTTTTCCGGATGGGAAATGGATAACCTATCCGGCTCCACACCTCCTGTTTATATCCGACGCCCCGTAAATAAGCCCATGGAATAGTACCCCTAATAACTTCCAGCTGGATTGCTCTATTTTGTTGTGGGCCTGAAGGGATTGGAATGTTTTAAAAAATTTCTGCCCCTTCAGCCGCCAGTCTTCCAATTGGAAAAGGAGTGTGTTTGAAGATCACCTGGTTCCTTGCAATCCACGTACCCCAAGAAATAAAAAGTGGAATGGATCGCACTCTGTCATTTGGGGCTTCCTGCCACCACCTTTGCCAAGCTTCCAAAACCTCCTGACCCTCCCACTTATGTGGAATTTTAAGCAGACACAGGGTTTCATTCCAGAGACTAATGTTAAAAGGGCAGGTGAGGAAAACATGGTGAACCCTTTCCACACTTTCTTTACAAATGGAGCACCAGCCAAGCCCTATCTTTCAATCTTCTTGATATACTCACTGGCATAATATAAATACTCATATGATATATACCCCTCTGCCATAGACCCCTTGGGTTTTTCCCTTTTTCGAACAAAAACCTTTCAATTTCTTCGTGTACTTCTCTAAGAAGAACAACCAACAACAAGAAACCACCCAAACTAATTCAACCTCATATACAAGGTGAATTAGAACACGAACTTGCAAGTCCATGAAACTCGTGGGCAATTCCTTCTTAAAAATACAAACAATCTCAACTATCTCTTGATGCCACTGTGCAATGCTAGCCATATGAATATTCTTTGATGTGATCCAATGTACAAATGTAGATAATTTAGATATGGCACATCGTAGGTATTGGGGGAAGTCATGGTTCACACACCCACACATGATTAGAGGATAATGACACTACAAAGTAAATAGTACATTATAGAAAAATTAATTATAAAATATCACATTGCATAAAAATAATAACAAATAAAAAAATCATGTTTTTGACATGTGTACTCTTAGAAGTTTTGAATGGTCATGTGATTTCAACCTAGACAAATGGTATTCCGAAATGAAGCAGCGCCATAGTGAAGACCCATATAAATAAGGCACCCTCACACCCATTATAACTTTCTTTGCCAAAGAAATATCATCTTTCTTTAAAATCCATGGGACATCACCTTCTTTGAAAGACCAAGGGGGACCAAACTCTCCTTTAGTTTCTTGTCTTGGCATGTTTTTGTTATTTCTTATCCCAAAATAAGCAAAAATATATTTTATAAATTGCGAGTTATTTCTTTGCCAAGTCCTCAGATATATGAAAATTTCAATGGTAAAGTGATTATTATTATTATTTATAATAATAATTTTATATTTTAAATATATTTATTTTATAGAAATATAATTATATATTTGTTTTTAATAAAAATTTTAATATTTAAAATAGTAAAACATTGTGTTAAAATTATTGGACCGATGGACCAATCTCCAAATTCTAGAGATATATGTCATGTTATATATGCCATCATGATCCACCATCCACAAAGTCGTTGATGTTCAACTAGAAACCAAGCTACAAATCACAAGCCAAGTTGAAGCCCACAGGGACACTACATATTGCACAACGTGTCAACAAGGTTTTAATAAACCCGTCAAAATCAAATAAGGTGTTGTCATCGAAATATTATACTAGGGATGCACTATGGTATGCCAAGGATACAAAATTTTATTGAGAAACCAATAGATGTGATTATAGGTAAAATGGAATCGATACAAGTTCACTGTTTTGGTATAAAATGAAAGAATATTTCAACAGAAGGCATAAGATCAATGATCATAGTTTAATTGCGGCCCCCCCCAGGATTTCTGAGCCTTAACAGAAGGGGGGGGGGTCTGCAATGGTTGTTTGACAAAAGTATCTCTCCCTAAGTGGTAGATCGAGAATAATTGCAGGGGCCCTCTCAACAAAACCAAATTCTATCTAGACCCCCTCACAATCCACTTGAGATTTCAGAGACAACTCAGGAATTAATTATACCAAATAATGTTGAAGGTGTCCTAGATGTCAGAGACAAAAGCCACATATATTTTAATTATTGATAATTTTTTTCCAAACTATGGCATTCACTATTGAACCTCGATAACAAAAAATCAAGCATTTGAAAATACAAAAGAAAGGGTTGAATCGGGATCCAATAATGTTAGTTTGTAAGAAAAATTGTTAGCTTCATATGTTTCCAAAGAATATGTTTCTAATGAGAAATGATCATCTGTGATTCTGGGGCATGAGTATGGAATTCAAGATTTGGAGAATGTAAATACCCTCAAGAAATCTAGCCATGGTAGGTAAAGACAATTCAATTATTACTATATGAGAGGTAGAAATTAATAAGGAAAAGATTGCTTTAAGAATTGTTGGTCGCAAGCTTGGTAGGTCTTATTGCTGATGTTTCAGCAGTAATGTATCTCTCATATATGGTGTCATTACAGGTCTCTTGAATTTTATGTCCACCATTATTTCCATTGTCACCATCGATAAATATGAATGAAGAGTCCTTTTCATCAGGGGTGGTATTCAGATGGAAAATAATAAAGCACTCATGGCCTTATTTTTAAAGAATAAAGTTTGGAACGTCTGGGCACAGAGATCTGTCGAAGGGATACTCCATATTTGTGGTGGTGGTGATATACATATTCGTGGCTGCCTACACCATTAGGGGAATTTTGAGGTCTAAAATGGGCCTCCTAAGAAAAATGTACAACCAAAATAAACTTTATAAGAACCAATAAGATTCAAGATGATGATGTCAACCACGGGGTATGATTCACCATTTTTTAATTAAAAGGGTAAAAATATAAAAATACCAAAAACCCAAAATCATCATGACAAAATGGCAGAGGCGGGAGCTATCTCAGAGTTGTTGAAATTACTATCTTCAGATGACATAAAGACCCAAAATCATGTCATGATTACTATTTTAAATTTATTTATTCAGATTAGAAATAATGGATTTATTGTTCAAGCAGATGCTATCTTTTGGAAACAACCATGCAAAGTATTTCATGATGGGAAGCTGTTAATGGAGCAACTTGTATCCATTATTTTGTATTCATGCTCAGCCTATTACTATTCAGTTTGAAATTCAATTTTATTTGAAATGAGTTCACATCTTATTTGTCTAAAACATACATCTTCTTCATCCTTAAAGAGTATAACACTGGATGGTTCTGTGCAGAAATCTACCAATGAGCAGACATTTTCAGTGTGGAAAAATTTTGTAAAGTGAATGTTAGGTGAATACGATGGTTATGGGGCAGAATTCTCCCCTGAAGGAAAACCTATAGAACTTCCAAAATCATTTTTTCCTGAATATTTTATAGAATCGGAGGTTAAAGTATATGACTAGAAAACAATGCCCCATACTTTCGGAAGAAAAAAAAAATGATTGTATTGTGACACTTAATTTTTATTTGATGAACTAATTTGAAAAATATTTTTCAATGTAAACATAGAGAGACATTCCTTATAACATTGATGATGAGATAGAAAATTTTGAAAGAGAAAATGAAAGAGATATTGAACCCATGACTGAAGATGTTGAAAGAAATTCAATTGAAGAAATTGAATCACCATGTATGTATATATATGTTGACTGTGTATTATTTAAACTACACATATTTATTAATTTAATTATTGATTGAATATGTAAACTCATTTTGTACATTTAATTCTAATATGTACAGATGAAATCAACATCGACGATGAGATGTTAGAAAATGTTGACACCGAGACATATGGAGATAAAAAGGTTGACCATGTTATACGATATCGTGTTAAGCACATTATTGGTATGTTCTTCAAAGATGAAAATGTGGCTGTTCAAACCCAAATTTTGAGAAGTTTCTTAACATCAAAGAAATTAAAGGAATCTACGAATTTATTGAGTATTCTAAAATCAACAAAAGATAAAAAAATGAAGGAAAATGTGATACAAAATATAAATAGTGCTCTAAATTCAATTGGAAGATCTAGAAAGAAAAGTGATTTAGATGCATGTAGAGTAATACAAATGGCAGTGGTTTCATCAAGTACTAAACAGAATCATTTGGTAAAATCTATGGCACAAGCATTAGGGACCTAAAAAAAAACATTGCACAAACATCGAAAATTTTAATTGCAAATAGATGTAAATGATCAACTCGTTTGTTGGACATTTATTTGTAGGAAACCATACAAAGATAGACTTGGGGAAGATTGTAACAAATAGTATATGAATATTGGATGAAAATTCATGTGTTTGACCAAAAACAAGGGATGTGATGCGACAAAGAATAGCATGAAATCAGTACGAAGAACATGCAAAACATATCTTGGACACCACTCAGATAGAGTTGTTCAACAAGTTCATAGAAGAGAATCATGAAATTAATGTCTCAATTAGTGCTTTTGTGCAACAAAAACCATGGTATGTTAAGACTATCACTGTATGCCACACTTGTTGTTGTTGTTATCATGTGGAATTTCAGTTATATTATGACACATTCCTTAATTTTGGTAAAACATTTTGGAAAAATTCACCTCCTCCTTCCACTATCCATGATTTCATATCTCAAATTCTATGTGCAAGACAAAGCCATGAATTATTTTACCAAAAGAAATTTTTTGGTGGTAAAAAATGCGATCATTATGGAAATTTGTCTTTATTTCACAAAAAATATCTTATTGATATAAATGATCAATAATTTCCCAACATAAAAGTGAAATAGAAGAGATATGAATATATTCATACATGTATTGATTCAAGTAGTACTACAAGTGCTAAAAGGATTGATTTACAAGAAGAAGAAATTTTTGTAGTAGAGTTTTTGCGAAAGTTTGAGGCATAAATTTATAAAAACACCAAGCATTCCCATAGAGATCAATGGCAGGACTTGCAATTCAAAAAATCTCATGAATTTTTTCCACCAGGGATCATTTAGTCAATAGTTGATTTTGCAGAGAATTACACATTTGTTCCACAAAATGAAATATAGAGTGAATACTATCATTCTGACCAAGTCTCCATGCTTGTCCATCTTCTATATAGACACACAGAACAAAATGTTGATCATATAGAAAGCACCAGTGAAGATCAACATGTTATTAAATAATATCACTTTTATATTAGTGACGATCATACACATGATACATACTTTGTACAACATTGTTTTGATAAGATTTATGACTCATCGAAAATTTGTGGAATAAAATTCAATGAACATTGGATATGGTCAGATGGATGCGCAGGTCAATTCAAATCTTCACGATAATTATTTTGGCTATGTCGTCCTCATATGAAAACCTGCATTAAACATTGTTGGAATTTCTTTAAGACTGGTTATGGAAAAGGAGAACATGATGGTGCAGTGGCATGTATAAAATGAGCACTTCAAAGATATCAAATGGACCACTCTGCACACTGGCTTGTCTCAGCTGGACAAGTTGTTCAATGGTGCATCATTGTACTAAGCCATGAGACTAACCAGTCAAGGGAAGTATGATGGTACATGTACACATATACAAATTAAATTGCATATATAAAGATGTAGAACTTTAATATACATGATCTAATTTTTATTAATTTTCTAATTTTAAACATTATTTATCACAATGATTATCTTTGATTGTATTTTGAATAACATATTTATATTTTTGTTTGAATTTTCCATATAGGTTTTTTTGGCACTCTAGGGTCCAAGGTTTAGATAGATCAATTGGAAATGACGTTGAAACAATAAAAGGGACTCGAAAATTGCATTCAATTAAAACAAAGAGTAGCAAAATGTGTTTGCATTTGATAAAAGAAAATATACTTGTTTTTTTCATGTTTGCATAGATGACACAAAATCCAATGATGTTTGTGAAAAAAAAAATGTATGTAAAATATTGGAAACATACAAAACTAAATACAAAGAGGAAAATGTTTGTTGCAAAATTTGAAGAAATGCAATAAGAGGAGATTATAGTATCATCTGAAGGTGATCGAGTTTCTGACCTTGTTAGAGAAGGTAACATTTCAATTGATTTCAAGTGATAGAGATCTAGAAATAGATAATAAAATAAAGTACACGTTAATTTTAAATTTAATTTTTCATGTTAATTATGATCTAAATTTATGTACTTATTTTATTGTGCAGGAGATGTTTTTGCTGTAGTTGCACCTGCTAACAACGTAGAAAATGTCAAGTATTATTTGATGTGTTGTACTAAACGAAAGATGAAATTATTGGAAAAATATTATGATAACTGGTTTATATATGACATAGGGTCTATTATACTGAAAGGTTATTTTTTCCAACAAACTCATCAAAGTCAGGATTTTGTTTACTTTCAAGACTATGAACCTGATGTCATAATTTGTCAATATAGTCACTTGGTGTGTGAAACATGCATAAAGTTGATAGAAGTTCAATCAAAGAAAAAACTAAAAATTAAGAAATGGAAAATGTCAAAAGTTGATCATGAGCAAATCATTGAAGATGGAATTCCATTAGAATTTTTTTGATTGAACTTCCCAACAATTTCTTCTCCTTGGATTCATCTTTCAAAACTTACAAAAATCAAGTAGAAATTGTTAGCCTTTTTTTGTGCATTCTTAAGTTTTACATTATTATATGTATATTTTATGTTATGCAGAAGTGTTTGCATATGCACACAACAAGTAATTTATACATGTACACATACACGTAGATTCTCTGGTCTTAAACAATTTCATACACTCTAGTATGAGATAGTTAATTTTATGTCATTTATTGCAAAATGTATGTATCTAGCATATTTGATATAATGCAAATTTTAAGTTATGATTTTGTTTTATACATCTAAAGAAAATTATTATATTCATTCTTGAATGCAAAATGTGTGGTACGTGTTTTGTAATTTCCATTTTACTAACAACTGACATCCATAGTAGCCTTTCTATGTACATTAATGAAACATGTTGTGTACTAGATATTTTTTAATGCAATTTTAAAATTTTATAATTGTTTGACACATCTATGTACACCTAGAATTTTATGATTGTTTTTAGATGTACATCTACATGTATTGTAGATTAAAACATTATAAGAATGTGTAATATTCCCAATTAGCAATAGCTAATTGGAAATATTAATTTTGACTATTTTTGCCTTATAAAGTTAAATTATAAATAAAGTGGGTGAAGAGGACACTTAGCTCACACTTAGGATAAAAAATATTTCCTAAAGTCACTTAAGGGACATGTCTATTTGGAAAAGTGGGGCCTAGGGGCCAAGTGGCAGTGTGGGAAAAGGGGCAGCGTAGATAGCGTGGGGCCAAGCCAGCGCAGAGAGAGATGGACATCGTGGCTCGAGGGGACAATGCAGAGATTGGTGGGGCCTAGGTGAGGGAAAGGCTCACCAAGAATAAAAGGAGGGAGGGTATCCTCATTCTCATTCATTCTGATTATGTATCTTTGAGATTTGTCTATTGACATTGAGCACACTTGCTGTTTAGCAAAGTCTGCATGTATTGTTCAGTACATCGGTGTCTCCGTTCAAAGATCCCAACCTCAGCACCAGGAGACTTCGAGTGCTTGCTCAGGTGAGGATTTCCACCTTGTTTTACCCGAGAGGATAGCAACATCCACAGTTGGGAGAATTATTTGGAAGAGACAATGCAGTCAGTGAGAGGGAGGACACAGTCTTGGATAGAGGGAGTTCTGATTGAGGGTTTATCACGGGATTTTCCCCAGAGGAGCTGGAGAGGGATCAACCCTTCCATATTCTAGCATTTTCATAGAGTTGGAGGCCATCATTTGCATCATAGCACTCAGAGACATGGTTTCCCCTTTGGGGATAACGTAGTGCCTCAAGGGAGGTATTTTCGAGGGTCAGCCATTTTCAGAAAGCTCTCTAGGATTTTTTGGGTTTTGTGTGGAGAGGATATTTCCAGAGTTTCATAATTTTCTGAGGAGGGTAACAACCCCAAATCAACTTTTCATTCTAGCAGTAGCAGCACCAGCACCAACAACACTGGATATTACACAGTCTTGAGTTAGCAGCCATTCCGGGTCACATTCTGAGAGTATTTCTATGATTTCCTAGTGCAAGCCAGGGTGCCATCATTCTAATCACCTTTGTACTCATTTCTATATTTCAGTACTAATAAAATCACTCAGCGTTCTGCATATTAGCTATTGTTCATGTGATATCTCTCTAGTTGTTGTTTGTCTTTGTTTATGTGATTTATATTGCTATTTATTTCTACTTGGAATATTATAGTGGTATCATAGCTCATAGACTTGGCTTAGACTGTGGAGCAGATTATCTATGACACTAGCAGGAAAACCATACATCACTTACTGGGTAAGAAAATATAAATACCAAGAGCGGAGGTTAGAGCTCACCTTTGGGAAAGGTGACAACGTTCCAGTGGTGGACGTAGAGGAAGAGGGACCAATGGCAGAGGAAAGAAATGTCGATAAGGAGTTTGGGGAAATTATCCTTAAATCAATACAGAATTTGTTGAGACGGATAGAGGAGATGGGGCAGAGATTCA
The DNA here is from genome assembly GCA_034641835.2 of Pinus albicaulis. Lineage (NCBI taxonomy): Eukaryota > Viridiplantae > Streptophyta > Pinopsida > Pinales > Pinaceae > Pinus > Pinus albicaulis. The sequence goes on along the minus strand of CM076582.1, from coordinate 306,973,764 downwards.
CGACAAAGTCTAGACAGCGCGGGACCCAAAGGGGTTTCCATGTTGGAGAAGGCTCAAGCACATCTCATCATTTTTAGGAGCACCTCACAGTGTAGCAGATGGCATCACACGCACATCCCCATTCCAAGATGCCTACATTTCTTGCCACAGACATTGGGGCAGAAGCACAGCAGGAGCAGGAACCGGTGCACATGGGAGATTACTTTTCTGAGTACCAGTCATACAGTTAGGAGTTCAGAGATGCCCTCACTTTCCATGATTTTTTTCAGCTCAAGCGGGACAATAGACCCCACAACCATCACAGTGGGAACATGCATTCACATGACGGGGACTTACAGCGAACGGTGGGTAGATTCCATCTATTGACATTTGACGGATCGTCCAAGTGTTCGGAAAAATATTGGGTGGAGAAGTTGGATATATATTTCCATCTTAATCAGATGGTTGAGCTAGAGGCCATCAAGGTGGCAACGCTGCACCTATAGGGCGAGGCCCAGCATTGGTGGTTTCACGGGATGGTTACGCCGGGGCACTCGAGAGTGACAATATATGCCGAATTTACGCGGAGGTTGGTAGAGTGTTTTGATCAGAGGGATCTAGAGGAGCATTTTTTTGAGCTAACAAAGCTCAAGTAGATCGGGAGGCTGAACGCATATGTATCAGATTTTTTGAGACTCTCCATGATGGTACCTGATTTATCCACAACCCAGATGATCTATATGTTCATAGATGGATTGACAAAGACTCTGCAGGGATTAGTCAGATCGACGAGACCAACAACACTCCACGATGCAGTTGAGAGGACTTGGGATTTGTAGGATGAACTGCCCAGGACTAGAGCTCCTTTTCCCCAGAGACCGGCATTATATCCAAAGGGAAAGGACGAGAGGGTTATGTTAGGGCCTAAATCTGCCTTAGGCTGAGAAAGGTAGGATCTAGGGTAACATCAAATCACGCTTAACTTGGGAGCTAGCCCTACCAAGTCGGGAGAGGGCTCTCTCCTTGTCAATCTCAGCAAAATATGATCAATGAGGCTTGAGATGACTGATGTGAATACTGATCTTAGGCTAGGTATGTGTGCAGAAGATTTTGATTGAATTTGATGATGTTCTGTTGGCTCAAAAGGAAAGGCAGATTTGGGTCTGGGGAATGAGGCTCAGTTTTGTAGAGATCTCTATGGGGAAAGGTAGGCAACTGATTTGGCACTTAAAATTGAGTGATATGGAGAGCTTTTAGACTGTTGACGAGTTGAAGAGGGCATGAAAGTCTCAAGGATCCTCTTCAAACAGCTGAAAACATAAATAACTAAACAAACCCTAGGTAGAGCACTACAATTTCAATGGATTCTACATTTATCCTTGTTTGATTTAGTTAAGATGAAGAAAAGAGAGAGAGTGGCATACATAAAACACATGGAAACTTACAATTTACAGAAGAAAACACAATACCAAAGCAAGATGCCCCATGAATCCCATAAAGTGCTGCAAACCATGGTCTATTCCTTAGCCAAACTGCTGAAATGAGTATACAATGAAGCTCCAAGATTTCTCAAAAGTCCAAAACTTTGCCAAAATCCAACCCCTACACTATGAAATTCATAAAATATATACATTTTCTCATCCTTGTACTAAGGGAATTGAGCTCAACGATTTTCTTCAAAATAGAATTAGTTACATTAAACTTGGGCCGAATTTCTGAAAATAGGTGTTGAAGATGAACTCGTATCTCCTAAACCATAGCACCTGTTACAAAACTGAAAGAGGTTTTTGTAGATAAGGTCATGTTGGAGAAAAAAATCTCTCAAATTGGGGAAATTCGTTTCCAGTTGCTCGCAATCTGTTCCACAAAATCATCTCTAAAACATAAAATCATTAAAAATTTAAATTTGTGAAAATAAGATGTAAAGATCTAGTCACATATCCCAATTCGTGACACATGTGAACAAATTGAAAGAGGTTTTTATTATAAGTCTTGTGGTTAACAAAAAACTCCTTGGGTTTTGAAAAATTACTTTCCATCTGTTGTAAAATGGCCCCGCACTAAAATGACTAAAACAGTAAAAAATATGAAAAATTTGCTTTGTTTTAATGTAGGCTCCAAATATCACTGTATATCTCCCACATAGTAGCACCTGTGCATAAAATGAAGGAGGTTTTTTTTATTTGGTATATTATGAACAAAAAGATATTTCACTTTTGAAAAATTCCTTACCATTATTTCACAAACTTATTTTGTACTAAACTTGTGATTGTGTGCAGCAACTGACCTCAAAACATGCATAACCAAGAATCACTCATTCATTTTGATCATATCTTCTAATCCGGGAGCCAGTTACGGGAGTGTGATATACCGTTGGAAATATTTTTCTGAGATTCTTCTGATGGAAACACTTGTGACACTTTTTGTGCTGAACATCTTGCGCAAAACATCTAACAAAACCAGACATAGTAAGAGCTCGTGTTGATCCCTGGTGACAGGCTACGAAGACTGGAACTAACAGGTTCCACCTCCCAGAGGGAACCAAGGTAGAGGGCCTGGAGATGATGAGACCAAGAGAGATTTGAAGTGGAGGAGGTTATGCTTCACATTCTAGGAGCCATGGGCACCAGGGCACTGTTGTGTCACAGGGAAGGCACACTACATCAAGGTCTTCTCCGATAATAGCGGGGAAGAAGAGGAGTATGAGGAGATAGAGGCTGGAGGCAAAATTACAACACAGAGAGGGGATCATCTACCACATCCACCACCGGGAGTGGGAGGTGCAGCGTTTTCACCCACCGAGGGAGCCCTTGCAGCTTTGCAGGGACTTCCCAAGTATTTGACAGTGCGTGTCCGAGGCACAGTACGGGGGCAGCGTGTCTCAGTGTTATTAGACAATGGGGCCACCCACAACTTCATTGATGCCCAATCGAAAAAGTGGAGGGGTATGCCGACAGAGACCTTTGATGGGTTTTCGGTACTGGTTCCGAGGGATCAGACTATGTAGTGTGCTAGGTATGTGCCAGCCTTGGCAGTGACCATGGGGATGTACACCCTGACAGATCATTTTTTCGTGGTGGAAATTCTAGACACCAACGTGATATTGGGGGTACAGTGGCTGATCACGCTAGGAAAGGTCACCACTGAATGGGAGACCTTGGAGATGGGGTGGATGGATAAGAAGACTGGGAGGCATGAGAAGATTCAGGGGATGCACACCTACCCACCACATACAGTTTCAGCACACCGGATGGAGGCAGATTTCTAGAAGGGGGACATAGAGTGGGCAGTGGAATTGCATGTGTTAGAGGCAGGGTCTACAGGGTAGGCCATACACCCAGATGTATAGTCCATTATTGACAGGTATGATACGGTATTTGGGGAGATACCACTAGGACAACCACCAAATTGGGGGTTTGAGCACACTATTGAGCTGAAGCAGGGTATCTAGGCTGTCATCACTACACCCTATAGGAACCCTAAAGCCTATCGGAATTAGATTGACAGGGCTATCCATGAGCTCTTAGCTCTTAGACACATCCATCCGAGCACCAGCCCCTTTGCTTCTTCAGCAGTGATGGTGAAGAAGAAGGACGACACGTTGAGGATGTGCATTGATTATAGGGCCCTGAAAAAGAAGACCATGAAGAACCGGTACCCCATCCCATGGATAGATGAGTTGATGGATGAGCTGAGAGCGGAAAATTTCTTCCCAAATATTAATTTTAGATCCAGGTACCATCAGATTCACGTGAGGGAACAGGACATTCCCAAGACCGCTTTCCGGTGTCATTACGACCATTTTGAGTTTTTGGTGATGCCCTTTGGGCTAACCAATGCCTCGACCAATTTTCAGTCATGCATGAATCACATCTTCCTCAGTCACTTGAGGAAGTGTGTGTTAGTGTTTTTTGACAAAATTTTGATCTACAAATGTAGGATATGGAGGAGCACCTCCAACATATAGAGGCTGTATTGCGCATTTTGGAAGAGCATCAGTTTGATGCTAAGCTCTCCAAATGCAAGTTTAGGTTGACCGAGATGCTCTACGTGGGGCACATCATCGGGGTTGACAGAGTGAAGGTCCATGAGGAGAAGATCAGGGCCATCAGGGATTGGCCAGAACCGAAGAATGTGACAGAACTTCAGGAATTTGTGGGGATCTGCACCTACTACCAAAATTTTGTCAAGGGATTTTCCCAACTTGCTGCACCCATTACAGAGGGCTTTTGACAGGCTCAAGGAGGTGATGAGCAGCTGTCTAGTATTAGCATTGCCAGATTTTACACAACCCTTTGTCTTAGAGTGTGATGCATCAGGGGAGGGGATCAATGCAGTTTTGATGCAGGGAGGCTGCCCGATAGCTTTTGAGAGCCGGAAGCTATTGCCACATGAGAGGTTGTATGCTATATATGACAAGGAGATGTTGGCCATCATGCATGCATTGGCCAAGTTTCGGCAGTACCTGGTAGGGAACAGATTCAGGGTGAGGACAGATCACAATAGCCTCTGATTCTTTCTAGAGCAGAAACAGTTGCAGGAGAGGCAACATAAGTGGGTCAGCAAGATCCAAGCTTATGACTTTGACATCGAGTATGTCAAGGGGAGGAACAACGTTGTGGTAGATGCACTTTCACGCAGACCGGCAGCATTGTCCTTGATGAGTTTGGGCACAGACTAGAGGGCTCAAATGTTGGTAGAGTACTCCAAGGACTGTTTTTCCTGTGAGGTTTTGGATGGGAAGGTGACAGATGACAAGTACAGAGTGATGGACGAGGTGATCTATTACAGGGACATGGTATTCTTGACTGAGGGCTCCCAGCTCAAGAAGAATATATTTCTCACCTCACATGATTCACGATTATCAGGTCACCAGGGGTTTACCAAAACCTATAGGGCCATCAGGGAGAGGTTCTCTTGGAAGGTCCTCAAGGAGGACGTGCTCCAACATGTCAGGGAGTGCGAAGTTTGCCAGTGTAACAAGGGGGAAATGAACCATCCAACAAGGTTATTGCAGCCTCTTCCCATACTTGAGGTGAAATGGGAGAGTATTTCGATGGACTTCATTACAGGGTTGCCCACTATGCAGTGCAAGGATTGCATATTTGTAGTCGTTGATTGATTGACTAAATATGCTCATTTTTTCTCTATATCAGCACATTACACTGCAGCATAGGTAGCAGAGTTGTTCTTCAGGGATGTTTTTAGATTGCATCGTCTCCCAAAGACAATTGTTAGTGACAGGGACAACCGCTTCATGGGCGGGTTTCGATAGGAGCTTTTCTGTTTGGTGGGCACTGAGTTGACACCGAGTACTAGTTACCACCCCCAGACAGATGGACAAACAGAGATATTGAACAAGTGGCTGGAGGGCTACTTGCGTAGTTATGTTAGTGGGCAGCAGAAGGCATGGTTGAGATGGTTGCACTTGGGGGAGTACTGCTACAACAACACTCATCATATGTCCATCGATATGTCTCCATTTTATGCATTATATGGATATCATGATTTATCTTTTGTTGACATGATTTTTGGTGCTAGCAAGGCTCCTAGAGCCAAGGAGTGGATCCAAGAGAGTCAGGATATACTCTGAACTCTCAAGGATAACATGGCTACAGTGCAGAATCAACAGAAGTTGTACGTCAACAGGGGATGTGTTGAGAGGCGGTTCGAGGTAGGGGACTTGGTCTACCTACGCTTGCAGCCATATTGGCAGTCCACGCTAAAGCATAAGGGGGCTGAAAAGCTCAAGCCTCGCTTCTATGGACCATACAGGGTGACACGCAGAGTTGGAGAGGTTGCATAGGAGTTGGAGCTGCCCATTGGTAGCAAGATTCATAACGTTTTTCATGTGTCATGCCTGAAGAAGGCACTGGGACAACAGGTGACTGCAAAAGAGGAGCTCCCACCCACAGATGATGAGGGGCACTTGGTGCTACAACTGAAGGCCATTATTGATACTAGGGAGAGGCATATATGGAGTAGGACAGTCAGAGAGTACCTAGTGAGATGGAGGAATTTACTGGATGAGATGCCATCTGGGAGAGTGAGAAGATTCTACAACATCCATCATTACAGTTGCTTGAGGACAAGCAATGTTTTTTCGGGGAGGACTGTAATATTCCCAATTAGCAATAGCGAATTGGAAATATTAATTTTGACTATTTTTGCCTTATAAAGTTAAATTATAAATAAAGTGGGTGAAGAGGACACTTAGATCACACTTAGGATAAAAATTATTTCCTAAAGTCACTTAAGAGACAGGTCTATTTGGAAAAGTGGGGTCTAGGGGTCAAGTGGCAGCGTAGACAGCGTGGGGCCAAGCCAACGCAGAGAGAGATGGACAACGTGGCTCAAGGGGACAATGTAGAGATTGGTGGGGCCTATGTGAGGGAAAGGCTCACCAAGCATAAAAGGAGGTAGGGTCTCCTCATTCTCATTCATTCTGATTATGCATATTTAAGATTTGTCTATTGACATTGAGCATGCTTGTTGTTTAACAAAGTCTGCACGTACTGTTCAGTACATCGGGTGCCTCTGTTTGGAGATCCCAACCTCAGCCCCGAGAGACTTCGAGTGCTTTCTCGGGTGAGGAGTTCCACCTTGTTTTTCCAGAGAGGATAGCAGCATCCACAGTTGGGAGCATTCTTTGGAAGAGACAGCACAGTTAGTGAGAGGGAGGACGCAGTCTTGGATAGAGGGAGTTCTGGATTGAGGGTTTATCACGGGATTTTTCCCGGAGGAGTTGGAGAGGGATCAACCCTTCCATATTCTAGCATTTTCATAGAGTTGGAGGCCATCATTTGCATCAAAGCACTCAGGGGCAGCGTTTCTCCTTTGGGGATAACATAGTGCCTCAGGGGAGGTATTTTCGAGGGTCAACCATTTTCAGAAAGCTCTTTGGGCTTTTCTGGGTTTTGTGTGGAGAGGCTATTTCCAGAGTTTCATAATTTTCTGAGGAGGGGAACATCCCCAAATCAGCTTTTCATTCTAGCAGTAGCAGCAACAGCATTGGAGATTACGCAGTCTTGAGTTCGTAGCCATTCCGGGTCACATTCTGAGAGTATTTCAATGCTTGCCTAGTGCAAGCCAAGGTGCCATCATTCTGATCACCTTTGTACTCATTTCTATCTTTTAGTACTAATAAAATGGCTCAACGTTCTCCATATTGGTTATTGTTCATGTGATATCTCTCTAGTTGTTGTTTGTCTTTGTTTATGTTCTTTATATTGTTGTTTATTTCTACTTGGAATATTACAGAATGATTTCGAATGCAAAATGTATGAACTAAATGCAAATTTTCTTTCATTGCTACATATTCATGAACTTAAATATATATGTATTTAACTTGTAATATGTAAAACCATCTATGATTATTTTAAGTGACACATGATCATGTGAAAAATGTACCTAAATATCACTTTTAATAGATGTATACCCTAATTATATAACATTCATACATGTTAAAATGCATTTAACATGTACCACATGTGTTTTGTAATTTTCAGTTTCAATCTAAATTCATTTTAAATAACAAATGACAAAAAAACTTGAGCTTTAAAAATAAAACACTTATCTAAGATTGAATCTAAGTTAACATTGTAACAACAAGTCATCATGTATTCAAAATGTAATGTAACTAAATGCATTTATGTACTTCAACCATTGTTACATATTCATGAACTTAAATATGTATTTAACCATCTATAATTTTTTTAAATGACACATGATCATGTGCAAAATGTATGTGCCTAAATATCACTTTTAATTGTATAAAATTCATACATGTTCAAATGCATTTAACATGTACCACATGTGTTTTTTAATTTTCAATTTCAATCTAGATTCATTTTAAATAACAAATGACAAAACAATTTTAAGTTAACATTATAACAAGAAGTCATCATGTATTCAAAATGTAATGTAACTAAATGCATTTATGTACTTTAATCATTCTTACATATTCATGAACTTAAATATGTATTTAACCATCTATAATTGTTTTAAATGACACATGATCATGTGCAAAATGTACACCTAAATATCACTTTTAATAGATGTATGTCCTAATTATATAACATTCATTCATGTTCAAATGAATTTAACATGTACCACATGTGTTTTGTAATTTGTAATTTGAATCTATATCATTTTAAATAACAAATCCCAAAACAACTTGGGTTTTAAAAACAAAACATTTAATCTAATATTGAATCTAAGTTAATATTATAACAAGAAGTCATCATGTATGCAAAATGTAACAACTAAATGCAAATGTACTTCAATCATTGTTACATATATTCATGAACTTAAATATGTAAAACCATAGATATGGTTGTTTTAAATGACACATGATCATGCAAAATGTACCTAAATATCACCTTTAATAGACATTTATACCTAATTAAATAACGTTCACACATGTTCAAATACATAACATGTACCACATGTGTTTTGAAATTTGCAATTTCAATCTAGATTCATTTTAAATAACAACTGAAAAAACAACAAGTTTTAAAAACAAAACGTAATCTAAGATAATCTAAGTTAACGTTATATAACAACATGTGATCACATGCCAAATGTACCAACTATCCAAAATTTAAATCATTCAGTAAAAGTAAATGTAGTTCAACTATCCAAAATGTATAATATGTCCAAAATTTATATCATGAACAATAAAAGTAAATATAAAAATGTATCAAGTGTTACAAGTATCAAGCTATATAGAAAAGTAGATATGACACATGTTTAAGTTATAAAAATACTAGATCAAATAAAATGTTGCACGTGCATCAATCAAATAGAGAATTTGGCTGCAATGTATTTTCCAGTAGCCTCCTTGTGTTATCATTTGAAGAATGGGGAACCTACACAACGCTTAAACATTAAAATTTAATGTTTTAAAATTGAATAAGAATGTAGAACTTCATAAAAAAAAAAAATCATGCAATACCTCATGTAGTCCCCCCTCCATTGTCCCGTGTTGGCCCTAATTGCATATACATATATATGTACACATGTATAAAAAATTTATATTATATACATATTAAAATTAAAATTTAATGTTTTAAAATTGAATGAAAATGTAGAACTTCAATAAAAAAACTAAATGTAAAAAAAAAAAGAAAATGAAAATTTCATGCAATACCTCATGTAGTTCCCCTTCCATTGTCCCATGTTGGCCCTGAATCAATGCATCCTCCACGATAAATTGTACAATATACACGTAAAAGTATATATATATTAAAAATTTTCAAATGAAAATGCATAAACTATTGCAATAATATTGAAAAAAAATTGGCAAATTCTTGTTCAAATTGTTTGGATGTTCCTATCTCCATCATACACTCTGTCGCTAAAGTCCTTGGAGAACATAAATCATCTACACAAACCTTAAATTCAAAAATTTTAAAAATATAAAATAACTCAAGATCTTGATCTCATTTTTTGATGAAACTTTCAGTTCAATTTATAACTTGAAACATAAGTGAAAAATTAAATACTTGTGGTGGTGGATTTGGCACATCTCCTAATAGGGAATAAGAGGGTGGCTCCATTGCGAAAACATCGGATGGAATTAGAATTTTTTAACATTTAATTATATACATGTGTCTACACAATTATTTATTTTAAAAATATGTCATCATGATACCAATATAATAATAGATTAATAATTGTACATCAACATAATGAACTCTTAAAAAACACTAACATTTCCCAAAATATCATTTCGATTTCCAAAACCCGAACCTTGGACCGTGATAAATTATCAAATTTTTCATTCAACAAGCATGTTAACTGCAAATGGTGAACATATGATACATTTGTGTTATATTAACATATACAAATAAACATGTATATGTAAATTACAAATTACATTAAAATATTCACCCTAACCATTAACACATACCGATCCCATGCCCTCTTCCTCATGAAGAATTAAGTCCTGCCAACCATTGCGACAATGTTTTGCATATGTTCTAAGATATTCAATACTCATGCTGTCTATCTTATCATCTACACTATACACAAAATTATCATGTGCATTCTCTCGTGCTCTTTGTCGATTCAGACCAATATCAATTCCACCAAGTCCAATTTGAACATTGTCTATGATGGCATCCCTTGCTTCTCGACTAATTTGAGAAATTGAACCCATCTCTGACCGCAAATTTTCAACACAAGGAGGTCGATCTACCAATAGTGGCTTGGGGTGACGCAACTCAGCATCACGCTTAGCACCCTTACGGTCACATAATCGACCTTTCTCAGGACCAAAAAAATCAAAAGGAAGGTCATCATAATTGGGTTTCATTCTCAAGAAGAATTCGCATAAATAATTTTTCAAAATAAACAGGAACTTTGTCATTCCATGGTAGTCTTCCATAGGCTGCAAGGTGCCTATCATATGAATGGAAATCTATATTAGGGTTCTTGAAATATTTCACCCTCAACATCTTTCTTTTCAGCCCTTTTTTGAAATTAAACATGGATTTTTCCATTTCTTTTGTAACTCTATTTCTAACATCGTCCCATGTATCGAGACCCATTACTGTTTCATTTATTTTCCTCATCACTTATACAAAAGTATCAGTGGTTGTCCCAAGAGTTTTGTAAACATATACAAGTGTGATTAAAGGGTGCATAACTATTTCAAGATTTCTCGACTCTCAGCAAATAATTTCAAATACAAAAGATCTTTCTTCAATTTTGAATAAATATGTTCACACCTTTGTAATGTTCATTGTTGGATGTTTGTTTCCCAAGGTAAATAATCAAGAATTTCATAAGGATAAGTCGTGGTTGGTGTACAACCTTCTTCTTGAATAACGCGGTCTAGCCTACGTCTTTTTCGAGCAACATTTTCACCGTCTACATCAATATATAAAATTATGTATAAAAAAAAATGTGAACAAATTTGTAAAAAAATGATTTTTAACCATAAAGAAATTATAAATAATTTAACAAATTAACAATTGAATGACAATAATATTTAGATTGGTGGCCACCTTGAGATGACTAAGAAACACCATGCCCACCCTAAGATGGTTGAGAACCAACATGACCACCCATTGATTGGCCACCAACCATTGGTTGAGAACCAACATGACCACTTATTGATTGGCCACCGGGGGAATGTGTACCACCACCCTCCTACGATATGACACCACCTATTGATTGGCCACCAGGGGAATGTGTACCACCACCACTCTCACGTGACGAGAGGGAAGCTTCATAAAAAAATATGAATTTCTAATCAATTAAAAAATACATACATACATATAAATACATACATATGATTGAGTATGTTGCGTGAACCATACCATGATTGTGTGAACCATGACAGGCTCCATTGATTGAGTGGATATTCTTTTCCTCCGAACTCCTAAAAAATGAAATCTATTAAAAATTAATTTAACTCACAAAATTGATAACAAAATCAATTCCATATGTATACATGTATGTACATGGAATAAAATTATATATTCAATAAAAAATCAATTCCACATGTATACATGTATGTATGGGGATAAGATTATATATTCAAATGTCATTTAAAAACATGCACATTTAATATAAATACCATGAACATCCCCCGATCCATTATCCCCCTCTCTCATAGAGGCATGGGACTCTATTGATGTTCGCCTCGAAGAATCACGTGCCAAATGATCATCCTCCATGATATATATATATGGATATCTATAGTGGATATTGACATTTACATAAATACACATAATGTTTAAAGCCTCGAAGAATCATTTGCAAAATGATCATCCATGATATATATGGATCTATATAAAAATAAATAGATACATGATGTTGAAAAGGTTACCTCATGCATTTCAATTATTTTAAAATTACTATTTAAATTTTTTTCAAAAGAATTCAAAAAATTGATGTAATTTACACAAATGTTGGAGCACAACTTGAACACAAATTATGTAAAACACAAAACTTTCAAAGCACAAATTGATCTGTAAAACTCACTTTATTTAAACAAAAATTTGTTGAAGTCCTGCACATTTTGAAAATTAAATGCGAAATTTTCTAAAGCATGAAGTTCACCAAGTTGTGTTATGCTTACATAGTGGGTGTACATTTGAAAATTAAATACAAAATTTTCTAAAATATGAAGTTCACCAAGTTGTGCTTACATGGTGGGAGGGCACTTGGTATATAATTGCAAAAAACACATGGTCATTAAAAATGACACATTTAGAAGTAAAAAGCACACACATATCAAAGATATCTTACAATTTCCATCAATAAATTTTGAAGGAGAGCGTCTCAACACTAATTCATCTTCATCTTTGAATTTTTAAGGAGAGTGTCTTAACACTAATTCATCTTTGAATTTTGAAGAAGAGTGTCTCAACACTAATTCATATTTGACAAATGAATCTTGAATTGGAATTTCCCCATATAATACTAATTCATCTTTGACAAATGAATCTTGATTTGGCATTGCTCCATACAATAGATCACCAGACATCTTATTAACATTTTCAAAATTTCTTATACTAAATGATTGAAGTTTTCTAACAATATTGTTTGCTTTTCCATGTTGTTGTTTTAGCCTCTCCTTATTAACTTGGTACACACCTTTCATTTGGTTTCACACAAGTTCAGAATTGGTGAAAAATACAATTCCATTTTATCCATACTCCCTAGCAGTTCCCAAGAATTATATCAATGCAATATAATATGCTTCATTGTTTGTTGTTCTTCCAAGTATATTCATTTTCCTTTGGAGGACTTTGTTAGTTGAAATATTTCATAACACATATGTAATCACTGTTTTCCTTGGATTTGGATAATAAGAAACATCTATGCATAATGTCCATTTTTCAACCATGTTTAGTGGGCTTTTTGATCCCTGAAAAAACAAATTCAATAAAATATTAAATGAACATTTACTGCAAATGGCTTAAATTTTATGGGAGAAATGACATGTACATGGAGCAAAGAAAAAGAGATTAGCATGACATATGTGATTTTGAAAGCATCCTTGCTGCCTTAGAGGAGAGAAAAAGAGACTAGCATGACAGATGTGATTTTGAAAGCATCATTGTTATTAAAAAGGACAGGGGCTATTGGAAATCTTAACGAAAATCCAATCAACCTCCTTCAAAACATTGGAGCTCGCTAGGTCAAAGAGACAACGTGGAAGATGAAGTTACTAAACAAAGAAGTTGGAAAACATTGGATATCACCAGATCAAAGAGACAACATGGAAGATGATGTTACGAAACAAAGAAGTTGTGAAAGTACCATGTACTCTTAAAGGTATTGATTTAAGATTATTATGGTTCAAACAGTCATTAAACCCTCAGAAACTCAAGGATAGATCTATTACTAAACAAATAAGTTGGAAAATTACCATGTACTCTTCAAAATATTTCTTTAAGATTCCTTAAAATTGTAGAATTCACACATTATAGTGTTGGTCTATCCTAGCTAAGAATAGCCATACCACCACTGGTTTTTTCTTAAATTAAAGCTTCTAGCTATTCGAAAGGGAATATCAGTTTTGAAAATAACCATCCATAAGACAATTACAATCTAAAAAAACTATTTAATATTGCAAAAGTGACATATATCATGAGACATTAATCACATTAGGCCACATATGACCAATCCAACAACAAAAAAGTATAGACAAGTCTCCAAATCACTGTCACAATAATAATATAGACATATTGTTATCACTATAATCTAGACTAGATTTTTCACTGTCATATAAAAAACAATCCATAAAATTGTAGAAGTCACACATTATAGTGTTGGTCTATCCTAGCTCAGAATAGCCATACCACCACTTGGTTTTTTCTTAAATTAAAGATTCTAACTATTCAAAAGTGAATATCAGTTTTAAAAACTGATATCTATAAGACAATTACAATCTGAAAAAACTCTTTAAGATTGCAAAAGTGACATATATCATGACACATTAATCACATTAGGCCACCTAGGACCAATCCAACAACAAAAAAGTATATAAAAGTCTCCAAATCACTATCAAAGAATACTGTAGACATATTGTTATCACTATCATCCATATTAGAGTTGTCAATGTCATATTCAAAAAGAGTGGAATAATTGTTGTTTCCAAAAAACCATGATGTCCACCTCATTGTTATAGAAATAAATCCAACCACTGATATAAATTGTACTTTGCAACCTTCCACTGATATCAAGAACATAACAGTCACAAGAAAGACACAAACAGATCATGATCAGTTTATTTTCAGAGTAGTAGGGGTGTTCTATGAAAATATAAACAGAGAAGAGGCTGGAAAGTTTTAGTTGAATCAACGCTATCTTGCCTAGTATCTCTGACTGCTTGATTCACTATAGAACCAATCCCATCTCCAATAGCATAGACAGAGATAGCTAGAGAAACTAGATCCATCCAAACATACATTTCTCAAACATACTTTTTTATTTTTTGTAGAGGTCAATTATTTTTATGATAAACCTACACAAAATGATACATTAGAAGGGATTTCTATGGGGATTATATAGTGGATACTAGAAAAGATGTCTATAAGTCATATATAGGAATCAAATACTCAGTAATAACTAATGATTCAATGCAAATCAAATAATGACTGATATTGATAAAAAAGTTGGTATGGGTACAACCTAAACATTGGGATGTTTTCCCAATGCTAATTCTTGGATGGTCAATGAATTTGTTATTGAATTGGAAACCAAAAGGCTTAGGTAACATTTCTACAGGAAATATTAATATATCATAAGTATTTGATTGAGGAGAAAAAATATTAGAGAAACATAATACATAGATTGTCATTTTTCAGGATTAACTTAAACAAGAAAGGAAGAAATTAAACTAGAAGCAATTGAAGGAAACCAGTCCCATATCCAATAGCAGAGACATAGATAGCTAGAGTAGCCAAATCCATCCAAACATACATTTCTATTTTTTTAGAGGTCTATTAATTTTATGATAAACCTACAAAGAAGGATACATTAGAGGGGATTTATGTGGAGATTATATAGTGGATACTAGAAAATATGTCTATAAGTCATATATAGGCATCAAATACTTAGTGATAAATAATGATTAAATGAAAATCGAATAATGAATGATACTAATAAAAAATTTGGTATGGGTACAACCTAAACATTGGGATGTTTTTCCAATGCTAATGCTTGGATGGTCGAAGAATTTATTAGTGAATTAGAAAACCAAAAGGCTTAGAGAATTGGTCGATGATGGTCAATGAATTTATTAAATATCATTTTTCACATTATCTGTGTTAAATGTTTCTGTGTTATGGGAATAGTTGAACCTTAATATGCCTTAATTATTTTTACTTGTATTTTGTTTCACTTTAATTCTAACCATCTCTATGGACTTGTGTAGATAGAAACACCTTATACATCAAGTGGAATTTTGTGCAATGATTCAGCAAAATCTATACTGTATATTCATGACTTCACCATGTCTTGTTCTCACTTTGGTTGCTTGTAGAAATATTTCCTCTACTTCAATTTCATCTTAACATTCAATAGATACCTCCATAAGTACATAGAATCACCCTGTTGTCTTATTCTTCAAGGTATTTGTTTCTATTCATTACAAATACAATTTACACCAATATGAAATAAAAAAAACACATGGATCCTGCAACTCTCTATTCGTAGGCTAAAGGAATCACATGGTTGTTAGATAATAATGCATTAAAATTGAGTTTTTTGTAAAAAAATTCAGAATTATTTGTTTGGATTTGAGCGAGGAGGTATCAATAATTATATATTCCTACTCATTGATAATTTGTAGGTTGGTTAGGTTCTTATAGTAGATTAAAAAACTTAAAAGGAACCAACTTATTTTTTCCATATGTAAGGCCTTAGTACATGCATTTTACAATTAAATTATCAATTTAGGACTAGAAGTGCAATTTCCTTTATGTTGAAGAAAGTGGTTATTGTCATTCTTCATAATCCTTCATGTATAAATGTAATACTATGTAAAAAAAACACAAAATAAAATTATTGTTCCTTGTTTAAGCATGCTCTTTATGTTATTTATTTATCAAAATAAATGTTTAGAAAGGATACATAGAGATACCCATTTGAAAGGATACCAAGATACACCCATTTGGATTAGAGAAAGGCTATATATATATATATCCCATTTGATCTTATACATAATTTGTTTTGAATCACCTCTCATCTTCGTTCTATGAGAAGAAGATAAAAATTCAAGGAAATCGTAGACAAAGGCTTATAATTCATCTTCTTACCTCCCTCCAATTGTCAAAGAAATTTGAGTTGAAGACAACCTTTTGTGATGCTAACGTGAAGTTCTATGTGTAATACATATTTAAGACAATGTGAAATTATGTGGACAATATATATCTAAGATAATGTGAAGTCCTATGGCTCATAGGATGAAAAGTTCTATATTAAATTTGAGGCTGAGATAGAAGCATAAATTCAGCTCTCTTAGAGACCTAAAGTGGACATCATTACAGACCTATTTGTAAAAATAATTAAGACATATTAAGGTTCAACTATTCCCATAACAGAGAAACATTTAACATAGAAAATGTGAAGTCCTATAACTCATACAATGCAAAATTCTATATGAAATTTGAGGCTGAGATAGAAGGATAAATTCAGCTCTCTTAGAGAAGTCCTATGGTTCATAAAATGCAAAGTTCTATATGAAATTTGAGGCTGAGATAGAAGCATAAATTCAGCTCTCTTAGAGACCTAAAGTGGACATCATTACAAACCTATTTGTAAAAATAATTAAGGCATATTAAGGTTAAGCTATTCCCATAACACAAAAACATTTAACACAGAAAATGTGAAGTCCTATGGCTCATACAATGCAAAGTTCTATATGAAATTTGAGGCTGAGATAGAAGCATAAATTCAACTCTCTTAGAGACCTGACCTATTTGTCAAAATAATTAGGGCATATTAAGGTTCAACTATTCCCATAACACATAAAAAATTAACACAGATAATGTGAAGTCCTATGGCTCATACAATGCAAAGTTCTATATGAAATTTGAGGTTGAGATAGAAGAATAAATTCAGATCTCTTAGAGACCTAAAGTGGACATAATTACAAACCTATTTGTAAAAATAATTAAGGCATATTAAGGTTAAGCTATTCCCATAACACATAAAAATTTAACACAGATAATGTGAAGTCATATGGCTCATAGGATGCACAGTTCTATATGAAATTTGAGGCTAAGAGAGAAGCATAAATTCAGCTCTCTTAGAGACCTGACCTATTTGTCAAAATAATTAAGGAATATTAAGGTTCAACTATTCCCATAACACATAAACATTTAACACAGATAATGTGAAGTCTTATGGCTCATACAATGCAAAGTTCTATATGAAATTTAAGGTTGATATAGAAGCATAAATTTAGATATCTTAGAGACCTAAAGTGGACATCATTACAAATGTATTTGTAAAAATAATTAAGGCATATTAAGGTTCATCTATTCCCATAACATAGAAACATTTAACATAGAAAATGTGAAGTCCTATGGATCATACAATGCAAAGTTCTATATGAAATTTGAGGCTGAGATAGAAGCATAAATTCAACTCTCTTAGAGACCTGAGCTATTTGTCAAAATAATTAAGGCATATTAAGGTTCAACTATTTCGATAACATGGAAACATTTAACACAGATAATGTGAAGTCGTGTAGCTCATGCATTGCAAAGTTCTATATGAAATTTGAGGCTAAGATAGAAGCATAAATTCAACTCTCTTAGAGACCTAAAGCGGACATTATTACATACCTATTTGTAAAAATAATTAAGGCATATTAAGGTTCAGCTATTCCCATAACATATAAACATTTAACAGAAATAATGTGAAATCCTATGGCTCATATGATGCAAAGTTCTATATGAAATTTGAGGTTGGGATAGAAGCATAAATTCAGCTCTCTTAGAGACTTGACCTATTTGTCAAAATAATTAAGGCATATTAAGGTTCAACTATTCCCTTAACACTAAAACATTTAACATAGAAAATGTGAAGTCCTATGGTTCATAAAATGAAAAGTTCTATATGAAATTTGAGGCTGAGATAGAAGCATAAATTAAGCTCTCTTATATACCTAAAGTGGAAATCATTACAAACCTATTTGTAAAAAAAATGAAGGCATATTAAGGTTCAACTATTCCCATAACACATAAACATTTAACACAGATAATGTGAAGTCTTATGGCTCATAGGATGCAAATTTCTATATGAAATTTGAGGCTGAGATACAAGCATAAATTCATATCTCTTAGAGACATGACCTATTTGTCAAAATAATTAAGGCATATTAAGGTTCAACTATTCCCATAACACATAAACATTTAACACAGATAATGTGAAGTCCTATGGCTCATAGGATGCAAATTTATATATGAAATTTGAGGTTGAGATAAAAGCATAAATTCAGCTCTCTTAGAGACATGACCTATTTGTCAAAATAATTAAGGCATATTAAGGTTCAACTATTCCCATAACACATAAAAATTTAACACAGATAATGTGAAGTCCTATGGCTCATACAATGCAAATTTCTATATGAAATTTGAAGATGTGATAGAAGCATAAATTTGGCTCTCTTAAAGACCTAAAATGGACATCATTATAGACCCATTTCTAAAAATAATTAAGGCATATTAAGGTTCAGTTATTCCCATAACACATAAAAATTTAACGCAAAAACATCTAACACAGTGAGTAGTATAACCTGGAAAAACAAACACGGCCAAATTATGATGGATTAAAGCTCCATAATTACAAGGAATATAGAGAGATTGAATCGTTGTGTTTTCTCATATATGCCAATTAGTCGTATTACTCTTGTTATGATTATGATAATAACGTAGTATCTCTACCATGTAATGTTTCTATAAAGTGAAAAGCTAGTACACTAGTGATTAGTAACATCTATTATAAGTTGTAAAGGTTGACAGATCCATTACTTAGAGCTATTCCATATGAGTCTAATTCCAGTAAGTGTTACATATATTGGAAACCATAGAACATGTGTAAAGTAACATAGAGCCTATGAGTGATCTTATTGAATCCCTTGTATCATTTCTTTCATAGTTATAAGGAGTAATAAGCCATATTCATTTATTACTGTTCTATCGTACTTACAACACACTAGTTCTATAAACACTACGAACTATGATTGGTTTAAGGAATACATGTAATGATATAAATTTTATGGTTATAGCTCATACTTATTAGTAGATACGTAAACATAGTGAAATAAAACACACTGAATCTAATTACTCTTATCAAGGCTTGTAGCTAACATAGGCACCGATACTACAACTTACATCATGGTATATATATTATGGAAATAAAATACCCATCCTCAACTAAGCCTCCTACAAGGAAAAAAAACCAGAATACTAATGAATATTCCATTCCATTACCAATACATAAAGAATCTATCTACAAACTTTTGAAAGGCCCATTTATATTAGAGTTCATCATAGAGAAACTGGGCCTACAAATGACACCATAAAATAGACCTGTTTTGACCTGGTAGGAATTCAAATCATATTCAAGATTTGTGGCAGGATTTTTCTGAGTTAGCAAGGGGTTTGAGTAGACCTCGTAAGACCTGGGTGAAAAAGAGAAGTTCTGAGGACTTGAAGGAGGGGGTTGTAGTTAACACTTCTTCATTTCATGGTATTGCTCAAGCTTATTTTTTTGGGATCAGAACTGGTAAAAAAATAATATTTATTATTCCACTTCCCTCGAAAAGGGATAAAGAAAAGAGAAGTGCCTAAACCGTTAGGGGCTTGCACTGCTATAGGGAGGGGCTTGCTCATAGATTCTGGAAGCACTGAAGTAGCTGGGGTTTAAGTAATTGTGAAAGAGGATTCCAACCAATATAGGAACCCGCCCATATTTCTAACTTGAAAGAAGCATGTATATAAAGTGCATAAAGTACCAAAAAATAAGTCCAGTTCCCTGGGAACCAGAATTGCAAAGTAAAGGGGCAACACTATTAAAAACCGAGGATGTGTATTATGTTTATTACGCAAGACAACCAGGAGTAGATGAGGTTGGTTCAGTAAGTAGGTACGTATTACTCTGCTTATTCTACCTAATGAATCATTAGTTAAGATTTTGAAGGGCTTTTGGAAAAAATCTCCCACCATGTTTTGTGTGATGGTAGAGGATCCCATGGTTTTCAAGCATATAAGGTGTTTTCTTAAGAAAATGTTGGTTGAAAAGAACATTGTGGAGTATGGTACATGTCTTTATCACTGCTCAATTACTTTCAATACATGACTTGGTCCCTATCATGAAACCAAATGCAGTAAACATTTTCCATAAAAGCTTACCAAGTGTGCTAGATGACATTTTTAGGGTTCCCTTCAGAGCTCTAGAGTGGTAGTGGGGACTGAAAATGGATTTCCATATGTGAATTTTCAAATTTCCTTTGCATTTAGTTGAACAGAATGGTAATGTTTTATTGTTGAATTAATATTTGTATTGTTAATTTTTAAGAATTATAGTGTGTGTTACAAGCCATCATAATAGTGGCCAAAGGCTGCTATTGCAATGTGTGGGAGGTGTGGAAGAGTGTTTTAAGGAAGCCTCGTACAATTACAATGTATTCGTTAGAGATTGATTATTGTGTTTGGTTTAATCACCATTATAGGTTGGTTCAATAAGTAGGTACATTCATACACCAAGTTTACGTATTTTCAATTACCAGATTATACGCCAGGATGGGGGAATGAGATGATCTACATAAGTTCTAAATGGGCTATTTTTATTATTCATAATGGGAATAAAAGGTATTTATTCCCAAGAAAATTTAACAAGGAGAATTTAACACATAATTTAAAAAATTAAATAGGGCTTCTTCCTAAAGAGGTATCTTTAACTAGTGTAAGGTAGAAGTATCTCTTTTGAAGTTGACAATATGAACAACTATTTATGATATTTAAAGTTGGCTTATAAGCCATAATATCTATGTGAATACTGTACTTTTTTGGACTTTTTGAAAGAATCACCCTCATATCGCTACATTTGTGTTTTTCTTTTTCTAGGAAAGCAACAAAGTGACATAGTCAAATATATTTGATTTTCATGGAAAAATAATATCTTTAAAATTAAAAACAACTAGTAAAATATGTCAGATTTTCATGGAAAAAGAATCTTTGAAATTCAAAAGAACTAGTAGATGAACAAAAGAACACACATCATCAAGGTTTTCGACCTTATCTATCTCAATTTCTTTATAACATCCAAGAAAATCAATGCATGACTTCCCATGATAACTAAGTTGTAAACTATGCCAAGGTTGATCTAGATTTATGAAAAAATGCAACAGAATAAACACATAACCATAAATATAGAGATGCAGCGGAAATAACACTTCAATTCATTAATATCAACGAATTGAAATTTGCTTACAGACAAAATGGAAATAAAACTAGCTAGGGCACTGGTAGCTATCTATGAGAAGAGATGTCGTAGCTACAGGCCTCTGAACTGAGTTACAATGAGGCTTGAGGGCCTATTTATTATTTAGAAACAATGGGAAATCCTAAACAGCCAAAACCCTAACCCTAGGAGATGAAGCGCCAAAACTATGGGCCCCGTTTGGGTAAATTGGTGTTTCAACTTCCCAGGGGCGTAACTTTGTCTGATGTGATTTTGTCAATCTGCCATGCCTGGGTGAAAATGTAATATCTATTAAGGAATACATTTTTGAATAAACATCAATCCATCGGACCACATGTTGCTCTCCGTTGCTACAAAAAACATCGTTTGGGGCCTCAAAATGGCTACGGAATTTCGGAACCCGAAAAAATGCTAAAAATAGTAAGTTGTGCCAAAACTAAAAAATGAAAAGAGAAAATGGTGGGGCCCCAAGTGGAATAGGCGGGTGACCCTGGCTGTCCACGGATCATTCTCCCCCTTGAAGCCAATAGCGTCCCCGTTGCGTTGAGTTCCTCCATGAGACAGAAGTGCACAGGCACCAGACCACTGGTAGACATTTTCCTTGAATACGGGAAGTTGACGACTTTCACAACCGTCTGAGTGGATCTTCTGTTGGCGAGTGTTCTTGATTTGCATGTCCATGATACAATCTGTGGTGGCCTGTTCCATGCAGTCTGGGTTTAACTCTGTCGGTGTGAGTTGTTCTGCAATGTCCGAGGTGTCCAGTAGAGGTGGGAAGTAAGGACGAAGGCGATCCACATTGAAGATTGGGTGCAGACCAAGGAATGGTGGAATACTGAGCTCGAAGGCATTGCTCCCTACAACCTTGGTGATGGTGTACGACCCATATCGGAGCGGGCAAATCTTGCGGTGGGGTCCAGTGAGGCGCTCCTTTTACAAATGTAACCATACTTTGTCGCCCACCTGGAAGTTGTGTGGCACTCGATGTTGATCACGGCGTTGCTTGTACTTGGCATTGGCTCTATCAAATATATCATGAACCTGTTGGTGGATGTGTTGAATGCGCTCGATGAAGCTACTTGCTTTGTCAACTTCAGACTGGACATGAGCAGTTGCAAATGGCATGGCTACGTAAATGGGACATAGTGGTTGGAATCCCAAGCCCACCTGAAGGGGCTATGGCCGATTGAACTGTGGAGAGCCCGATTATAACTATGTTGTACATAGGGGAGGCTCTCGTCCCATGTGCGTGGATGCTTTGAATTGTACATGCACAGAATGTGTACAATCATTCTATTGACGACCTTTGTCTGGCCATCTGTTTGGGGATGGAAAGCTGTGGACTTGGTGAGCTTGGTATCCAACATTGACTAGAGGCTGGACCAAAATGTGCTGAGGAACTTGCCATCCCGATCTGATATGATAGACTGTGGGATCCCAAAGTGCACCCAGACTCGTTCAAAGAAGAGTTTAGCAGTGGCTTCTTCTGTGATATTCTTCTTGCAGGCCGCCATAATGGCCATCTTCAAGAATCTGTCGACGACCACGAAAACACAGTCATTTCCCTGCTTAGTAGAAGGCAGGCCCAACATGTAATCCATGGAGATGGATTCCCAAGGTCTACTAGGGGTAGGTAGCAGAGTATACAGGCCTTGCTTCTTGATGGTCAGTTTGGAAATGGCACAAGCAGTGTAGGATTTGATGTGCTTCTCGACATCCTTTCGAAGGTTTGGCCAATAGAAATAATTCTGTAGGATTGCTACTATTTTCTCGACCCCGAAATGCCTAGCGACTCGACTATAGTGTGCTTCCCATATCATCTTGGCACACTCGCTTGAAGGAACACAAAGGTGTCCTAGGTGAAATAAAAGTGCATCTTGGAGGTGAAAATTTGGAACTTGCGTACCCCCCAAGAGTGACTTGTAAGTGTGGCTGAGTTCTGGGTCACTCTCATAGAAAAGCGGCCAGTCAGAAGTCTTGTGACCACAAGAGTTGAGCACGGTGGTGAGCACCATGATCGGTGGTCGGCTAAGGCAGTCTGCAACATTATTGGTGCTACCCTTCTTGTACTTGATGTTCAAATGAAACTGTTGCAGATATGTGGACCACTTTTGATGGCGATAATTCTGCAACTTCCCTTGTGTCTGTATGAATTGCAGGGGCCGGTGGTCTGTGTGGATGATTGTTTCCTTCCCCAAAATGTAATGCTTCCATTTTCGACAAGCTTGCACAATGGAATACATTTCTTTGTCATAAGTGGGATACTTTCAAATTGTGTTAGACAATGTCTCACTGTGATATGCCACTGGATGTCCCTGTTGAGTAAGAACTGCCCCAATAGCATAGTCAGAGGCATTTGTCTCGATCACAAATGGTTGTTGCAAGTCTGGTAAAGTGAGCACTGGGGCAGAACAGAGGCGATTTTTCAATTCTGTGAACGCCTTCTATTAAGGTTCCGACCAAATTTTTTTTTCTCTCGCTCCTTCCTTGGTGACTTGACTCAAGGGCCAAGTGATATGAGAGAATCCCAACACGAACCTTCGGTAGAAATTAGCAAGACCCAGAAAGCTGTGAAGTTCTGTTATAGTGGTTGGGGCTAGCCAATCCAGAATGAATTCGATCTTGGCTGGATCCACATGCACCCCCCTTTCATCAATAATGTATCCCAGATATTGAACCTGGGTCATGCCAAAAGTTCACTTCTCCAAATTGGCACACAACTTGTGTTGCTGGAATGTTTGGAGGAATTGTCGGATGTGGTGAAGGTGATCTTCCTAAGTCTGGCTGAAGATCAGAATGGCATCCAAGTACACCACTACAAATGAGTTGGTGAATGGCCGCAAGATGTCGTCCATCATCCTCATGAAGGTTTCGGGAGCATTCATCAAACCGAAAGGCATGAAAAACCATTCGAAAAGGCCTTCCTTGGCTTTGAAGGCAGTCTTCCACACATCAGAGGGTTCAATCGGTACCTGGTGATACCTCGACTTCAAGTCAATCTTGCTGAAATATTTTGCACCTTTGAGTTGGTCCAGAAGGTCATCAATCCGTGGGATCGGGTACCTATTCTGGACAGTGATCTTGTTCAGCGCCCGATAGTCAATACAGAGTCTCCACGTACCATCCTTCTTCTGTACCAACATGATCGAACTCCTGGTGATGAACTTGAGCAGATGTGACCTTTACTGCCCCGGTGGTGTTGTGTGTTGACTCCAAAGAAAAGAATGTCAACATGTATAAATGAGCCTCTTAGAGAAACCTCCAATACATTACATAAATGAACAATTCTTGGATGATGCCATTTTACAAAACCTCCTTTCTGTATATAGGAGTCCATGGGGCCATAATGTAATCCTAGTGGGCCACAATGTAATCCTAGCCGACCTAACAATAATAATTTAAGGGCACAATAATAACAAAATGGGGGTTACAAGGGTACAATAATAACAATAAGGGGTCTACACTAACAATAATAAGGGGCTACACTATTAATATAGGGACTTAACATGCCCCTCTCCTTCAAACAAGTGTTGTCCTCAACGCTTGATTATTTCTTGATGCTTCTATATAAAATTCTCATCGTCCCATGTGGAATCTTCTACAGGAAAGTTCTTCCACTTGCTGAGATACTTTGAAATTGATTGTACTTGTCGATTTCTTGTTTCTGTGACTGCTTCAGAACTTCTTTCGATGTGATATTGATCTTCCAATTGTTTCATTTGATTTTGCACTAAAGTTAGGTTATCCTTTGAGAGTTGGAGAACTTGTTGTTGATGCTCATTGTGATATTCCACTACTTTATCATCCATAATAGATTTTATTTGATCCTTAAAACCATCCAAATTAGCCTCCATTTCTGCTTTTAAACCATCTATGTAATCTTCGGTTGCTCTTCGTAAGATAGAAATTTGTTGCACTTGGTACCGTAATTTTGATATCTCATACTGCAATTCTTCCACTTCATGCATCATAGTATAGATTTCTGAGGGCTTAATGGGTGTTGAATTATTTTTAGGAGGCATTTCAGAATGAAATACTGAAATATATGCTCAATAGGCCCTTGGAATCACTTCAAACCGATTTTTCAAACAAGATTTATGCAATTCGGGAAAAACAATACACGCCTTTTACTTTCTTTGAGGAGCTCGATATTGAAATTGTATTATCTCTTTGATTGCAGATCTTCAATATCTGAAATTCAGCAGTGAAGTAGCCCTCTGAATTCTCTTTCAAATGCCACAGGTCTGACCTGATTTGGATTCTCCAAGGCAAATTTGTGTCCAATCTCCCACAATGACCTAATTACGGGTGGCAGTTCGATGAGGCGAACTTGTACGACTTGCCGTGTCACTGTTTCGTCCTTTGTCTCTGAAATTAATAGCCAAGAAACTATAGTCCGTGTACTTGCGACCACTTTTTACGGCACTCAAATCCACTGCCCAGAGAGAGAGTTATTGAACTTTTCCCACGATCACCTCTTTGAGATGAAATTCAGGAGCCTGAAAAAGCACTACCTTCCACAGATCATATCTCCAAAAATATTGCGAACCAAGCTCTGAATTTTTTTGATGAATTTCCTCAGGATTTCAGCTTCGCACCATATGAATTTCAGATTCTGAACCTTCGTAGAAAAAAATTTATAGCGCAAATTCCACGATGACCTGTTTAGGAGCCTGAAAAAATACCTGACTTCCACAGATCATATCTCTGAAATTATTGCTAACCAAACTCTGAAATTTTTATACAAGCTTCCTCAGGATTTTTTCTTCGCACCCTAAAAATTTCAGCTTCTGAAACTTCGTAGAAAAAAAGTTATAGCGAAAATGCCACGATGACCTGTTTGGAGCAGCGAAACCCTAGAATCCCAACCTCTGATACCAAATGTTTGACGCCTTGGTAAAGAAAAAAGAGATATCAACGCCTTATACGATGAGCCTCTTCGAGGGGGCAGTTGCACTGTTGTTAAAATGTTCTTGGATGATACAATTTACAAAACCTCCTTTCTATATATAGGAGTCCATGGAGCCATAATGTAATCCTAGTGGGCCACAATGTAATCCTAGCCGACCTAACAATAATAATTTAAGGGCACAATAATAACAAAATGGGGGTTACAAGGGTACAATAATAACAATAAGGGGTCTACACTAACAATAATAAGGGGCTACACTATTAATATAGGGACTTAACAAGTAGCTCCTGAATCTGCCTCTTGATTTCATTGTTCTCCAGAACAGAGTGCCGATAGATCGGTCCATTGGTTAGCGGCGCACCTGGGGTTAGATCAATCCGGTTCTTGACTTGACAGTGTAGAGGAACTCCTGTGGGTGAGGTGAAGATGTCCCCGTACTCCTCCACAATATTATCCATTTGTTGTTGTCGTGCAGAGGAGCCTTGTCTGGAGGTCGTGGCCACAGTCTTCTTCTTGCCCTAGAGGTGGATCATCAGGAAAATTAATTTCTTGGTTTGGGAAATGAGCTTACTACATTGTTTTGCACTAACCAAAGAGATAACAGTAGGAGGTGGTACCTCTGGTATCCTGTACAACTTATTTCCCAAAGTAATAATAACAGCTCGAGGCCGAGAATCATACACAAAATGACGCTTCCACAAGTATGGTTGTCATAATAATACATCACAAACATCAATAGGAGAAATGTCACATAATACATCATTTGTGAAGGGCTTGATGCTATAGGGAAGGCGACACTGTTGGCTGACGCAGAGATCTCGTCCTTGGTGAAGCCACCCGATGGTGTATGGATGTGGGTGAGCTGTGGTCGGCAAGCCCAAACGTTTCACGAAGTCTGCTGAAATGAGGTTCTTTTGGCTCCCATTTTCGATAATGAACTGTACCAGGGAGCCCTTTACCCACATCTGGGAGTGGAAGAGACGTTCCTCCTCCTCTGGATCTTCCAGTTCCTCCTTCTGGATCTTCGTAGTGGCAACAGTGGCATTGGGCTCCGCATCAATAATATGTTTCCCTATGTCATTCCCCTTGTCAGGTTCTGATTTAGAGTCAGAGCATGCATCTGACTCAGAAGCTCACATATCATCCACCAGCGACTGCTTGGCCCGACACTCACTTGTGTTTTAAATATAAATATTCTGGGAAATCATCATTATCCTGATGATGAACTACAGTTTGTAGTTTGAAACGCGTCGGTTCCAAAATATATTATGTGATTTCCCAGAATATTTATATTTAAAATGTTATGGATCACAGAAGCTTGCACTCTCAACTCACTTGTGTTGTGAGTGGAGCTCTTATGGAACTCACACCACTTTCCCGTGTCCTTCTTTGACTTTGCGGTGTTGTTCTTTGCTTTTGGCTTCGACAGGTTGTCTTGAGTCACCATGCCTTGGCTATGTCCTTTGTTCTGTGGTTTGGGAGCATCTTTCCCTTGCTTTTGATTCACAGATCCAAAGTCTCGCTTCTTCTGTTTGAATTTCTGCTCAATCTTGGCAGCATACCGGTATGCCGTACCAAGCGAGGAGATGTCGAGGAACTCCATTTCCTCCTGAATGTATATGTGCAGAAAAATGTGATACTTTAGCACCAAATGTTTCTCTCAATCTTTGATACCCAACTTGGTGCGCAGGGTATGGAATAGATTCGTTAGCTCATGCACATCTTGATCCCTTTGTTGTCGCAACGTGGTCCATTGTATGTACTTGTCCTCATAGCTCCCCACGGGATAGTATTGTTCCTTGATGGCATCTCGGAAAGAATTCCAAGTGGTTACGACCGAGAATAGAGAGGGTTCTGTCTTGTCCTTTTTCTCACAGTGGGTTTCCCACCAGTCCTTTACATGGGGGGCAGATTTGAGGAGTGCAAAAATAATCTTCTCCCTGTCGAAAAAGTCATGAAACGAAAAATATCCTTCTAATAGATTCAACCATCTATCTACAACATCTACATCTATTTAACCCTCAAATATGGGAATGTCAAAATTTACTTGTACCTTAAAAGGAGTCGCACCTCCAGAGTGGCTGCTGGATGCAGATGCGCCACTGGTGGGCAACCGTTGAAGGATCTGGGCAAAGTTATCCATCATCACGTTCCTTTGTTTTTCGAGGGCCTCCTCGAGCAATAATTTGATAGGATCTCCTACTCCCTCATCTTTCTTTTCGTCCCCCATGGGCGTCCGTCGGGAGTTTACGCATTGATCTTGCAAGGTTCCACCAGGATGGAGCCTAATATTGCAGCTGGTTGAGGACATGCAAGAGATCGAGAAAAACGAGACCCCTACGGTACGCGTCCCGGATTTATGCGGGCACTGTGAGAATAAAAACACATAACCATAAATACAGAGATGCAACAGAAATAACACTTCATTTCATTAATATCAAAGAACTGAAATTTTCTTATAGACAGAATGGAAATAAAACTAGCTAGGGCACTGGTAGCTATCTCTGAGAAGAGATGTCGCGGCTACAGGCCTCTAAACTAAGTTACAATGAGGCTCAAGGGCCTATTTATTATTTAGAAAAAATGGTAAATCTTAAACAACCAAAACCCTAACCCTAGGAGATGAAGTGCCAAAACTATGGGCTTAGTTTGGGTAAATTGGTGTTTCAACTTCCCAGGGGCGTAACTTTGGCATACGATCTCTGTTTGACGCGTACCATACCTCGTTAGAAATATCTATCCAAGGACTACAAATTTTGAACGAGCAACATCAGTCCATGGACCCATGTTGCTCTCTGTTTTCCCAAAAAACATCGTTTAGGGCCTCAAAACAGCTCTGGAAGTTCAGGACCCGAAAAAATGCTAAAAATAGTAAGTTGTGCCGAAACTGAAAAACTGAAAGAGACAATGGTGGGGCCCCAAGTGGAATAGGCGGGTGACCACCAATATCTACCTAAATCAAAGGTTATGCCCTACATGATCATGTTTTAACTTTTGTTGCAATTTCTCAACAAAATAGAATCCACACACTAATATTTATGGGAGTAATAAGTAGCCCAAACAAGCAACTTGAAATGAAATATAAACATAGAGTTATATTAAAATATTTCCTACGGATACTTGAGATGACACCAAACATGTTAAGAAAAATTATAGTTAAGGAAAGGATTAGAGAAAAAATATTTAATATTTTTCTTTACCTTTATTTGGGTTGACACTGTTATATACCCTTGGTGCTTTTATGAAAATGATAATGTGTTTTCGGGGGTGTGCCACAACCTTAAAATCCTGAAAAGCACTGCCATATTCTTTCTATAGCTCTATAATTTATCCGATCCCGGGGGGTGTGGAAGATTAATGTAAGGTTCCGAAGTCAATATTTTCCAACAATGGGGCTTAGGGACCGATATGATGATTGATTTCGGTCCATACATATTGGAATTATTATACTATAATGCTCTATTCACATTATTCATAAGGTTAATTACAAAGATACTGTCCTATGTAAGCTATCATAACTAAGAGCTCAGCTTAGGCTATGTGTATTACTATAATTAGTGGCATTACCATAGTGGTAAATAGGTCAACACTGTTATAACTTGAAGTACTAGTAACATATTCCATAAGGTTATAGATTGTTAAATACTAGCTATATCAACGAGTTAAGAACACGATAATTTAACATAAAATTTAACACATAATTTAACACAGTAAGTAGTATAACCTGGAAAAAATAACATAGTCAGACCGAGGACGAGGGAAATGGGACAAGGACAAGGGAGATAGGACAAGGACAAGCACGCTGGGCCGAAGTCAAGGGAAACAAGTTGTAGAGAAACATAGCGCTGAGGACGAGGACGTCGAGCCAACAACACTGAGTTTCACGATGTTCCAAAGGGCTAGGCATGAGTATAATTCATGGAAACATTTAGCACAAAAAATTTTTACCTGGAAAAACAAACATAGCCAGGTCGAGGACGAGGGAGCCGACGCAGCCAGGCCGAGGACAAGCACATCGCGCCGAGGTCGAGTGAGCCAAGATGCATAAAAATGTAGAGCCCCTCTGAAAAAAGTTAGAAAATGGTCACAAAACCTCTAAAAACTTCTGAGGTTCTCATGGCCTCTATATTTATAACAAAAATTTTGGCCAAACTTTTAAACAATTTTCGGCCGAACTAATAGTCCGACCAAAATTTTATTTCCGATTTTTCTCTCTCTGGCCAAAGATCTGGTCACCCAAAACGTCAACGATAATGACAGCAATAGTTCGAATGAATTAATTTCAAAAGTTAGGCTGAAATTTCTAAAAGTTCGGTTGGACTTCCTAGAAGTTCGACCAAAATTTTGGGAGAGTGAAATTTTCAGATGCGTTTCTCACAAGTGTAACCCAACTTCACATTTTTAGCCATGTATAACATATGAGGTATGTCAATTACTGCACTATGATGGATTAACATATATAAACATGTTTATAGGGGAGCTTGAAAGGTTTGTGCCTGAAGGACAGAGATTCCATGCTTTGGATCTCGACTTGCGCGCTACTCTAGTAAGATGATGGGATACTCATAAGGAGAACATGGGAAACTGGGAGGAATGTGCGCACATGATGAGGTTACGATTTGAATGTCTAGTCACTGAAATGGAAGAGGTGTACTCCAGAAAAGAGGATACATGCAGACATTTGGAGAGATGGAATCAAGTATGGGGCGTAGAACCAAGACCTGAATGGGTCCACATGTTTATTCATGCATTGGGGAAGGTACCTACTGAATGGTATTTAGAGACAGAGTTGCACTGAGGAACTAGTGAATGGTCTGCGTTGACGGAGAGATTTATCCTAACATGTAGTTTTGAGAGTGGATTTGATAAGAGTGACCAAGCTTTGATTGAAGCAGTCATTAATGAGCCAATGAAGGAGCTTGTGAACTACACACAATTGGAAATTATGGAATCTAGGGAATAATGTGTAGAAACTAGACCCTCGATCTCTCCTCCTGAAAATGTCAGACATGCGCACTCAATGATTGGCCTTGCCGGGTACTACAGGAGGCACATTCCAAACTATGAGTTGATAAATGCACCCATAACTAAACTACTAAAAAAAGGTGTGACATTCCATTGGGATGACGAATGT
This sequence comes from Pinus albicaulis, assembly GCA_034641835.2. Taxonomy (NCBI): domain Eukaryota; kingdom Viridiplantae; phylum Streptophyta; class Pinopsida; order Pinales; family Pinaceae; genus Pinus; species Pinus albicaulis. The sequence continues at coordinate 306,942,283 of CM076582.1, read as the reverse complement.
CAAAAGAGTTTGCAGTTATGAAGAGACATGACGGAAACTACTTGATATGCTTTGAGTTACCTGATCAATAAGCCTGTTTTGGGGGGGATGATCTGTAAATGGTTATCATTAGCTCTGGAATATATGTGCATAAAGGTGTGATGCGCACAGGGTAGCAAAGTGAGGAGGTTGACTGGGTCGCAGAAGTATCAATAACTAGTTGTTAGAACATCAAATATGGAAAATAAAGCTTTATTACTATTTATGGGAGCATCTAGGTTGCATTTAATGAATGGATTTTTCCAAATTTGGGACTGTTTTGTCTTTTATGGAGACACATTAATATAGGAGGAGTCATTTAAGACATGCCACAAGTATAAATATGACCTAATGGGTCGTAATAGTTCCCTTTTCTTTCTGAGTGAATTTTATGCTTTAATCTACTTGATTGTCGATGCATACTTTATGTCTATATATGGTTTGGATCTAGGATTCAAGGAAGAATTGTGCCATGCAGGGTTGGGATATGTAATTCCTAGAAGTATGATGGCCACACGACTTGGAGATGACCCTACTACACCCGAGGTCCCTATTGTTGAAACACATGCACCCTCAAATTCTAAAAAGGGGCAGTCATCTGGAACAAGAAAATCCTCGAGGTAGAAGACCCAAAAGCCGCACTCTACTGTGGCTGAGCGATATAAAAGGCTTATGGACAAGGTCCCTAAAACAATTGTGGAGGAAGAGAAGGATATGGTCAAAGTGGCCCCATTTTCTCGGTTGTCAAATTATGTCGCATCGCGTAAACCCTCAGTTTGAATTCCTAAAGATCTGGACAAGGTGCATGAAAGTATCCAAATTTCGTTGATCCCTAAGAATTTCCTGATGGAAGGGGAGATGTTTTCTAAAGTGCCACAACTCAAAATAGAGGACTAGGACATCATGGATGTAGAAAAATTTCCAGAACTTGCACAAGAGTTGTACCTAGATCACGTACCAAAATCCATCAATTCTATCATGATGTTCCCACTGTCCTAGACACAGCTGCCCCAAAAAAAAATGGAAGGATTGGCTGCAACTCTGAAAGCATTGCATGCTGAGGTGCAAACCATTAGAGCAGAATATGAATATCAAATCATGGATCTGCAAATAAATTTGCAGACTAAGACTCCACTAGAGGTTTGTGCATAGAGAGTAGTTGAAGTCAAACAAGCCACGGACAATATTGCTACCACAATCATCGAGTGTGACTGTCTACTAGATGAGGCTATGGGTGTATGGATGTCTGTGCAGAATGATTCAGTAGTTCAAAAGCTATGTAACGAGTTGCATTATAAGGAAAAATAATTTGCAGAGATCCTGACAGTGGCATCGACCCTTTACCTTCCACAACGCCTAGCTCGTTTGCAAGAGGGCCAAATGATACATACAGAGATTTAAGACCTGCACTGAAAAGAATAGCTGTTGGAGGAACGTATGCAACCATGGGCTCAGGAAGATCTTCAACTTTCATAGACTCTTGACACCACCATGAAGGCAATTCAGTAGACACAACACAATATAGAGATGGCCATGGAAGGGCCTACTATGGAGAAGTTAGTTCAACAAGTGGAGGGAGATGCGTCACAAGTTTGGAAATGGTGCTCCCTCTGAAATCTTTTGTCCATGCGCTCTAAGCTAAGATTAAGGAGAAGACACCTCAGTGACTCACAATGAGTTACATGTTTGTGTTGGGGGCCTATTGGAGTAGGGTCCATTACACTATAATTTTTGGTATATTTTTGCACAAATTTTGTATATGTGCGCTGTGCGAATGATTTAAGGGGCTTTGGGGCAGGTCAAAGTCCCTATTTTTTATGTAAATGGGTTTAAGGGTAAATTGTGGGCCTCAAGCCATGGTTTGATACCATAGTATCTGTGCATTAGAAGAGTATAAATAGATAGATGGAGTCTAAGTAAAGTAGTTCAATTTGGATATACTATTATGATCTAACTGTTTATGCACCTGTAATACTTTGTAAGGGTTTGTTTGGGTTGGGTAGAAAGGATCCTGCTGGCTGTGTGCACGGAGACCTAGTCCTGGTTGTGTGCGTGGAATGGTTATGTGTAAGGGGAAAGTCTGATGTATTTAATTTAAATAAGATAATATAATGGAAAGATTTTGGCGAACTTGTTGTGATATTGATCCAGGTTGTTTATCTACCATTTCTGTCTTTGGATCACATTGCCTTTGTGGTGCTTATTTATCATTGCGCACATATATATGTTATGGCTATTTATGCATATTGATGGTTGATGAATCTGCTCAAGTAATTATGCATTTTTTAGATCTGGATCTGGTTCTGTTATATTATATCTGTGTTAAAGCAATCTGCAATTCTGCTTGTAATATGTTAAGTATTGCGCACATTTTTTTATGATTGATATAAGTCTACAATCAATATGCTCAGGGCCATTTCATTATTTTCTCCCTTAGGGTGTGGAAACCTGGTTCCAACACCCCCCCATACTACTTTTGGAGAGACTTTTATCTGCGCAAGTAGGTCATTGCCGAAAGGGCCAGTAGTTGGAGGGTTTTTTGGTTGCATGATAAACTTTGAACCTGGGTCAGGACCCCTCAAGCCAACATGCAGGAATTAGGTAATGCAATTTCGACTAAGATTGAGATTTCTTGTTGTTTAAAATGCACTTTTGAATGCAAGAATGTGATAACCCTAAAAAATCCCTTGAGGCACTCAAACTTTGCAGATTGAAAAATTTAAACTTATGGTTCTTAACAATCTCTACTGGATTTTGAGCAATATTGACCAAAATAATTATTTAGAAAATTAGTCATTTTGTATATTAGTTAAACTATGTGTGTGTATATATTTGATCCACTTTATCATCTTAAATTTTATTGATTAAAATTAGCATTTTATTTTCATTAAATAAAACTTATAAAACTATTTTTAACTCTAAATTAACTTTAATATAATACAAACTTCCACACATACCCTATTGTATTTCTATACATTTTATATATTCACAAATTATCTAAACCTCTCACTTATTATTCAAAGTGTTTGAAAAACACTAATATCGGATTAAAAAAATATATCTCACTTTAACATATACTAATAAGTTAAAACCATACAATAAATCACATAATAATTAATACATAAATACATCCTTGTTACACTTGCTACATTTGACTTCATAATACATTTAACCTACACATTAACCTTAAATACACTTATTAACACCCACATCACTCCTGATTATAAAAAAACATATTAAATTCATCAACACATGCCAACACTCACATTATCCCAAATCATAATTAAAAAAACACATTCACCTTAAATACACATGTTCATAAAACTTACGAAATCAATTCTAACTCTAAATTGTTAACTAATCCTTTGGGATTATATTTGTAAAATAGTAATTAGTTGTTAGTTTTTACTCTATATTAATAACTTATCGAGAAAATTTTATCTCGAACCTACCTTACATTTCTATAAATGAAGTTCTTATCACAACTGCAATTAGTTTTCCATTGTGGAGTTTATTCATGGGCCTGTCTGCAGTGGTATTAGAGCCCTGGTTGAGTTGTTTATAAACTCCATGCCTACTGAGTTTGTACCCTGGTTGAGTTGTTTATAAACTCCATGCCTATTGATTTTATTTTTAAGGAGGCGTTGTTTGAAGTTTATGGAGGGAATAATGTACACGTTTCATAAAATGTATTCGGAGGAACATATTTCTTGCAAAGACATGAGATAAAGACTGCGGAAGTGTTAGAACCCAATTTGAAATCAACCAAGGTAAAATTGATTACCCACCAGTAACTCTAATTGTTGGCACAATCCACAGTGAATAACTAACATTTAATATTAGCAAAGCTTTGAAGAATTTTTTGGAAGTGAATCATTAATTATTTTTAGTGGAATTATTTTTTCCATATTTTTCATTTGAATTTAATCTACATATTACTAGCAAGTAGAGAATTTCTAAAAGTTAAAAAATAAATTATTTACAAATTTTTTGACAAGGATTTGTAAAAATTGAATGTATATGGAGACATTTTCTAGAATATGAGACTGCAAGTAAGGTGAATACATTTCCTATATATTTTGTATTAATTCCAGAAACAACATATTTGTGTCGAAGTAGGCATATCCAAAATGGTGAAAGTGAACAGAGAAAGTGACAGAGCCAGAAAGGTGAAAGTGAACAAAGAAAGAAGCAGAGGCCGAAAGGTGAAAGAGAACATAGAAAGAAACAAAGAAACATGAAAGGTAATAGGATAAAAAGTTTGTGAGTATGAAGTCAATAGAAATTGTATCAAATTGTGATTAAAGAAACTATTTTTAATTTATTTTATCAATTATATTTAAGAAGAAGAAAATGGTTAAAGAAAAGTGAAATGAGAGAGTAAAAGTAAAAGTGGAAATAAGTTTTAAAAGTTGAAGAGAAAAATAAAAGGGAAATAGTGAGGCTTGAACCCAACTCTTTACTATGTATTTTTTGAAACCCACCAATAAACCACTAAGCCAAGTTTTTATTTAAAATAAAAGGAGAAAAGGAATTATGTTGTTTTGTTGAGAGTATTTCTCAAACAATCATGACTTCGTTGATTTCAATAATTCGAGTTGTGCTTAGCGGAAAGGAGAATTTTCAAGAATGGTTTAGAAAGCCTAAAATTGCACTTATTTTTAACAATTTGTAGGAAGGCATTTGTCAGGGAAAGAAATACAGAGATGAATAATCAATTTCCCCTGAGCCACCTGATGATGAAAATAAGCGTGAAATTCGGGAAACAAAAGACAAGAAAGCATATGAATTAATCATTGCATCAGTGACAAAGGAGGTAAGAAAATATGTTGTTTCTTGTGATACTGCATTCGAAGCATTACAAAAGTTGAAGGAATTTTACGATTCACATTCAGAACTTTAAATTATTCATTTGTTGTTAAGATTTTTTAATTTGGGGATGAGATACAATGCTCCTTTGAAGATTGTGTCTGAAATAAAAGATATTTTTCATGGCATAAAAGCCACTGGTGTTGAAGTAGACTTGCAACTTACTTCTTTTATTAAATTTCTCCACCCTGTCTATTCACACTACTTGGAATCTCTCCAAGCTAGTGGACAATTTAAAGATATTACATTTGATAAACTTGTGAACAAAATTTCTAAGAGAGAAAAGACCTCTGGGATGAAAGAGCCTCCACAAAATTCTAACGTAGAAACTTTGTGCCTTTCGCAAAAAGATAATAAGTCTCATGGTGAAACTTCTAGAGGTGATAAAAGTAATAGATGTCATGGTAGAATAAATTATAGAGGCAAGTGGGGGGAATAATTAGGGAGACATACAATGAATAAATTTTAATGATAAACCACCTATTAAATGTTTTAGATGTGGAAGATTTGGTCACACTATAGCTAATTGTAGAATTCCTTGGGAGGAAGTTAGTGAAAGGAGAGAAAAATTGAATGAAAATAAATATCTTCCACCATCAGATAAGGAAAATCATCAGAATCTGCACATTACATTGTTTCTCATAACAATTTTAATATTAATGATGTTTTTAGTATTACATTTTTTTCATGGAAAGACAGTTGGATTTTGGATTTAGAAGCCACATGTCATATGAATTTTAGGAGAGATTTTTTTTGAAAATTTAAGTGACCAAGTTGATGGATTATTATAATTTGCTGACAAATATAAAATTAAGCCTTCAAGAATTGGATCCATTTGTTTGAAGATGCCCAGAATCTTATAGATTATGTTCTACAGTATTTACTTTACATTCCATAATTTCAAAGAAATCTAATGTCTCTTATACATATTCGAAAACAAGGGCATTCCATACATATCTTCGACGGAATCATTTAGATACGTAGAGCATCTGATCATGCAGTCATTATGACCAGGGCTACAAGGTATAAAAGGATTTCCTACAATTCCAATAAAACTTACACCATGTGATGCTTGTATTTTGGGGAAAATTTATAAGCAACCTTTTCATAGTTCTTCTTTTAGAGATTCAAGCAAAATTAGATCTCATACATTCATATTTATGTGGTCCTATTCCTATTGCAACTGCTAATGGTAATAAATATATGTTGACATTTATTGATGCTGATTATTTGAGAATGTGTTGGGTGTATTTGTTGGAAGATAAGTCACAAGTATTTGAATTTAAAAAAAAAAAATTCAATGATCAAAACTGAAACTCAACTGAATATTGGAATTCTCAGAACTGATAATGATGGTGAAGATAAATCTAATGCTTTTGAACAATATTTAAAGGACAATGGAATAAAACATCAGACTACCATACCTTGTAATCTGTAGAAATTTAATACAAAATATGTATTGCATGGATTCTCCTGATCTAACAATAATATGCTACTGTTAAATACATAATCTCTTCTCAAAATATTTTCGAAATTTGAAACACAATCACCAATCACAATATCATGAAGAAATTTCAATCACACATAACATAGAAAATTTACCTGGGGAAAGCATATAGCTAAAAACCCCACTATCTTCTATTATGTAATATATCATGGACTATGAAAAAATTACATACAAAGATTTAATCCAAGAGCTCTCAATACAATAGCTAACCCTCTCACACTGTCATACAAAAATTGGCAGGTTCCTTAGCCAATTTACTGTCTCCAGACAGCCTGCCTCCACTACGCAATCCCAACTGATAGAAATCCTTGAATGAATGGAATCTTGCTTTCCTTGACTGTGAAATCCTCATGGGAACATCCAATTTGTGTGTGGTTGCATGTGTGCAACCGATAATGTCACAACTGATAGTCAACTGTCCCTTTCACCTACATCTCAACTGGGTCTCCACTGGATCTGTCATGCATGCACTTAATAGTAGTAAATCTTCAGCTGCATGTGAGGCCACTAATTGTGAATTAATTAATAATTAATTCACTTGATCTCTCACTAGTGTATCTTTGGTTACAACTAGCACAGCTGAGTTTAACTAACTTAGCTGAGTTAAACTACTTTACAACTTTCATAACTGCACTTCCATATCTGTTGCAACTTCGAATCACTCAGTTACAACTAAGTCCACATGCATTTCCCACCAACCAACCACTTAACTCAAAATTCCTATAACTAACTGAATTTCCACTTCAGTTAACTATTTCCAAGTGCTCATTGAGAAAATATTATTTTTTATTATCCAACTAATATTAAGGGATAATAATAGTCGACATGCATCTATAAATAGACACGCAATCTATAAATAGAACTTGCACATACATCTATAAATAGAACTCATCTATAAATATAATTTCTCATGCATCTACAAATAGACATCCACCTGATAATAGCCTGAGGCTCCATCCTAGTGTAGATGCATAATATTCACTAGGATATTCTTGTTGAATCTCAACACTCCCTCTCAACAAGAAAGGGATTATCCTTCATCTCGATCCTGTCTCTATGGTATTCTAATTTTCTCCTGGTGAGCACCTTCATCATAATATCTACATCCTGATCTTCTGTAGGAATGTACTAAAGCAACGTGATCATCCTTTGCACACAATATCTGAGATGATGGTACCAGATATCTATATGCTTAGATCGATCATGAAACATAGGATTAATCGAGAGTTTAATGCAACTCTGATTATCACAATGAATCACTGTCGGATCTAAATGAGAACCAAACAAACCAACCAATATATTTATCATCCAAATGGCCTCACATGAAGCTTGACTCGCTACCATGTATTCCACTTCCGCTGAACTGAGTGCCATGGATCTCTGCTTCTTGTTGTACCAAGAAACAACTATAGATCCAATGCTAAAGATCCCCCCTAATGTGCTCTTTCTATTTGATGGGCTACCTGCCCAATTTGCATTCATGAAGCCATGCAACTTCACCTCATCCGCATGTCTATACCATAAACCATACTCTGATGTGCCCCTCAGGTATCTCAGGACATGCTTTCTCGCCTTCCAAAAGAGCTTGGTAGGCTTAACCATAGCTTAACTCTGCTGGATAATTGCATAGAATATGTTTGGTCTCATGTTCACTAGATACATTAGCAAACCCACTAACTGTCGATAGACAGTAGCATCCTATACCTCTCCAGAAGTAGCATCCTCTTTCCTCCAGTTTCTTGGAAGAGGATTATCCATGGGTTTACAACCCTCCATGTGAAAATTACCTAGTATCTCCCTTGCATACTTGCCTTGAGACACAAAAAGTTCACCATCTCGCTGCCATATTTCCAATCCAAGGAAATAATGAAGGAGGTCCATATCCTTCATATCTAACTCCTTTGCAAGATCCTCCTTGCATGAGTGTATCAGTTGCTCATCACCAGTCAATATTAAATCATCAACATAAAGAAAAATGATTAAAATCTTACCCTCCACCACAATTTGGTATAGGTTTTCATCCGCTTCAATTTTGGTGAAGCTCAGTCTAGTGAAATAGTTGTCTATCCGAGTGTACCAAGCACGAGGTTCTTGCTTTAGCCCATACATCACTCTTTTGAGCCGGAACACATGCGAATCACTGTAGAAGATCTAAAATCATTTAGGCTACTCTATTTACACCTCTTCCTCAATGATTCCATTAAGAAACACAGTCTTCACATCCATCTGATGAATGCGCCAGCCCATCTGCACTGAGAGAGAATGGATGGTCCTTATGGAAGATAACCTTGCAATAGGTGCAAAGTTATCTTCATAATCTATCCCCTCGATCTATGAGAAGACCTGGGCCACAAATCTAGCCTTGTATTTCTCAACACTCCCATCAACAACTTGCTTTACCTTGTAGATCCATCTCGAACCTACCACTAATTTATCAATCGACCTTGGAACAATTTCCCAAGCACTATTTTTGACAATGGAGTCATACTCCTCCACCATTGCATCTACCCATGTGGCCTCCTTGACTGCTTCCTGAAAGGAATATGGTTCAGTCACAATATTACATTTTCTCATGAGAGCCATGTATCTAGTAAATCAGCTAGGAGACTGTCTTTGTCTACACTGTGAAGTAGGGGCTCCTACATTCTGTGCAACATCAAATCTCAGCCTATCAGCTTCTGTGGTTCACCTTCTTTCAGTTATGATGGTTGGATATGCATGAGTGGACTCCTCCACTCCATGAACTTCCTCATGTGGCTGATCCACATCTAGAGACTCATCTTTGGGAATGAGCAGTTCCTCCTCCGCATGCAAGTCTATCTCCCTCTCAAGAGACAATTGCATGACTTTCCCCTCATCAAATTTTATATCTCGTCGCACCATAGTCATTTGACTATTTGGAAAATACACACAATAAATATGGGGTGTTTCTATGTACCCCAAAAAATCCCAACTTCAACAGTCAGCTCCAGCTTCTTCCTAGCATCCTTGGTCACATGCACATAAATAGATGAGCCAAAAATCTTAAAGTGTGAAACATCCGGTTTCTTACTAGTGAAAGCTTCTTCAAGTGTACTTATGCCAAGTACTCTATGAGGATAATGGTTTTTCACGTAAACCGTAGTGTTGCATGCTTTCACCCACAAATGAATTAGTAGGTCGTGATCATGCAACATCGATTGTGCCACACCCACGATCGTTATGTTCTTCCTCTCTGTGATCCCATTTTGTTTTGGGTTATGAGGTACTATGAGTTCTCTTCGAATTCCTTCTTTTCTGCAAAAGTTCCTGAATTTGTTAGAGATGTATTCTCCACCATTATCGCTCCTCATAGCCTTCACTTGCTTCCCCGAATCTTTCTCCACCAATGCCTTAAACTCACAAAAATTTGAGAATGTTTGATCCTTCTTCTGCATGAAGAAGATCAAACATTTACGAGAAAAGTCATCAACAAAAATAACATAGTACTTATGTTTTGTTGTTTAAGCAACCGAGAATGGTCCACACACGTATGTGCTAGAAATCTCTCAAGGATCCCCAAAGCACAGTTCTCCTTCTCATGAAAGGTGGAATTTACATACTTCCCCGTGGTGCAACCCTTGCATTGATCTAACTGAGCAAGTGTTCCCATTGGAAGTATAGTAGATATTTTCTACATGACTTTCAAGGCTCCATGATGAAGATGTCCCAATCACATGTGCCTTGATTCGCCCTCATCTCGGCTCACCACTTTTTCCACCTTTCCCATCATGGCATTGCAACCATATGCCTCTAGCTTGTAGAGATTCTTAACTCGAATCTCTATCCTCTTGGCTTGACCCGTTGTTTTATGTCACAGGAAAGCTTTTCCATCCCTGAAAACAACGTCATAGCCTTTGTCCTCCAACTTTGCGATTGAGACCAAATTTTTCTTCAGACCTGGAACATGCATAACATCTTTCAATTAATGGTTTACCTGATTCCCTTTGAAATTTAATGGCACCAATTCCAGTCGCACTGTATCGTCTATTTTCGTCCATCTCTATATGCATCTAGAGATCTTTCTCCTCCAAGTCACTGAAAATTTCCTTATCTCCCATCATTTGAAAGGAAGCGCCACTATAAAAATACTACATCGATACTAATGCACTTGACACCATGCATGCGATCAAAGAGAATTCAAGGTCAAATTGCAAGGAAAGGGCCTCACTAGCTACAACTTCAAAAACCTTCTTGTTCTTCTTCTTTTGCGGACAGTTAGTAGCAAGATGCCCATGTTCGTGACAGTGAAAACACTTCACCTTGGACATATCCAACTTCTTGCCTTTAGACTTAGATTTATAATGGAATTTCTTCCCTCCCCTTCTTCGCCTTGGCAGCCAAAGCACAATCCTTTTCATCATCATGCTTTGATGAAGAGCCATCTCTAGTGTTCCACCTGAACTCCTCCTACACCATATCCAACCATAATCGTTCACAATACAAAATTTTTTCCCATCCGTTGACATAGTATTCATAACTTTGCCAACTATTAGGAAGTCCCAAGATAGCCAAGCTCACAAAATCATCATCAACAACAATTATTACCACACTCCCTAGTTCATACTAACATTGGAAAAAATTTGTTAGATACTTTGGAATGTTGTCATCCTTTTCCATTTTGGTCTTCCTGAGTTTATCTTTGAGCGCCAATTTCCTATGGTTGTTGTTTATGTGGAAAAGATCCGTCAAAGCCTTCCACATAGCATATGTTGTGGCTTTCCCATGGAGGCTTGAGACATAATGGTCTCATACTCCCTCCAACAGAATCCTCCTCACCTTTGCCACTTTCTTTTTCCATGCATCAAGATTGGCAACATCTGACGAAGCAGACTTAGGAACATCTTTGTTAATGAATTCCTTCAAGCCATTATCTTCGAGCACCTCCTCCAACTTGTCCTTCAAATAAATGTAGTTAGAGCTTCCATCGAGTGCATACTCTAGCCTCAATCCATTGAAATCCATTCTGATCTTGAATCATCTGTAGCACCAAGAAATTCTTTCTGCAAATTCGAATTCTCTCCACCAACAAACTCAGCTCCTGCTTCACAATTACAACCTTCTGTGCTCTAATACCATGTAGAAATTTAATACAAAATATGTATATCCTGGATTCTCCTGTTCTAACAACAATATGCTACTGTTAAATACATAATCTCTTCTACAAAATCTTTGTGAAATTTGAAACACAATCGTCAATCACAATATCATGAAGAAAGATCAATCACACATAACACAGATAATTTATCTGGGGAAAGCATATAGCTAAAAATCCCACTATCTTATATTATGTATTATATCATGAATCATGAAACAATTACATACAATGCTCCAATCCAAGGGCTCTTAGTACAATAGCTAACTGTCTCACACTGTCATACAAAAATTGGCAAGTTCCTTAGCCAATTTACTATCTCCAGACAGCCTGCCTCCACTGCGCAATCCCAGATGATAGAAATCCCTGAATGAATGAAATTATTCTTGCATTGACTGTGAAATCCTCATGGGCACATCCAATGTGTGTGTGGTTTCATGTGTGCAACCAATAATGTCACAAGTGATAGTCAACTATCCCTTTCACCTACATCTCAACTAGGTCTCCACTGGATCTAACATGCATGTAGTTAATAGTAGTAAATATTTAGTCGCATGTAAGGCCACTGATTGTGAATTAATTAATAATTAATTCACCTGATCCCTCACTAGTGTATCTTCAGTTACAACTAGCACAACTGATTTTAACTCACTTAACCGAGTTAAACTACCTTACAAATTTCATAACTGCACTTCCAACTTTGTTACAACTTCGAATTACTCAGTTACAACTAAGTCCACTTGCATGTCCCATCAACCAACCACTCAACTAAAAATTCATATAGCTAACTGATTTCCCACTTTAGTTAACTATTTACAAGTGCTCATTGAGAATAGATTATTGTTTATTGTCCAACTAATATTAAGGGATAATAATAGTTGGCATGCATCTATAAATAGACATGAAATATATAAATAGAACTTGCACATACATCTATAAATAGACCTCATCTATAAATAGAATTTTCTCATGCATCTATAAATAGACATCCACCTAAAAATAGCCTGAGGCTCCATCCTAGTGTAGGTGCATAATTTTCACTAGGATCTTCTTGTTGAATCTCAACATAATCCACAATAGAATGGCGTTGAAAATTGTATGAATATAATTTTTCTTAATATGGTTAGAGCCATGAAGTTTTTTAAGAATGTTAAGTTAATGTTTTGGGAAGAAGCAGTGCTTTGTACAACTTATATTGACAATTGTTGTCCTTCTTCTGTCATCAATAAAAAATATCCTTATGAAATGTGGTATAATTGTCTTCCTATTGCTCAACATTTTAGAGTCTTTGGTTCTCTATGTTATGCATTAATTCCTAAACATCAACGCAAAAAATTGGGTGATAGGAGTTGCAAATGTATTTTCTTGGGATATTCTGCTACTTCCAAAGCTTACAGGTTGTATGATAAGGAGAAAAAGGAATTTATTCTTTACAAAGATGTTATTTTTCTTGAATGTGACAGAGATAATTCCATTGTTGATAGAAAATTGAATCATTTGGAGAAATTTGCATCCAAAAATTTCTATTTTGAATATGATAATGATGTTCCACATACTGAAGGGGGGGTTCTCATTCTGGATCAGTCTGTGATTCTTCTATCTTTGACTCATGAGAATGTTATTGCTGAAGAAATTTTGAATGATAGTAATTTTTTTGTAGGACCATAAATTTCTCTAAAAGAGCCTGTTATTGAGCCAGTTTTTCAATATGAGTGATCATCACAACCACTTCAACAACCTTTATGAAGGTCCACATGTGTTCAAAGATTCCCAAGCAAGTACGATGATTTTGAAACAATAATTTATTCTAAAGGTGATGTTACTTTGAGTTCAAGTAACATTTCTCATGATTTTGGATTCAATCATTCTACAATTAGTGAACCCAGTTGTTTTGAAGAAGCTACTAATTGTGATGAATGGAAGGATTCAATGAAAAAGAAATATGATGCACTTATTAATAATGGAAATTGAAGGTTAGTGGATCCTCCTACAGGTGTCAAACCTATCGGTTGTAAATGGGTGTATAAGATCAAGTACAAGGCAGATGGTTCGCTTGATAAATACAATGAAAGGCTTGTAGAAAAATGCTACGCTCAAAAGGAAGGTATTAACTACACAAAGACATTTTTCTCCTACAACAAAATGGGGCACAATTGAACTTTTTTTTCTCTTGCAGCTCATAATAGCTGGAAGATACATTATATGGACGTTAAAAAAAAATTTAATGGAAATTTTAAGGAGGATATTTATATGTTTCAACATGAAGGTTTTGGTATTAAAGATAAAGATAAAAAGGTATGTAAGTTGGTAAAGGCCTTGTATGGACTAAAATAGGCATCTCGTGCATGGTATGAAAAACTAAGTAAAGACCTTCTCAAGTTGAATTAGAAGTTGTTTGATCTGGATGATGCAACACTTTTTGTTAAGAAAATTGGAAAGTAGGTTGTATATTTTTTTGTCTATGTAGATGAATTGATGATTACAAGAAATCACGATGACTATATAGCATTTATTAAAAGAGAGTTAATGAATTTTTTTGAGATGACTTATTTGGGTTTATTGCCTTATTATTTAGGGATTAAAGTTTATCAAAAACCCAAATATATTTTTATTTCTCAGAATAAGTATATTGGACATATATTGGACAAATTTAGGATGTAATATTGTAACCCTGTTGCTACTCCAATTGAGAAAAATTTGAAGCCTACTTCCACTGAAGGAAGTATATTTGAGGATCCAAAAAAGTATAGGCAACTTGTTGGAAGTTTGATTTTTCTTACTACTACTCGATCTGACATAGATTTTGTTTTAGGGATACTTTTCAGGTTCATGCATCAGCCATGTGAAGGTCATTGGAATGAATCGAAGCAAGTTCTAAAGTATTTGAAAGGCACTCGAGCATATGGCATCAAATATTCCAAAATTTCATATTTCCATCTCACCGGCTATTCGGATTCTGATTTTGATGGAGATAAGGAGAGTGGGGTCTCTACTTCTAGTTATTTGATGAATCTTGGATCAACAAACTTCTGTTGGAGATCATGCAATCAGTTTGTTCCTGTTGATTATACTATCGAATCTCAATATGTTGCAGCATCTCAAGCTAATCATTTGGCTTCGAAAAAATACTTGAAGACTTGTAGGATAAATAAAAGCTTCAACTCCATTATTTGTTGACAATTATTCTGCAATTCAGTTGGCCAAGAATCCCAAGTTTCATGATCAAAGAAAGCATATTAACACCAAATATCACATGATTCTACATTAGGTAGAGGCCAAAGTTATTCATATGTCACATTTTCCTACTTTAGAACATATTGCGGATATCTTCACCAAAGAACTTGGACATGAAAAGTTTGAAAAGTTTAGAATGTTACTTGGCATGTCAGATGTCCCTTCGGATTAAGGGGGGGGATGTTAACTAATCCTTCATGATTATGTTTGTAAAATAGTAAATAGTTGTTAGTTTATACTTTTCGTTAATAATTTATCAAGAAAGTTTTATCTCGAACCCATCTTACATTTGTATAAATGAAGTTCTCGTCATGAATGCAATTAATTTTCCATTGTGGAGTTTATTCATAAGCTTGTCTACATAAATTTCCTCTAACATAATGCATAATTTTAAACTTGTGATATGACAGTTTTAAATATAAAACATTATGATATGATAGGTATCATAGTTCTTACCTTTTATCTACTAAAACTCATTTAATCTTTTCACTGGTTTCCTAAAAAGAACTTTATTTGAAAAAAAGAAAATTCTCATCTTCTAACTTGTTCTTTCAATAAAATCCATACAACACTTTAATATATACTAATAAGTCAAGCTCACACCATAAATGCCATAATAATATATATACAAATTCATCCTTGTCACTCTGGCTACTTCTGACTTCATAATATACTTAACCTATAATATCAACTTTTCTTAATCATATTATAAAAATAAAACAAAACATTAACCTTAAATACACTTATAAATACCCACATCACCCTTAATCATATAAAACACATTAACTTCAAATACCTCGCAGCATATCCTATCATATCATATACCTCAAATACCATACAAGTCATTCATAAGTTTTAGTCTCAATTATTTTCTCTTTTAAAATCCATATGACCCACTTTATATCACACTCTCCCATAACAAGTCATGGGGTAAAATTCATTAGAGTAAATTCTATGGAGTGTATATACTCTCTCATTTATGAATTTAACTTTATAATTTTTTAATTATTAAATTTATTCAAATGGTATATAATAAAACATTAAATTATTTATTAAATTTTTTTTTTAAATTGAGGCTAAACTATATTAATTCAAAAATAAAACATTAAATGTGCTACAGGTTGAGTTGGTAAGCTGCACTTAACCAATCCCAGTCTTTGTTGCCTTCATAGTTGCACATGTATGGGCCCTGGGGCTGCCTCCTTAGAAGAAACCAGCTCAGAAAAAAACATCAAACAGAAGATTACAAAATGTGCCATAGCACCAGTGGAAGTAAAGGTTCAGTGATAATAACTAGCATAAAAAAACTAAGAAGAGATGAGCTGTTGTGTAGTCATGGGTCTTCTGCATCATCCTCGATATCTCTATCTTCCTCCAGATAGGGTAGGCGTACTTCTGTGCAGTGGATTCCTCTTCAACAGTAGGTCGACGCAGAGGCCTGGAAGTAGGAGCGCAGAGGATGGGGGTAACCGGGTACTCAGCATCTGAAACTCGCGTCTAGGTGCCTTCCGAGTACATTATCCAAACATCTATGTCTTCCCCCTCCGCCTCTTGTGTTGGGAGAGGCTCAGTTTTACGGGGCATGGGTTGCTCTTGGTGCGCAATGGTGGATTTTCTTGGTCCAATTCTGCCTATATGCATTTCATGAGTGATAGCCTCCTCCTCCTAGTCGTGCGCGGGGCTCTAGGGGGCCTCCTTGGCTTAACTACCCAAAGAGGAGCCCTCAAAGGACTACAGGCAGTTATCTAGTCCTCGTTGGTAGCGTCAAGGGAACGCACCTCTTTGGCCTCCTCTAATTGTTCTTTGGCGTAGTCTTGGAGCCATGGACAAGTGAAGTAGTGGGTAGATGGGGGGTTGAGAGGTATGGAGGAGCGGCTCTGACTAGAGACGGAGAGTGCACAACGAGTTGCTATTGGACATGGAGGTGCGATGGTGGAGGATGTGCAACAGGGGAGGGTTGGGTTATGGGAGCACACAGGTTAGTGAAACTATCAAGGAAAATGGAGCCGAGGTGAGGCACGTAATCAAGGGGGTGCACAGCCGGGGGGATACTTCACAACACAGCTCTAGGGGGAGGCTATGCAGTGGGTAGGGCACGTAGGAGGGCTAAAACAAAAACATAAAAGACAAAAGGAGCAGAATGTGAGTTTCTTGGTGTGGAAGGGCCTCCCCTTTTGTAGGCCTGAGAAACATGCAAATATTCTGAGCATTATTATGACTTGCTCGCAGCTGCATGCTACAACATTTTTCATGAGGAAGCATGTACTTCGAGTTATGGCAGAATGCCATATCCATCTGGGAGATCATTCTAATGATTGCAGCTGAGAGGTACCGCCGAGGGGAGGTTGCTGGCATTGCATATCTTCATGATGCCTTGCCTTTGTCACCTCATGTGAATTATTGCAAGAGTGTGGATCCACTTAAAGTGAAGGCCTACGTTGCAGATCTTCATCATCTTGAGTGTGGGAGAGAATGTTTTCATACGTGCTTCCACTATCACCCGCATCCAAGGATAGAAAGTCCTTTTTGATAAGTTCTTGGCATTCTCTTCTTAAAGAATCATCCTCAATATGGGTGAGGTTGGAAGTATTGCATCTCTCTATTACTTTCCATACCCTTGTTGGCTAGGAGGTCAGCAACAGTGTTTGCTTTCCTGCGCACATGGTGAAAATTTATTGCCCTGTGATTTTGTATCAGGTATTCCAGGAGTTTGAGCCTATTTGCAAGCCTCCAACTGGTGGATACCTTTGTGGAGGAAGAGCCATGGAGAATTCGTGTGGCTACCTGTGTGATGATTTGCAAATATCCCTCCATTTCGAGGGGAAAATATTTGAACTAAATGACTCTGGAGATGCCCTGGATGAGTCCCTCTAGCTCTGTAGAGTTGTTGTTGTCCCATCCCATATTGCCATAGAAGATAAGAAGGGGCTTTCCCTAGGAATTCTTGAAGATATCTCCGAATCCTGCATTTCCAGGGTTGCCTTTGGAGGCTCTGTTGAAGTTACATTTGAAGAAACCATTTGGAGGTGGATTCCATTTTTCAGGAGTGGTGGTTCTTCCTATGTTCCCAAGGGTGTATTTGTGCTCATATGCTATTTGCTCCATATGTTACGCTCCGCATTCTATGTCGAGAGATCTTCCTCACACAAGGGAGTTATGGCAAGGGTTTCAATGAGGTTTCCGTGTATCCTTTCCCAAATTTTCCCTTGATTGGATGCCTTGTCTTTAAATATCATGTTGTTCCTTTCTTTCTATATGTTCTAGATAAGGAATCCTAGAATTAGCTACGAGAGTCTGTTCAAAATGTTGATGGAGTATGGGTTTTTCTTCCACCTGCTGATGGTGTTGATGATGTTTCCCCTTTCTCTATCGGTGCATTTGCATAGAATTGTGATCCTATCCCACAGAGCGTTGGATGTAGGTCATAGGTCCAACAAGTGGTCGATAGTTTCAGGGTCTTCCTGGCATAGAGAGAATCTTGAGGGTCCCACAAACCCTCACTTCAATAGATTCTCCCATGTGAGAATGTACCATTTACTTAGTAGCCATAGAAAGGTGGCTACTTTGGGCCAAAACTTGGCATACCATGTCTTCTTCTAGATGAGATTGGTTGGATCTGGGTTCTGCTATTGTAAGAGATTGCAGGCTTCCTTGGTGGAGTAGTTTCCTTCTTGGCGTGTGACCCCATCGAAGAATATCAGGTCCTGGTTGGGCTCTGATTTTTCTTTTAGTTATTAGTTCCTCCCAAATGTCCCTATGATTTTCAGTTTTCCAATATTCTTGCCATCAATTAGTATGAATCTAGTTCTTGTAGCCCCGAGTTGTGTCATTGGTCTAGAAATCCTGTACACATTTCTTTTGCCTTGCCTATAATACTATGCTCCACATGGGTCTGGGAAAAATTGAGGGGAGACTGGGCAGTTGCTGCCAAGAATCCTCCAAGAATCTGGCTTGAGTACCACTGCGCAACTCCCAGAAGCTGTGGGTTTTTATCAACTATTTTTCGTTGTTGTCCGATTTCCATATTTGGGATCCTCCTGGATCTATGTTGAATCTAATGAGGTCCTCCTTGGGCCAGTTTCTTGCATATTTGGCCGCCCATAGGTTTTCCCAAGGTGTGTGAGGGTTGGAGACCCATTTCCACCAGATACTGGTACCCATGATGCTGTTTCTGTGCTCTGGGTCTCACAGCCCTAGCCCACCATGACCTTTTGGCTTGTAGACTTCTTTCCAATTGACTAATGCCCATTTATTTTTCTCTTTGGTTCCTCCCCAAAGGAAAGTACTTTGTAGTTTACACATAGCTTTGAGGACCCATATTGGGGCTGTGAGAACTAAGAAGAGGTAGATGGGGAGACATTGAAGAACTGCTTTGATGAGCACCATGCGGCCCGCTATATTGAGAGAGCGGTGGGTCCAGTTGGATAGCTTGGTTTCCATTCTATCCGGAAGTGCTCGCCATGAGGAATGATTAATCACTGTCTGTGAGAGGGGCTCCAAGGCATCTGGAGGGCAAGGAAGCTATGGATAAGCCTAAATGCAGGTGATGTTGCGCTGGGTGGTAGGGGAGGTATGGAAGAAGAAGATTTGAGATTTGTTAGGGTTGACCTCTTTGCCAAAAGCTTTAGAGAAACAATCTAGCAGAGATTTGAGGGATCAGGCTTCCTAGATCGAGGGGTGTCCCATAATCATATTGTCGTCCACAAATTTTTGATGGGAAGTGGGAGGGAGATTGTGGAAGTGTATGCCTTATAGGGTACCTGAATGGAAAAAGCTTTTGAGCAGGCAGCCCAACCCTTCTTCCATAATAATGAAAATGAAGGGTGAAAGGGGATCTCCTTGTCTGATACCTCTTGAGGGATTGAAGGTTTTTGAAGGTATGCCATTGACTAGAATGGAAATAAAAGAGGATATTATAAGGCTCATTATTCATCTTACCCAGGTGTGCTTGAAGCCAAAGGCTAGAAGGACTTGTTTAATGGAGAATACTAGGTTTTTTGGAAGTTTTGAGAGAATGTATGACCTCATGGGTTAAAATGATTCCATCAAGGATTTTCCATCCTTCTACATAACCCGTTTGATCTAGTGAAATGAGCAGGGGTAGGAGCTTCTTCAATCTGTTAGCAATAACTTTTGAAATGATTTTATAAATGACATTGCAGAGTGCTATGGGTTTGTACTTACTTGGCATTGCAACATTGTATTCTTTTAGTACGAGAGTGAGGAAGGTGGCGTTGAGAGTCGGAAGGAGCCAATGAGTGGTGCGTGATTCCTCAATGACATCCCAAACCTCTTCTTTGATGGTTTCCCAAAAGAAATGAAAGAAGTTGGTAGTGAATCCATCAGGGCTAGGAGCTTTCCCTTCCTTTAGTTGGAAGACTGCTTGTTCCACCTCAGCTAGAGTGGTGGCTTTAAGCAACGTCTGGTTGTGTTCTTCCGTGACCAGTTTAGGTATGTGCTGGGTGATTTTTCCTATATCCTCATGCCTCTAATGATTGGGTTCTTGGAGTATATCCTTGAAGTGGTTGCATAGATCCTCTGTGATGTCCTCTTGCTTTTCTAGTCGCTCTCCATTTCTATTTTTGATAACTATGATTCTATTGTGCATCCTGTGCTGAATGGTGGAGTGATGGAAAAAATTTGTGTTTATTTCTCCATCTTTGAGCCAACAGATCCTAGATTTTTGTTTCCATAGGATCTCTTCCTAGAAATTTCTCTCTTCCATCTAGTTTGTTAATGATTTCTCTCTGTTCTCTGAATTTGTTGAGTGTACCTCTGAGATGATTGTTTTTGGAGCTTCTTCATTTTCTCTTCCATCTCTCTTTGGTCTTTGAAGATTTTGCTGAAGGTGGTCTTGTTCCACACCTTCAGTTTCCCTTTGAGCATCTTCAGCTTTGTATGGAACTGATACATTTTTTTTCCTTGAGGCGGCGAAAAGGAGGACCACCAGTTCGATACAATTTCTTTGAACCCTGGATTTCTGAGCCAACAGTGTTCAAAGTGGAATGGTTTGGGCATGGGCATACCTGGTCTTAACCATTGTAGTTGTATCGGCCAGTGGTCAAAGTCGGCGGCTGGAATAATGGTTGCTACAAGGTCACCCCCAGATGTATAAAGTCTTCCGTGATGAGAAAATGGTCTAGTTTGGAGGCGATATGATGGGTACCTCCTCTTCTATTGTTCCAGGTGAAGATACCATTGGAATTTTGTAGATCTATGAGGTGATTGTATAGGATGAAGTTCTTGAATCCATCACTGTCCATGTCTAGATGTTACCTTCCTCCATTTTTTTCCTGTAAATTGGTTATCATATTGAAATCTCCTCCAAGCAATCAGAGTGGAAGAGATCGTTGTTGATTAAGCTCAGCAATGTTGTCCAAAAGCTCATTTTTCTGTTGGATATTCTGGGGAAAGTAGAAATTTGTTAGCAGGCCATGGATGGCGGTTCCAATCAGGTGAAAGTTGGCTTGAATGAAATGCCTATTGGCATGATAGTTCTCTAAGGTAATGATGTGGGGGTTCCAGATGATTTCCAATCCTCTTGAAGCTCCATTGGCATCTACTGCTATTTTCTTGTAGCCTTTCCATATCCTTTTGAAGATTTTTTCCAGAGTGGAGCTGGAGCATTTGGTTTCTTGCATGTAGAAAATTGCAGGGTGTTCCTCAGTGGTTATTTTCTTGATGATCCTGTGATTGGTGGGGCTATTGAGCCCTCTGATGTTCCACGAGATGATCTTCATTGAGGGGGGTTGGGGATGTAAGAGTAGAATCAGGTTAACTTAGGGAATCTCCCAGATTGTACCATTTCTCTACCCATTTTGAATGTTCTTTGTAGCTCTGTTTTCCTGCCTCGTTTACGGGATTCTTTAAGAATGAATTTTGTATTCAGGAGTGTACCTACCTGAATGCCGAGAGAGGGGAGTTGTAGTGCGTGAGTGAGGATTTATTACAGCTTCTATATCTGCTGCTGGGGTATTGAGAGAAATTCCTTCTTGTTGCATGCATCCTCTAACCCTATGAGGCCTAGGCCCTCAAAGTCAATGCTTTCTGGCTCTTCCTCCATGGCTTCTGGGATTGGATCCAATGCCTTTCCTTTACCCTTCATTGCAGAGTTTTCCCCTACATTGGTAGGGGGTTGGGGTTTCAGAAAGGATTCCAGTTGGATCTTGTCATGTTGTGTCTTTGAGATCTGGGGTTTCTCCTGTGAGGATCACCCTACATCTTTGGCAGGTTTGTTCTCATTTTCACTCAGCTGATTCAAGGCTGCGAAGCTGTTGCTAGTTGCAAGGGATTTTTTGTTCTGGTTGGAGTTGGATCTCTTGTTGTGCCTTTTCTTGCTTGCTACTTTCTTAAACCATTATGTAGCTTGTTCATTGGATTCATTGTTGGCTGTCGCCTTTTGATTTAGGGGGCAGTCTCTGAATAGGTGCCTGTGTTGGTGACACCTCTGGAATCTGAAGGGAACATGTTCATAATATGTAGTTTGTATCCATTCAAAATCATCATGCAATAAGATTACCTCACCAATTAGTGACTTCATTATGTTCATGTAGACGCAGATTTGCGCATATGATGCATATCGGTTGATCTTTGTTTCCTCCGTTGTTTTGGTGAATTATCCTAGGGCATTACCTATGTCTCTTAGAGTCAGATCATCCCAGTAGTCCTGGGGTAGGGAATAGAGCCAGATCTAGACTAGGGCCCGAGTGAGATCTTGTTTGTCTGGGTTGAAGCACTCAGCCCAATGGTGTAGGTATAAGCCTGTTAAGTTGAAGAAATATGGCCCTCTGTCCATGATCTGATTTTGTCTTCAATACAGGTAAAGATCACATTAAAGAAGCCTTTGGCGCATTGATGAAGGTCAATATGACCCTTGGGCTTCCATTTGGAGGTTACCCATCCTTGAAGAGATTTTTTAGGGGGCCAAAAACCCATGATCAATGAGTGATCCTTCATGAACTGGATTCATTCATTGATGCGGTGCGCAGGGAGCTCGATCATGGTTCTTTTGGTGTCCTTGGGAATGCATGTGGATGATTTGATATTTTCTTCCTCTACTTTTGGTGTGGATGTCTGTTGCGTTGTGGGAGTCACCCCTATTGTATCATAAGGTGGGCCAACATTTTGCTGACTGTCGGTGTCAACCCCTACTGCCACAACTGTGGGAGGCTGGCCCATGGTAGGGGGAGCAGCAGTCCCCCTGCTAGTTTCTGTCATGGGTGAGCCTCAAGGCTTACCACAAGTGTGATCACGACCTCAAGAGCTGGGAGGGAGGTCTACCTGGGGTAGCCTGCATTGAAACTTCCAAACCCTATGTCATGGCGGTCGACCTAGTACAAAGCGTTTTTCGAAAAAACAACTTCACTCAACAAATTTCACATCAATTAATTAATTTATTTTATATATTAATATTTATAAAAATACAATTTATTTTAAATAAATTATATATTTTAAATTAAAATAATTTTTAATTTTTAATTTTTTAATTCAATAAATCATAAATTTCAAGTTTTTTATATATTGTTGAATTTATTTTAAATATATAAAAAATTTAATACTTTAATAAAATTTTACAGATAATTTAAAATAATACTTCATATTTCATCGTAAGTGCCAACTTTTACCTACAAGATTTTCACATCCCATAAAAAGTCCAAAACTTTAAATCAACATAAAAACTCCCATACCTACATCAATTTCAATTACACATCAAAATAAAAACTCACATACATCAACGTCCATTTCAACTTAACTAACGTCCATTTCAACTTAACTTTATTCTATTTGATAATTTTTCCAAAAAAGACACATCACCCACTTTACCTTATGGGTAAATTCCATAATTCCTAATCCATAGAAGGGTAAAACCATTTACTACCCCCACTAAAAAAACCAATAACAAAAAGAGAGAAGACAAAAAGACAAAAATAGCAACTTTATTGAACTACAAAGAAACTTAAAGGAAAACATTACTACTCCCCAACCCAATTTAGTTTATTGCTTCCTCCCATTAAAATTTATAAGATATTTATTTGGAAATTATTATTTATTTTTATTTTTATTTTTATCTAGTTTAATAATATACAAACTTTCATATTTCATGAAAATTTTAAGAAAATACAATATAATATTATAAAATAGATGGAAGATAGATAATTTGTAAATTTTTAATTAAATTTATAGGGATGTTATATGTTTTAATGATAAAGAATATTTTTTAATGTTTATTTAAATTAATTTACCTTATAAAATGTGCATAGGGAAATTTTTTAATTTAAAAATCATTAATTTTTTAAAAATTTAATATATTAATTTTGTTTTGGATAAAAAATATCAAAACTTAAAATTTTTATTTTCTAATATTTTTAATTAAATAACTAATTAAAAAATAATATTTAAGTATCAATTTTTTAAATGTATTTTGATTTATTTTTTCATTTTAATTTTTATGGTTGAAAATTAGTATTTTATTTTAACTAATTAAATATTATAAAACTAATTTCTTTAAGTACATTTTTACACTTACTTTTATTTTATTTTTATATATTATATTTATTAAAAAATAATTTAATAATTTCTATATATATTAGAAATGGGTATCGGTTTGTATTAGATAAAAAAAGAATTGGTTTCTAAGCCAATACCCTTACAACAATCTTCATGTTGTAAAATTCACTGTTATCAGAAGGCCAAAAAATTGAAATTTTGTTTTTATGACAACTTTTTCCTTATATTCTAAATACATGTCTGCTATAAACTCAATAAACACTCCTAGTAGCATTATATATCGACAAAGCATCAAAAGAAACCAAAATCAAGATAGGAACATATCAAAATGTCGTGACAGAAATTTAAGTTTATCCCGATGTTCCGACCATCTACTTGCCTCGATCCTTTTTCTTCGCAAGTTCCATGCTAGTCCAATATTATACTTCATTCAACAAGTAAACCTTGATGGAAATTTCCTCCATGTTTGTTACCTACGTATTTAACATTGAAAATTCAGTTTGAACCTCCAGCTGAAGCTACTCTCGTTTGCTTTGAAGTATCTCATTTCTAGTATCCATGAGAAGTTGGATGGAATTTCGCACATTTTCCTCTATGCCTTTCTTATGCTATAGAGTGAAACATTGTTACTGATCAAACGGGAACTATTACCTCAAAATGAGAAGTCTAGCCCAAAAAGACTCAAAAAGTGTGTATTCCAGAATGCATTGGTTTTTTTTAGGGTCAAATTTCAACAATTTTTTAAATTATGTTAAAAAAGAAATTGTTTCTTGAAAAAAGATTGAAAAAACACCCTCGAAACAAAAAGTGTTGATGGTGGAATAACAAAAAAAAAATCGTGTCACAATTTTGACACTTTTTAACAATGGAATTAAAGACAACATATTAGGACATTGAAAAATCATAAAATTCTAAATGAAATGATACATAATGTGAAAGATAAAAATATCATGTATGAAGGCTTTATCATTTCCAAAAATTTTCATCCATCTTGTTAAAGATAAAATATCACGAATCTAAAAAACCCTAAAATTGTAATTGTTTTCAACCATAACATTAAAGATAAAATATCGTAGCGCATAAAAACCTTAATATTTTGACAAGTTTTAAATCTTAAATTTTTAACGTACTTGAACCATGAAATTATGGAGAAATTATGTGACTTAAACAATTTTTAAAATGAATAAGTAAATGAAATATTTATTATTCTAGGAGTAATTTTTTATTTTAAAGGATAAAAATATATCTCTTTTCAAATCTTAGCCTAAGACAACTTATCTAATTGCAACCAAAACCTAAAAATCAACCATCAAAACAAAGTGCCCCCTTTCAATGAGGCATAAAAATTTTAAAATTTTTAAAAGTATCTTATACCAAATGTTAACAATACATAATATCATGGAAATATCACTGCATAATCTAAAAATTCAACATTAATTTCAATTTTTTTTTTTTTTTTTTTTTTTACTTTTAATCAAAATATCAACTTTGGTATGTTGAATATAACATAAATTATTTTTGTAATTCATTGCTTCACTATGGATATTCTAAAGAGATAAATTCTTCATAATTCAAACATATAATCCAATAAACATAGAAATGCCTCATAAATTCATGTAAGATCATATGGAAGTAAAAATATTTATTTCAAATTACCAAGCAAACATCAATGCATAAAAATGTCTTAGACAATTATTCAAAATTAATCACAGGTTCTGACACACCAATAGAACCTACATCTTCAGATGAATGAATGGATGCAGATGAAGATGATCCATATTCTTCTCTTTCATCGACTAGTGCTCCATCTAAGTCAACATGCATGCCCACCATTTCATATTTCAAAATACTTCTAGATCTACGACTACATTTAGCAGAGTCCCATCTCAGTACTATTTGTTCTGGTAGCAATTTATTCAAAATATGGTCTTCAAGCGAAGAGTTTCTCTCTTTTTAAAATTGAAGTCATACAAAAGTATGTCAACATCCTCCAATTTTAAGGCATCTGTGTAGAGACAATTTAAATTTGCGCCCTTTCTTTTTCTCTTTCTGCCAATTTTTTTTTCAACTACTATCTTTGCCTTGTACACACCATTGAATGGGTGGGTACTTGTGGCATACCAATGTACTTAAACAACTGTAATATATTCATTTTCATTAATGACCTTTATGACATTGGCAACCCAAAATGGATAGCCAAGTGGATCTTCATCTGCTAACACTATTATTATGCAAACCTCCTTAACATCCTGCACAGAACCCATGTAAAGGTCTTCCATGGCTTCACGTTGTGCACGTGATCTTCTAGAACCAATATATATTTCTCTTTCCTCTACTTGTGGATAATTAATAATACCTTGAGACTATTGTTGTTCAATAATGTGTGTTTCCTCGTGTTCATTTGGCATATTTTGTGACCAAAAAAATGGAGTCTTCAAAGTGTATCCTCATTTATTGATCTTGAAATCATATCGCTTTGATTATTGAAAAAAGACTCACACAAAACCTAATCAACAACATCAAAGTACTCATATGTATCTCTAATACATCTTTTATATCTCTCTTATGCCTTCATGCATTATGGAGTTTAGCAACTGATTATAATAATAATACATTTGAAGAAAATATTGGACTCTTTAGAATGAACTTCAAAAATGCTAAACTTGATGATGGCCCCCATTTTGCAGTTGTTGAATACTTCTTGCCCCTTATAAGTGTTATCCCATCAATTGTTTTGATATAAAATTGATTCTGGAAGCTAATGTCATTAAGTTGTTCAATGCATTTCTCTCCACCATGCAATCTTAGAATAAACCTTCACATGTCAACAGATTCTTCCAACACATGAAAAACAAGCTCTTGAATGTATGATTTCTTAATACTTTCAATTAATGTTGGCAGGCTCCCAACACATTTCCTCTTCAATGTTATGAAAAACGATTGAACATTTGATCAATATGGTCATGATTATGCCCAACAAGAAGGAAACCAACCTTTATCTTTTTAAAAATTCCCAATTCAACAAAAATGTTTGGATACCCAAAAAGAACTTGATTTTTGTTTTCATGACTTGTGTTGTCTAATTGTACATATAAAACTTTAGGAAGAATACCAGACCAATGAGTAACCACATCATGGATTATAGTTATGTTCAGATTTGCATCATTATGAATTTTTGGAGCTGTGAAGTAAACCCTTGGCATCATCTTCTCATTAAAGACCATACAACCAACCAAGTGAAACTAAATGAAATTTCCACCTGTAATTTTTTTGGCATGCAGAAAAAATCTGGTAGAAGTGTTTTATTTTGGTCCATACCATCAATTATCAAACCAAAATATTTATTTGAGTTATCATAACACTTCTTTCGAAGTTTATAAAATTTTTGTCTTTCACTTGTTTGTTGTTTACGATACTCTTTAAGTTCTTTAACAACAGAGTCTATACATAAAATAAAAGAAACATATGAATAAATATATTTTCATAGTTGATAACTATCCAATTTTTAAAAATAATGTTTTGAACGCATACCTCTTTTTGCCCCTGACATTTATCTCTTTTTTCTTTAAGAGAAGCACATGTATGACAAACCCCAATCATTGTCTTCTTAGGAATACGAACATTGTTGAATTCATTCTTCCATACCCTTGTAAAATATGAATATGTAATAAAATTACTGACTCCTTCAACACCTTCTGCATAATATTTGTATAATTTGTAGATTTATCGTCTTGAGAAATTATCTCGAATATGTATTGTGTCTTTATTTGGCATACACTCTCCATGCTTTGAAAGGAATCCTTTCATCCATGACATAGAATTATTTGTTAATGTTCCAACCTCCCGTATATAAAATACTTTTGAATAATATGTGGGATCATTTTCCAATCTTTCTTAGATTCTTGACAAATGAAAATTACCAATTGAATGCAACATTTTGAAATCCTTTCTGTAGAGTAATACATTCCCAATATGATAATCATAACATGCTAGTGTAAAGTTCATGCAACCCACTAAATATGAATTTTGCAAGCTTTTATTCATTAACAAATATGTTTTCCTTTTCTCCAAAGCAAAGTTGAAATCCATATGTTTCAACCAATTCTTTTGGCAACATTCACTTAAAATCAGATGAACGACAAAATTTTTATTTGTGAGATATGTTGTCCTAACCCTTGTATAACTAGAATATTTTGGATTGATATGAAAAGGTCTACTCCTACTCCTAGTTAGAATATTTTCTTGCAACAACTTCATCATTCAATTATCCTTTGTAGAAGTAGTTTCATCGCCATTAGGAGGAATATTATCCCCACTATCATCATTCTCAACATAGTTGAGAAATTCATCAGCATCATTGCCTGGAAAATATTCATTACCATCCTCACTTGAAGAAAAAATTTCACAAGAATCATCTGTGCTTTTGAAACCCCGACTCAGAAGAAATTCTTCACCATCTTCATCCATGCTTTCGAATTCTTTCCTTGGAGGATTCAATTATTCATCACCATGAGTGTCTTTGAAATGCTCACTTAGAGAAGATGCATTATTCAGATTTGTGCCTCTAAAATTATCATTTACAAGAAACTCTTCATCCTCCCCTTCCTCAGTGGTGCTCTCATAATCCTTGGGATTAGGCCTAAGTGGAAGCTTTGAATCTCTATTCACTAGAAATTCTTCATCTCGCCCCTCCCATTCCTCATTGGTGCTCTCATAATCCTTAGGGTTAGGAATAAGTGGATGCCTTGAATATCCATTTATTGGAAATTCTTCATTCCCCCCTTAATCAATGGTTCTCTTATAATCCTTAGCATTAGGATGAAGTGGAAATTTTGACTCTGGAAATTCATCCCCCCTTCATTAGTGGTGCTCGCATAATCCTTAGGATTAGGACAAAGTGGATATTTTGACTCTGGAAATTCTTCACTCCCCTCTTCATCAGTGCTTCTCGCATAATCCTTAGGATTAAGATGAAGTGGATATTTTGAATCTATAATTCTTCATTCCCCTCTTCATTAGTGGTGCTCGCATAATCCTTAGGAATAGGTAAAGTAGATATTTTGACTTTGGAAATTCTTCATTCCCCCCTTCATCAATGGTGCTCACATAATCCTTAGGATTAGGGCGAAGTGGATATTTTGACTTTGGAAATTCTTCATTCCCCTCTTCATTAGTGGTGCTCACATAATCCATAGGATTAGGACGAATTGGGTTTTTTAAATCTGAAAATTCTTCATTCCCCCCTTCATCAATGGTGCTCGTATAATCCTTAGTATTAGAGCGAAGTGGATATTTTGACTTTGGAAATTCTTCATCCCCCACTTCATCAGTGGTTCCCTCATAATCCTTAGGATTAGGACTAAGTGAAAATTTTGACTTTGGAAATTCTTCATCATGCCCTTCATCACTAGTGCTCTCATAATCCTTAGGATTAAGACTAAGTGGAATAACTGACTCTCGATTTACAGAAATTTATTTTTGCTTCCCTTCATCAATCATGTTCTCATCATCCTTAGGATTACGACCAAGTCAAAAATTTGACTCTCTATTCATAGTGAACGAACTCCTGTTATATTCATCAAGCTGAATAGAGTTTTTGCATGAAGAAGATGTTGATTTTGCAGAAAGAAAAAACTTCACTATTAGAAGAACCCATGGCTTTCAACAAGAAGATGTTGAATGATACAAATGCACTCTCTACCAATTACAAAATATAGCTTAAAGAACGAAAATTTTCCTCTAAAATTTCCCCCCAAAAATTATCGCTAAATGTTTTCCCTCAAAATACCCCCCCCCCCCCCCCCAAAAAAAAAAAATTGCTAAAACATTTCCCTCCAAAATTTTTGTTTGAAATATTTCCCTCCAAAATATTCGTCTAAAATGTATTTCAAAACATTTTGCTAAACTGCTGGTATTCAAATATTTCACCCTACTTTCTATTCAAAATTTCCACAAAATATTTCTTTCTTGCATTCCTTCCAAACTAAAATAATTTTTTTATTTAAATGATTTAACATTTACTATGTATTGAAATACATTTTTAAAATTTATGTTTTATTTTTTTGCCGACATTGAATAAAAGTTCATATAAACCTATAATATTAACTGCATATTAATTTTCTTAATTTTATTTTTAATCCTACATTCGCGAAACACTAAAGCAATCACATGATGTTCGCTATATAATAATAATCATTGTTTCTATTCCTCACATCACATCAAGTCTTCTAGGTTTTATTGAAGCAATTTTGTGGAGGTGTTGCGTTGGCATTGATAACACATTAAACGAGAGTTTTTCGCATTTGAAATGTTAGTTTTCCTTAATTTTGTCCATTTAAAGATGAATTTGGGGAGAATATATTTTTTTTAATGGTTTTTATGTTCGAAAACCTTATTTTTTGTATTTTTAAGCAAAGAAAATAGAAAAAAAAAACTCCAATTTGTAGAGTTTTTAGGACAAAAATTTAGAAAAAAATTCTTTTTTTGGGTTGTTGGGTTCCTCCACAAAACACAAAACCTAAAAACAACCATGCACATTAAAAAAACAGCTATATTGATTTATTTATTTTTCCTAAAAGTGCAAACAAAAAAATGTTAAAGAAATATGTGTTTTTTTTCTTTTAAAACATTAATTTTTTTTTTATAATCACATTATATATTTTAATGTTTTTTTATTTAAAGAAAATATAGATTTGTTTTTTTTTTAATAATTTGTTTTTACCTTGTTTATATATATAATATGCTATTTTAATTAGTTTTTATTAAACAAATGTTTTTTTTATTATAAATATAGTTTTAAATTAAAAAGAAAAAATTAAATTTAAAAAAATAATAATATTAAGTGTTTTTTTTTTAATATTTAAAATAAAATAGAATAAAACATTTTAATTTAAAAAAAATATCCTTTTAATTTGTTTAAAAAAAAATTTAAAAAATATTTTAATTTAATTTTTTTTAAACTGTTAAAAGATAATAAAAAAATCACACCTAGCCGAAGGCCAATTGGGTCGTGCTTGCCGGAGGCTGGCCCGATGGCACCATGGAGCACTGCCTGGCTGGCCTCTAGCCCCCGATTGTGCAACAAAAAAATATTTATTTTTTAATTTATTTTTTAAACATTTAAAAATAAAAAAATTTAGAACTTTTTAAATTTAAAAAAGAAGAAGTCAATATTAATTTAATTTAATTTATTTTATTTTTTTAACTTAAAAAAAAAAACTTAATATTAAAATTATTATTTATAAATATTCTAAGAAATCACATAGAAAAATATAGAACTGACGTGTTTCGAACTACCGAGTGTAGTTCATTTTCAGGAGAATTATGAACTACACTTGGTAGTTCAAAAGGCGTCGGTTCTATAATTTTCTATGTGATTGCCCAGAAGATTTATAAATAATATGATATGGATCACATAAGTTTACACTCTCAAATATTAATATTAAACTTTTTTTTTAATTTTTTTTTTTACTTAACACGAGAACTTGTTTCAATTTTATTTTATTTTATTATTATTATTAATATTTTTTAAGAAAAAATTATATTAAAAACTTATATTTTTTTTAAATGTATTAAAAAAAAGTTATATATATAATTTTAAAAATATAGAGTTATATTTCGAAAAATTATGTAATTTTTTTTTTAATTTAAATTTATATAGTTTTAGAAATAATTTTTTTAAAATTTATTTTAGAGACATTAATTTTCGATTAATTTTAAATTTATATTGGCAAACTTTTAAAAAAAAAGTGATTAATTAAAATATGTGTTTTCTCATTAACTAATATATATATATATATATATATATATATTTATTTATTTATTTATTTATTTATTTATTTTTATCAGGGAATGGCATAAAAAAGGATTTATGTGAATGTTTCTGGACCAAGGGCAACAACTGCCAAATCTAAAGTTAAAGTTGGACGCCCTATGGATATTGCTGAACGCAATAAGGATATTGATGGACACACTATGAATACTGTTGAACACACAAAAATTGAAAAACATAATAAAATTCAAGAAAGTGGCCCATCAAGTTCATTAAAGCTTTTTTCTGAATAGAAGAACGCAAATGAAATAAATAAAACAGATTTTTCATGGTACCTTGAAGACAATGTAACGGATGATGATATACATATCTATCTTATTTGTGTTATGATTCACTTAGGTGAATTATATGAGGTGATGGTCAGAGTATGATACATATGTTTGGTGCCAAATACAAACACTATTTATGTTCTTGCAAGAATGGATAATAAATGTGAAAAGGTTAGATATCATCTATCAAAGGTCAAGTATGACACAGATGAAACATCTAAAAATTTGTGTGCAGAAATTGTAAACAACATTGCAAATAAAATTGTAAGTGTGCTTATTTATATTTGTTCTATGCATTGTTGTAAGGATCATTCAATTTTTTATAAATTATTGATCATTGACATATTTTATTTTGTTTCATAGGATTTTGTTGAGCCTCTTTCAAACATGTTTGAGGGTATTTATTTTGTGGAGCCAAATGTTATGACTGTGATAAATAATTTCCACAGGGATAGAGAATAAGAAAGGAGAATGAAGCAAATATCAATAGCTCGTGACATTGCAATAGTACAAAGAGAGGATCAACTAAGACTCACTAAGGTGGGTCAATCTAGTAAACCTAAATATGTTGCTTTTGAATATGTGAAAGATGAAGCTGAAAATTATGATAGAATTAGTGAGGAGGAGAATAGAATTGTTGTGCAAAAGGAGAAAAAAAATCAAACACCAAAAAGAAAAATGGCCAAAGATGTCTCTCTTCTACCTGATAATGAAGAGCTTGTTTA
This sequence comes from Pinus albicaulis, assembly GCA_034641835.2. NCBI lineage: Eukaryota > Viridiplantae > Streptophyta > Pinopsida > Pinales > Pinaceae > Pinus > Pinus albicaulis. Next base: position 306,909,210 of record CM076582.1, on the reverse strand, counting down.
TAAAAAAAAGGATATGTTAACCGGTAAGAAGAAAAAATCAAATTTTGGGCAACCTATAAAAGTCATGAGCAGTAGTGAAGAACAAAATGAAAGATCTAAAGGAAGTAGAGAAATTATAACACCGAGTGCTGAGTTAGAGGATGGAATTATTAAAACAAAACAAAATGCCATTTGATCTGAGTTGAGGAAGAATAAATTAAATTGTGGTGGCAAAACATTTGAGCTTAATGTCAGCCAATTCTATAGGCCAGATGAAGGAAAATCTCAATATCACATTAGAAAGGCACATCACCTACATGTACATAATATTTAAACATTGTTCAGGTTCAATCCATATGCGCATGTGGTGGATTATGTGGTTCTTGTTGATCCACATTAGGTTCCCAACAAATAGGCATTTGACAAGACACAATGTTTTGATTATAAATATTATGTAATTGGAGGGAACCATTCAATAGATGCTAAAAGACAATCGATTGAGGAATATCCCAATAACTATATTTTTCAAACAGTGAAATGCAACATTTACGTTAGTTTAAAAGAAACATCGTCAAACTTATTGGCATGGGATCATAATGAAGATAATGAGTACAAAATGAAAATGACTTTCATCTAAAGGGTTAGATTTATTCATCAGGAATTCATAGAAAAATGTGGTGGGGATAAGGAAAAAGTGAGTCTAACCTTTTGGAATGAATGTTTAATGGAAACAGGTTATCAAATTGATAACAAAATGAAATCAAACGATAGAAAAATGAATTCAAATATATTCAGAAGCATGGATAATATTTTTTAGTTGGCATTTAGAACTAGGGAGATATGAGAATTGATTGATGATATTTTTGAGCGGTGGGAGAATATTTCCATAAAAAATTAGAAGTTTAAAAGAGTAAACCCATAATATGTACCAACAGTAAGACAAGTCCTAAAATGAAACAACTTTCAGAGGATATGACTATCACACCTTAGAGAAAAATGCAAGGAGTGAAGGATGAGAAACTAGTCAAATTAGTATTATTCCATGTGAAGTCGGGTGAATTATCAATGAATGAAAGGTGCGCAGAATTTCAAAAGTAAGTTTGTTGAATTATTTCTACTTTTCCATTGATTATAATTTTCTTTTAAATAAAACATAATGTTGTTGGTAGAATTTGGTATACATATCACTATATTAACATATTTAACTTTATTTATTTAGCCATAAGATTTATATGAAAATACAATAACATATGGTTAAAATGTATAATGAATATAGTTGGAATGATGTTGTGCACCACTACCCAGAATATGGTTCTACAACAACACTTAAATATTTTTATATTGCATTCAATAAGGTATGTTGATTTCTACATTTATTTTATTCATATGTAAACTATTTTTATTTTATTACACACACACACACACACACACACACACACACACATATTTAATGTCGTTAAATATGTCAAAGAAGGATGGAAATAGAGTACTAGATACTTTCAAAATCTTTATTGAAAAAAAGAAGTTGGAAAAGATGAGGAAGCAACGTCTTATGAATGTTGAACTTGATCCTATTCTTAATCATTTCATTTGGAATGAGCTCAACAATATCCAATATCAAATAATATCAGGTGATTGTGAAAACATTGCAAAACTCATACGTAAAAGGGAATATGCCCTAGTTATTGCAGATATTCCTCATGGTTTCAATTTCTGAGACATTGAATATGATAATGAACCATATACTTATCAAGATTTTAGTAAAGTGGTTACAGGTTTTCAAGAAGTCACAACATCACCACTTCGGAGATTTGTGATATTTCATTCAGACACACAATTTTCAATGTTATTAACAAGCTTCAAGGGAAAAAAAAACTCAAGGATGCAACTTACATGGTAAGGCATTGAAATTGTATGTTTGATTACTGTTAATTTTTTTTATTTATGTACAATTTAATTGAAATTTTACTATGTTATGTTATAGGCAAAAGTCAAATCTTGTTTCTTCCAAAGATCAACCTATTAGAAATGATTGTGAGTTCGCCCATGTTGAATGTTGGACAAAAGAGGAAAGATATAAGCCTATTCTTCTGAATTGAGTAGATGGGAAGAGTCATAGTCAAGTACTGGTTCATGATGTTGTTGTAAGAAAACTAACATATGAGGATAAAGATGAAAAATGAGATATAATTAGCATTTATCAAAAACCACAAGACTTGATTAAATATCTTATAGATTTATGTTCAAATGAAGGAGATTGGGTTTTGTATTTATTCTCAGGTTCGGGTAAGTTTTATTATATAAAATTGAATTTAAATATTCTATTTTTTAGTTTTAATGTGTTTATACTAATTTTCTTAATTATTTATTATGTGCTTGATGATTAGGTACAACACTAGCATGTTGCTTAAAAAAAGGAAGAAATTACATTACCATTGAGAAAGATCCAGTGCAATGCAAATTTATTCAACAAAGAATTAATGCTTTTCAATTTCTTCCAGATGCAATGCAATAAGTTGGTTTGAGGAAAGAGATTTTAATGAATCATGTGTGGCAAAAAAAGAGAAAGGAGCCTCAACCACCATTATATGTAATTATCGGAAAATGACACTTTGGAATATTTGCAGACATGAAAGTTCCATTAGAAGATGACAATGACCAAAATGAAGCTGAAAATGTTGTGGAAGAAGACATTAATGATGCTCTAGAAGATGTTGAACATGGGTTAGTTGATATTATTGATGAGATTTAAGTTATGCTTGCAAATAAAGCTCAATTTTGAGAGATATTAATTAATTTTACTTGTAATGTTTAGATTTTGATATTTTATGAGAAGAATCCTTATTTTTTGTAACAAACATGTGATTACTATTAATTTTTGACATAAAATTCATAAAAAAATTCTATTTTCTTACGTTTTTTTGTTAATATTTTCCCCAAAAAATAGTTTATTTAACATGTTTTTCTTAACAAAAAGTCTCAAAATTTTATTTTTTTCATTGTATTTATATCGAAAATGTATATTTTTTTGTCATATGGTTAAAAATAATGGTTTTTAAGTGACAATTATTTGATGTGCATTGAAATATTAATTTAAAATACATAAACATATAGAAAATCCAACCTTTAAAATATTAACCCTTTTTTTAATTTTTTAACTATGTGAAAAAATGAAGGTTTCATTACAAAAAAAATAAAATAAACAAGTACATAAATGCACTTAAAAATAAACATCTCATGGAAGAAGAAGACATTATAAAATGTATAGTGTCAAAATGAACCCTCTAAAAAAAGGTGGGTGATTATGCACCACCACTTTTCAAAATCGACATGAAAATCATATTATATATATATATATATATATATATATATATATATATATATATATATATATATATATATATATATATATATATATATATATATATATAAAGTGCCAAAAATATTCTCTAAAATAAGGGTGATTCTGCATCACCACTTTTCAAAATCGAGTGCTTTTTTTGCTACCTCAGAAAAAGAGGTACCAGGTAATTTTCCTATTTGATCGGTAACTATGTTGTGACAAAAAATGCTTCGACAAAATAAATTGAGCGTGCCAATAAAGAGTTGAATTGATATTTCTCAACATCCCGAGACTAACCACATGATTTTTTCGTAGCAAAGTGAAGATGCTTCAAACTAGAAATTGCAATGAAAGAAAACCACTTTTGGTCACATAAATGTATCCTCAGTCGTAGCATATGTGCAACTAAACCCCTCTTTAAATAATCTTGGCTCTTTCTGAAATGCGCCTTGAGCCAATGATATACTAGGCTCCGATATCCATGTTTGTGCATCGAAAAACTCCAAGAATTATCATGCAAGAGATACAAAGGAATAGGAGGACTAACACCATCATGCTCTGTCATCATTGAGGCTTTCAACACTGATATAGTTTCTGATGCAGACCCGCAACAATATATTAGAATAACGCCGCGGAATGGAGTTCTTCAGACTTAATACAAATCCCCTTTATTTGTAACAGAGATTAACCTCAGGGATTAGCCACATACATACATGGTGAATCAAAAACGATTATTTAAACCTTCATATACCCAAACCAAAACATACATACTTGTGCGATCAACAGTGGAGTTTTTATAACATGTGTAGATTTAAAAAAATAACCCAAACCAATGCATAAACCAAACAAAATGCAAACCCACGGGAATTCTTCTCGGAGGTACCCACACATCTCTTGACCAGTCAACGTGCGATCGCACTTCACGTCCCCCACAATATAACCCTTAAAATTTAAGTCCTATTCCCGACGATTTGCGAAGTTACGTTGTCCTGCCATGTGTCCTCCTGCACTTTTCATCGCAAATATTTTAATTTACAGTGCGATGGTCCTTAACGATAATTCCAATATTTTGCGATTTGCGATCACCGTTTTCAATCCCTTCCATTGGTTTCTACAAGATTCGACGGTCCGCGGAGCTTCTCCCCCGTACCAATTCACATCACAAATTAAATTCTTTATCTTGTGAAATATTATCGTTGTTTCCTATTCTTTGCGATGTGCGACAACGTTTGGTTGCGATGTATGCTTATCATCATTGATCAGTTTCGTATCGACGGTCCTCGTTAAACCTCCAAGTCCGATTGGGGTTTGTTCTGTGGTTAACACAATACGCAGTTTAACAAAGGAAAATATAAAATTAAGCCTTCGCTACGCCTGCAATTCGATTGTTTTACCTTGCAATTAATAAAATATTCGACTCACAAGGAATATGTAAGATCTATGGACCTGCTGTGCCTGCAAATCCGATTAATATTCTCGTTATGCATCTCAAATACAATTAATTGATTTCAACAGGGATTCAAATAATTAATCTACAATAGGGAACTCGAATAAAGCACAAAACACTTAGACATCATTTGTGATAATAACTAGATCATGGACCTAAGTGATAGCTCAAAATTAAAAGTGTTTGGAAGTGTGTCAAACCTAATTGATCATATAGATCTCGTCTTCCTGATTCTGGCGCCATGAACGGTTCAAAAAACTGACACTGTATGAAGAAGTTATTGCAGTTTGAAAAGTCCAGTATGCTACAATTTTTGGACTTTGACCAAGTTTGACTTGAATTTAGGAAAATAAAAAAAATAATATTCCAAGGAATATTCCTAGAATATTCCTCGAAATATTCCCTGTAATATTCCATTCAGTGCATTCAGGACATGAGAAGTGGCGCATTGTAATTGGGCAATTGGTTGATTTTTTGAGATTGGGCCAATAGGAGGCTGCCACGTGGCAGGCCCAGAGGCTGCCACGTCGCCCATGCACATTGGTGCATAATTTTGGTAGACTCCCCAGGAATCGACCGCCTAACCTCTCCATGCACACACCCACGTCGTGCCAGTGAGGCTGCGTTTTAGTTCTTAATAACTATAGGAGAGTGGTTGTATTTAACAATTATGCAACGTGCATATGGGGTTTGGAGGGGGGCCAAACCCGAGGGCCAGCCCCCCTTGTGGCCTTAGCACCAGGAACCATGGGCCAAAGCCCTAACCATCGGCGTATAAACATTTTATTAACTTGTCACATGACTATTATTTCGGCTAACTCCACAGCCTATTTAACGCCAACAGTTATAAAACCCCGACATTAACCATAACTGCGCAGAGTTTTCGGTGCATGTGCCCACACTAACCGTCGCATTTAGTGCTAGTGGTCAGCTTGGTGGATCTTTTGGTGGGCACGCCATTTTTGGCTAAATTTCCGAATCTAACTAGAGTTAAGTCCAGTTTCTCCACAATTAGTGGAGCTTTTGGGTGTCATTGGGCAAAATGAGTTTAGGCTCTATCCTTAGCTAGATTCGACCAATTTTGGAGTGCCAATAGTCAATTTAGACTATCTCAGACATTCCAAACTCATTTGTGAGGGTTTCAGAGCCATTAGAGGACTTTTGAGTAGGGTTTTTTATTCGGAGAAGTTCTAGGGGCCACTAGGGCCACTAGGGGCCAACAATAAAAAGAGGCTTAGCTAGGGCAGTTAGAGGCCTTATTAAAAAATCCAATAGTCAATTTTAGATGTTTCATATGTTCTAAAACTAATGGTATGGTTTTTAGATCATGTAGAGGACTTTTGAAATATGAGATGCTTCAGTGAAATTCCAAGGGCCAGCAAGTGCCAGCAGTTGTTTGAGGCCTAGTTAGGGCAACTAGAGACCTTATTCAACAAACCAATAGTAATTTTTTACTGCAATGAGTATTATTAATACAGTGGAGGAGTTTTTAGAACCTTTTGAGGACTTATAGAGGTCGATAAACCACAAAGAAGTTTTCTTTGACCCTAGAGCAAGGGGGTACTTCCAGGTGTTAGAGGCGAAACCGGAGCAGCCGAAGGCCATTTTCAATGAACCAATAGTATATTCTGACTATTTTTGGCATTATGAATCTAATGAAGGGATTTTTAGAGCCATTTGAAAAATTATAGAGCTTGAGAAGCTACAAGGAATTTTTTGGCGACTCAGGGAAAACCATGGAGGGAGGCCTAGTTTGGGGATGCAGTGCTATTTTGGAGAAAATAATCAGTCTAATTTTGGTGTATGATGTGTGCTAGAGATAGTAGGTGAGGTTTCATGGATAGTAAAAGAATTCTGAAGGAGTTAGTGCCATAGAGAAGCTCAGTGTAGCTCAAGTGCACCAATAGAAGGAATCAAGTCTAAGGGAGACTAGATCTATTTACAGAGTGATGACAACCATGAAAGGGATATAGATGGTATTATAAGCCCATTGGTTCAGTTCAGTAACCATTGGAGTTAAGTGTGGAACTTGTAAAAGAAATTTTTCTATAATCCCAAAGAGCCAAGTCAAGATGGAAAAAGCTCAAGGAGACGTAGCCCACGATATTCAGGTGAAATCCTAGATTAATTTTACTGTTATGTGTGGATGTTTATTTGCTTCATTATATTTCTCTTACACATGTTTAATTTCAGAAAAAAATAGACTTAAGACACTTAAACAGTTAAAAAACATACACCAATCTCAAGTAAAAATTTCCGCAAGAGTTAAGTACAAGCTAAATATTTTATTTGTTTAACTGAGCGGGAGGTTCTTGAAAATCATAACAAGTTATCCAACCCATTTTTAGATCAATTTGGAAAAGAAATTCTGTTTTAAAAATAGAGATCCCGATCAAGCACAAAACACTTAGAAATAGTTCAGAGATGGAAAACACAGTGCTAAGCCCTCTAATGGTTGGTTTTTACATTCACTTCCACTTCTCTAATCTCTCCTTTCTCTCTATGGATGGTAGAACCCCACAATGGTGGATTTGGTTTGGTTTTACGCTTTCCCAAAATCCCCATATGGTTGAGAAACTATCATTCAGTTTCCAAAACAGTTTATTCAACTTATTCAACTAAATTCATAAAAAATCCTAAATTAACCATTCTTTTATTCTGCAAATTACAATGGCTGAGTTAGCCCAAATTAAACATAAACAAAATAATTTAAAAAAGAACAAGGTCTTCAAATTCTTATCACTGCTAGCCCTCTTTCCAAGCCACACCATGTTACCAACTTTGTCACATTGCTGGCTCTACCTTAATGCCCCTGCATCAGGCTCCCGGGGTAAATTAAATTCATGGCTCCTGTCCATGAGCTCTTCAATAAAATACCCTGTGCTTTGAATCTAGGCAGCATCTAACCAGGAACAATCCTCTAGAGGATGGCCCTTCCATTTGACCAAATACTTTAGATATTCTTTGTTTCGTGTCTTTTTGGCCACCTGTGTGTCCAAAATCTGTTCAATCTCCAAAGAATGTGCTAGAGGAATTTATTTGATCCATGCCCTCTCTTCACCCTCGGTGTCCCATGTTCATCTCTCTGAAATTTATCCTTCATCAACAATAGTTTATGGGTACAAATCTACCACATTAAAGATGGGTGAGATTCCTACACTCGGAGGTAACTGCAACTCATAAGAATTTGTAGAAAACTTTCGAAGAATTCTACAAGGCCCGATCTTTTTAATCTTCAATTTATTGTATTTTCCTTTAGGAAACCTCTCCTTGTGCAAATGTGCTAGTAACAAGTCTCCTACTTCGACTTATACCTCTTGCCTTTTTTAAATTTGCTCGCTGTTTATACTTTTGGCTGCTATCTTGTAGCTTCAACTTGACCTGTTCATGCAGATCGTTTATTTCTTTTGTAAAATCTTTGCCATCAGCACTCCCGCGTTCCAATTGACCCAAATCCTGCAACTCAAATACTCCACGTGGGTGCATTCCATATAGGATTTGGAAATGACTTATGCTCGTGCTTCTATTGGGCGAGTCATTGTAAGCAAACTTCGCTTGTGCAAGCACATGATCCCACTGTCTGGAATTTTCACCAACCAGACTCCTTAGAAGATTTCCTAAACTCCCGTTCACAACTTTAGTTTGCCCATCTGACCGTGGATGGTAAGCAGAAATGAAATTTATATTGGTGTCTAAATTCTTCATAATGTTCACCAGAAATGTCCTGTGAACTTTACATCCCTGTCCGAGATGATGGACTTCGGCAAGCCATGTAATATGACTATCTCTGTAAAGAAAAAATGTGCTACATGTGTGGCATCACTTGTCTTTCTACATGGAATGAAATGTGCCATTTTGGTGAAACGATCCACCAACACCATGATGGAATCAAATCCCCTATGTGTCTTTGGTAGAGCCAAGACAAAGTCCTAACTCACTGAGTCCCATGGTCTATTTAGAATTGGTAAGGGTGTATACATCCCTGCATTTTGACTGCATCCCTTTGCATGTTGACACACTTTACATTTGATTACGAATCTCTGTACATCCCTTCAAATTCTTGGCCAAGAGTAAAAGTGGCTCAACTGATCCAAGGTCTTATCTATACCAAAATGTCCGTCCACACCTCCACTATGTTTTTCCTAGATTAAGTTCTCTCGCATAGAACATTCTGGAATACACGACTGTCCTCCTTTGAACAAAAACCCCTCCTGCATGTTATAGACCATCCATGGACTATTATCCATCAACAGTGGGTTTTGGCAAGCTTCATAAGCTTCCTTAAAATTTGCATCCACTTCATACAAGTCTTTGAGGTGCTCAAATCCAAATACTTGCACTGCACTTTCTTGAAAGATCAGACTGCTCCTACTTAATGCACTTGCCACTTTGTTGGCCTAACCACTGATGTGTTTCAAAAAAAAATTAAAACTCTGCAAGTACTCCACCCACTTCTCGTGTTTATGATTCAGCTTATGCTGCTGCATAATATAATGTAACACAAAATTTTATGAAAACAAAACAAACTCATTAGCCAGAAAATAGTGTCTCCAACACTTGGACTGCATAAAATTATTTGTCATAAGACATATACTTCTGTCTTATCTCATATAACTTCTCGTTGAAGTATGCTACTGGCATATCTTCTTGGCTGAGTACTGCACCAATGGTTTGTCCCACTGGCATCATAATGAACTTGGAAAATTTTATTGAAGTTTGGAAACTTTAGGATTGGTTTTTCCGTAATCTTCTTCTTCAAAAACTAAAAAATCCTCTCAGCATATTCTGTCCAATGGAAATGTTGATTTGCCTTCTTAATTGTATCCAACATAGGTGCATAAATACCATTGAAGTTCTTAGTAAAATTCTGGTAGAAACTTGCCATTCAAAGAAACTCTTGGGAGATGGCCAGCTAACTATGGGTGCAACCTTCTCTAGATCCATCTTCAATTCATTCTTAGAAATTACAAAGCCTAGATAAATCAATTCTTTCTTGCAAAAAGAACATTTTTTCAAATTCATTAACAATTTATTTTACTACAATTTTTCTAACACATACCTGACATGCCGTAAATGTTTTTCCTTCTTCTTGTTGAAAATAAGTATATCATCCAGATATACAATCACAAACTTACCAATGACTTCCTTCAACATCTCATTCTTCAAACTCATGAATGTGCTAGGTGCTTTGTTCAACCAAAATGGCATGACCAGCCACTCATACAAGCCTTCATTGGTCTTGAAAGTTATCTTCCATTCGTCACCTTCTCTAATCTTGATATGGTGATAACCGCTTTTCAAATATATATTTGAAAAGTACGCTGCTCCACTAAGAAAATCCATCATATCATCCATCCGAGGTAAAGGAAACCTATACTGATAGTGATCTTGTTTCTCGCCCTAGAATCAGTGCACATCTGCCACTCACCTCCTTTCTTGGGAGCTAAAACGGTTGGAGTAGCACAAGGGCTCAAACTCTCCTGAACCAGTCCTTTATCCAAAAATTCCTGTACTTGATTCCTGATCTCCTCATTTTATTTCAGACTCACCCAGTAATCAACCTTGTTTGGAAAACTAGCTCCTGGAATAAAATCAATGTGGTGACTAATGCTCCACTTTGGTGGTAATTTATCTGGTAGATCATCTACCACAATATCACTAAACTCTTGCAGCATGTCTTGTATTTCCACAGGAAAAACAATAATTTATGTATGCATTAATAATACTCTTGGCCTTTGCACAACTGCATAATTCACTTCATTCTCTTCAATCTATCGCAGAAAATCCTTCCCGCCTATCAGCAATGTCTTTTTACCACTAGTTTCTACAGTCTCTTCTTCTTTCATGGGAACTAGCATATGCTTTATCCCATCCTTCACAAATCTATAACAATTCTTCTCCCCATCATGGACGGCCTTTCTATCATATTTCCATGGTCTACCCAGCAGAATATGGCACATGTCCATAGGCATAATATCACAAGTTACCTTGTCTTTGTACTTGCCAATCTGAAACTCCACCTCACACTCCTCATCAACCAATAGTTGGTGTCCTTTCTTCGACCAAGACACCTTATATGGAGTAAGATGCTTTGATTTCCTCAAAACTAAATTCTCCACCATCTCAATGGCTACCAGGTTATCAGTGCTTCCACTATCTATGATCAATTTGCAGCATTTTCCATGTGACATACACACAGTCCCGAACAAGGCTTTCCTCCATGTCAGGTCATCCACCTAATTGGCTAGTTTTAGCAAAACCTTGTTCAACACCAAGGCTTCTCCTGTTTTAGGCACATTCTCCACCTCATGTGGCATTGTCTCTACTTCATTAGGTTGAGCAACATATGCTCCCCTCTGTTCATTTTTGACACTTGTAACACTGGTAGTTATTTCCCCTACCTCTGCCATTACCTCTTCCTCATTGGTATCACTTTCCACCTCTGGTGTTACCTTTCTTCTCGGTCTGTCCCAAAGTCTTCGAACTGTTGCCTTCTTTATTACTGTTGGCAATTATACGTATGCCATACGAATATCCTCTTCCTCTATCGGAACCACATCCTCTTCTTGCATTATGCTTCCTAGCAATATTTTCCTCCACCTTCAAATCACACTGGTATGACTCCTCTATGGTTTTTGGGGAAATAATAATGATTTCATCCAAGATTTCCATCCGGAGACCATTTGAAAATCTTGTCATCTTCTGAGGGGTACCTTCAACATACTCATCCCTAAAGTTGAATTTATAGAACTCTTTTGTGTATTCCCTTACAGTCATTGTCCTCTGTCTCAGGTTCTGCACTTGTCTATAAAGGGAAATTTGGTAAGCTTTAGGCAGGAACTTTCTCTTCATCTTTGCAATCATCCTGTCCCAAATCTTAATCAAGGGCTTATTCAATCTTATCCTTTCTGCCTGCACACACTAGAGAATTTGGAGGAAATTCCGACAGCCAAATCGTCGCTATTCCGACACATTGTCGTCGTAGGAGCGACAATTAGAGTGCGGGCAAACTGTGGTTTAACATGCCGTCCTCACTAATTTCCTCATATTCGAAGTATTTATCCAACTCACTTATCCAGTCTAGCAGTGCTTCTATGGATAAACTACCATCATAATTAGAGAGATCTGGTTTTGTCTTACTGCTAGCCATCAAAATAGATTTCAGTAATTTGAGTTCTGGTGGCTCTTTCTCTAGCTCATCTAGTTATGCTTGTAGCTCCTCATCACTGTCATCTCCTCCTTCAGGATCCCTACGCCTTCCTCCATCTA
>CM076582.1:306617870-306897072 GCA_034641835.2 Pinus albicaulis | reverse complement strand
CTAAAGTGCTATACGTGTCTAACTCTAGGAAGGAATCTAGTTTGTAGTACAGAACATGCATCGTGTATTATCAATTCTTAATTGACAACAACTAAAGGTCATCTACCTCATCAATTCCTTCCCATTTTGTGTTTTTATATTATATTCCTTATAAAAGTGTCAAATTTCTCTCAAAGTAAGCAACCACTGAATAAAATAAAAATAGTTGAGATATGATTGAGAAATGGTCATTTATTTCATAAAAGGATCTTCACGATTTCTTTGGTTGTTTTTCATTTCAAGAAACAAGAAATGACCTAAGAAACTATCGTGTTGTAATATAAGAAACAACACGGTGCAATGGCCATTTTCAAAGCCAAATGATGTCCATTGAGGACATGGCCTTTATTTGGTTCCTGTTTCATAGGAGTTTCGGGTATAAATGGAACTTTTTTGTATCATTTCCAGTAGTAAAAAGGGAAAACCTTCTTTTTCCATGGGAAATAATTTACCTTTCCTTTTTCAGGATAATCTAAATCACAAAAAATATGAACTATACTGCACACATTCTTGGATAATGTGAAAGTGGAAAAGGAATACCCTACACAAGTGATGCACACATGTACATTTGAACACTAATATATTTTGTAGTTGAAATGCAATGCTTGTTTTCATTTAAATGTAGGGTTTTTAAAGCAGGGAGAAATAATGGCTGCCAAATTAATAAGCGTTTCTTTGGGAAAAATTTAAATCTTGTATTGGGTGATGAAGATAATAGAGGTATTGAATCTTGATTCTTGACATTGTGTTTAACAAATAGCTCAAATGATTATAAAATATCAGTGGTGGTTCTTTTTTCAGAGTATGTGCATCAAAATACATGTCAAACATTGATGGCAGCATTTGCTTGTTTCCCCTCTTAGTTCAATGTAAAAAGTATATTAATATATTGGAGCAGGAGCAGTAACTTCTGATGAATTGTTTTCTATGAAGTATATCATTACAAGATTATAGAAAATTTTTCCCAAGTGGAGCTATTTGGTTAAATTTGTAGGGTCAGCACTTTCTAAAGGAGGAAGGAGCTGTGATGAGCTGCCATTTGCAAGAGGCGGGGGCGATGCGGGTTACGCATAGGCGAGGGCAAATCTTTGACCACGATCAGAGGCGAATCTTTGTTACCAAACTAAAGCGAATGCTAAGGAAATGAATCTTCTTCTGCGAGAGTGAAGTGAATCTTGTGGCGATGACCTCATGCGTTAATGTACTTTACATGTACATTTGAACACTAATATATTTTTGTAGTTGAAATGTAATGCTTGTTTTCATTTAAATGTAGGGTTTTTTAAGCAGGGAGAAATAATGGCTGCCAAATTAATAAGCGTTTCTTTGGGAAAAATTTAAATCTTGTATTGGGTGATGAAGATAATAGAGGGTATTGAATCTTGATTCTTGACATCTAGAGAGAACACTACAGCCTAACACAATCCAATGGAATTGACTAAAAAAACCCAAATAGAGTCAACCCTACTATAGGAGGAAGGGGCACCAGGTAGACTTCACATTTGCAAGGCTTTGAGGTAAGATACTATTCTGCGAAGTGAGAAGTAGAATCGAAGACAGAACCATTCTTTTCAAGAAAGTACAGAAATGATAATTACTGTGAAGCGGAAGACGGATCTTGCATTGATATGGGGCAGTTAATATAATATTAAATAGGATATGAAATAATAAAATCATTTTATGTAGCGTGCATATAAGTTCGTTTTTGTATTTTTAATGGCAGCTTATAAATTAACCAATTATCTGAAATAATGGAAAAGCGTCGCTATTACTGTGAAAGCCTCCAGCGTGCGCAATTGCGACACTTAGACATTGTGTCTACGCACTTGTGATCGTCGCAATGCATGACGCGTGCAGATATGATGTGCCGATCTGACATCTTCTCTAGCAATAAATGTGACACCCTAAGTATCGTGTCATTTCCATAACGTGACATAGCGTGGTTGGTGAGATGGAAAAAAATTGAAATTTAAAACATTTGAGAATTGGCAGTAAGACAAGTGTAAGATTTCGTGCATGTAGTAGTGACATTGTCCCACCACAGTGCGGCGTGTCCTTTCAACTTAGTGACAACAAATCTGATTTTCCTATCCTCACTAATTTCCTCATACTCAAAGTATTTATCCAACTCACTTATCTAGTTCAGCAGTGCTTCTATGGATAAAGTGCCATCATAATTGGAGAGCTCTGGTTTTGGCTTGTTGTTGGCCATCAAAATAGATTTCAGTAATATGATTTCTGGTGGTTCGTTCTCTAGTTCATCTATTTGTGCTTCTAGCTCCTCATCTTCACTGTCATCTCCACCTTTCGAGTCCCTACGCCTTCATGCTTCTACTTCTTCCAAATGGGTTGAAAACACTCTACTCTCTTCACACAGTCCTTCATTTGCTGCTCCCCTTGTAGCTCTTCCTCGACCTCTTCTTCCTACTTCAGATCTCCCCTGACCTCTTCATCCTACTTCCATCCTCACTTAGGAAGAAAATTGCTTTGATACCAATTGATGCATATCCGCTGCAATATATCATAATAACGCTGTGGAATGGAGTTCTTCAGACTTAATACAAATCCCCTCTATTCGTAACAAATATTAACCTCGGGGATTAGCTACATACATACATGATGGTGAATCAACAACGGTTATTTAAACCTTCATATGCCCAAACTAATACATACATACTTGCGCAATCAAGAACAGAGTTTTTATAACATACATAGACTTAAATAAATAACCCAAACCAATGCATAAACCAAACAAAATGCAAAACCGCGGGAATTCTTCTCAGAGGGACCCACACAACTCTTGACCAATCAACGCGTGATCACACTTCGCATCCCCCACAATATAAATCTTAAAATTTAAGTCCTATTCTCGACGATTTACGAAGTTGCGCCATGCTGCCATGTGTCCTCCCGCACTTCACATCGCAAATATTTTAATTTACCCTACGATGGTCCTTAACGCTAATTCCAATCTTTTGCGATTTGCGATCACTGTTTTCAATCCCCGTCGTTGGCTTCTACAAGATCCAACGGTCCGCGCAACTTCTCCTCGGTACCAATTCACATCGTAAATTAAATTCTTTATCTTGCGAAATCTTATTGTTGTTTTCTATTCTTTGTGATGTGCGACAACATTTGGTTGCAACGTGCATTTATCACCGTTGATCAGTTTCGTATTGATGGCCCTCGTTAAACCTCCAAGTCCGATTGGGGTTTTTTTGTGGTTAACAAAATACGCAATTTAACAAAGGGAAGTATAAAATTAAGGCCTTGTTGCGCCTGCAATCTTATTTTTTACCCTGAAATTAATGCAATATTCGACTCACAAGGAATATGCAAGATCTATGGACCCACCATGCTTGCAAATCCGATTAATATTCTCGTTGTGAATCTCAAATACAATTAATCAATTTCAATTGGGATTCAAATAATTAATCTACAACAAGGAACCCGATTAAATCACAAAACACTTAGACATCATTTGGAAAAGAAATGTTGTTTTAAAAACAGAGATCCTGATCAAGCACAAAACACTTAAAAATAGTTCAGAGATGGAAAACGCAGAGCCAAGCCCTATAATGGTTGGATTTTACATTCACTTCCACTTCTCTAATCTCTCCTTTCTCTCTATAGATGGAAAAACCCCACAATGGTGGATTTTGTTTGGTTTTACCCTTTCCCAAAATCCCCATATGGTTTAGAAACTTCATTCAATTTCCAAAATAGTTTATTCAACTTATTCAACTAAATTCTTAAGAAATCCTAAATTAACCATTCTTTTATTCTGCAAATTACAATGGTTGAGTTAGCCTAAATTAAACTTAAACAAAATAATTTAAAAAAGAACAAGGTATTCAAATGCTTAGGACTGCTAGCCCTCTTTTCAAGCCACAACATGTGAACAACTTTGTCACATTGTTGGCTCTACCTTAATGCTCCTGCATCAGTTTCGTCCCACCCTTTGCAATTTAACATATGATGCCACTTTTAAATGCCATCCATTAATTTTAATCTCCAATTGTTAATTTGATTTAGACATAGATTAATTCACTTTGTTAAGTCGATTTATACATAGATTAATTCACTTTGAACTGCATGGTTGTGTTATTAATTTTGGCGACCTTCCCTTAACTGTTTCTGTCGACCTACGAGTTGAGGACATAATTTGTGATATCCCTTAGCTTAATGATTTTATAATTAATTATGCATATGTTTAATTTTGGTTAAAATATGATACATTGAAAAACAAATGAATACTTTAATTATTAGAAAAATTTAATGTTAATAATATATAATGTAAAGTTGTAATTAGATGTTTTTATTTTGTGAATAAAGAAAAATAATATGGGAAAATAATTGTTGAATATAAATGACTAAAAGACAAAAAAAAAGGTTTCATTTTTTGAGGAAGTGTTATTACCCACCAAGAAGTCCTAGGCATCTAATTTTTGTTATTAAATTTAATTAAAGAATTATAATATTTCCCAATTAATTATTTCCTAGAAGACATGAAGTTGACCTCCAAAGTAGGAAACATGCTCATTAATGAAAAGATAACTATCTGCCACATGTTGGTGAGGTAGAGCTAGTTATTAAACACTAAAAGAGTGGTAAATAGAGTAATATATCTTGTTTTTACTTACTTTTGTCTCATTACTCTATGAGAGAATAGAGTCTTAAACACTAAAAGAGTGGTAAATAGAGTAATATATCTTGTTTTTACTTACTTTTGTCTCATTAATCTATGAGAGAATAGATTCTGGGAAGAAGCAAGAAGCAAAAGACAGAAAAGGAAAGAAAGAAAACACAGAAAAGGAAAAATAAAAGGAAAAATATTTGCAGACATAGTTGCTTGGTTTGGGGGACATTGGCTATGTAGCAATGTCATGCTTGGTCAGGGGGGACATTGGCTATGTAGTAATGTCATGGTTGGGAGGAGCCAAATATTCAACTTGAAGGACTGGGAGGACATTGGCTATGTAGCAATGTCATGATTGGGAGGAGCCAAATATTTAAATAATAATTTCCCAAAAGAAAAACTTATATCAAATCTGTATTTATGCTAATGTTGAGCCAACTTTGGAGATGGTCGTAATCAATCTAGGCCTGTATGTTGTGTCCGCTCTTGAGGCTAAATGCCTGAAAGTCCTCCCCTTTCCAATAGCCGATAGTCGCGGTCTTCAAAGACATAAGGTTATTGACCTCCACTCCCACATGGTTGTCATCGGGATCATAGAATTCCACATTACTGGTTGTATAGAATTCCATTGCGAACAAATGATTGCATGGCTGCCCGTTGTTGGTGTTGTTAAGCAAGCCCATATACTGGGCTGGATCAGCGTGCATTAGAGATGTGTAGGGCGTGATGATGAAATCCATTCCATTTCCACTTGTGTTATCCAGGGGCGGGACCATGCTGAAAAAAATGGTAGTACTGAAGGAGGAAAGCATCTCATTGCTTTTCATTTGAACGGGAATCAGATACAGTGCCCAGGTGAGCATAAAACATGTGTGATTTGTGAGGGCCAACACAGATTGGGAGTGGATGAGTGAAGCATCGGCCTCCAAGATCAGGTTGGTTCCATTGAATCCGTCGAAGAGAAAAGTGGTAGCAAAAATTGGTATAACCAAGGAGAAGAATGCCAACACAGTGAGGCTACCGACGCATGATGTTAGAAAACCAGGAGAAACTCAATTTTTTCTGCAAGATTCCAATTTTTTTTATTTTTTTTTCCGATGCTTATTGCATATATTCTGTATAACCATATATGACATCAACGACCTGGGCATAAAGTCGATGATAGAATTCTCCAGGAAATTTCATGGAAGCAAGGACACAAGGTGTGAATGAGATATCTATAAAATTTATGTTACAATTATAGTAAGCGAAAATGAGAAAGATCTAAAGGCTGGGTATGAAATAAAACTGATAGATTTTTTAATAAGAGAAAAGGATTTAAGAAACCTACTTTTTCTAAAACTGTACAAGCATGAAATTATAACAAAAATTTTAATTAGGAAAATAATTCTGGTCAGAAAGGAGGAATGTGAACAGGGAGAGAAAACTTCAGTGAATCAATATAACCACCCATTAACTATTGGGGTTTTGGTGAAACCCGCCTATGGAGAGATACCCACGAAATCCATTAAAAAAAAGATAACATTAAATAATGTTCACGAAGCATATAATGTGAACAATGTTGCATGTAACATACCTAGAATTAGTGTTTCATTAGATGGGAGGAAAGAAAACCATAATTCCACCATGGTTGAAGTTCAAGGTAAATTTTATGTAATTATGTGTATGTACTTATAGGATTAGTATCTACATTAAGTTATGTTTCCCTTGCTGTAGTTGAAAAGTGTAAACTTGCAAAGGAAAAAAAATATAAGCCTTGATTAGTGCAGTTGGCTAGATGAATTAAAAGAAAGGTGATTGAAATAAGTAAAAATTTCTAAGTAAATTTGAATGGAATGCCTACCATCCTCAAATTATCTGAATATTATACCTTTGGGATATTATGATATCCTCATAAGTATGGATTGGTTAGAATCACATAGTGTGATACTAAATTTCTTAGAAAAGTCATTTATATGTATTAATGATAAAGGGGAACATTGAATGGTTCAAGGAATTCCAAGAAATATTTCTGTTAGACAAATCTCTACATTACAAATGAAAAAGTGTGCTAGAAAAGGTTGTCAATTATTCATTATCCAAGTACAAGATATTTCTTATGATAAAACACAGCCCTCATTAGAAGAATACCATTTATTATAATAGTATAAGGATGTGTTTCCATAAGAAATTCCAATTATTCCTCTAAAGAGGGATATTTATTTTACCATTGATCTAATACCTAGAGTTGTTCTGGTATCAAAGGCTCCCTACAGAATGAGTATCCCTGAATTGATGGAGCTGAAAAATCAATTACAAGAACTCTTGGGAAAAAGTATATAAGGCCAAGTGTGTCTTCTTGGGGAGAACCTATTATATTTGTGAAAAAGAAAGATGGTACATTGAGGTTGTGTATGGATTATAGATCACTAAATAAGATGATTATCAAAAATAAATTTCCTTTTCCAATAATAGATGACTTATTTGATTAATTTAGAGGGGCTTATATTCTCTAAAATTGATCTAAGGTCAGGATATCATCAAATAAAAATTAAGGATGAGGAAATTCACAAGAGAAAATTTTACACACATTATGACCATTATGAATTTGTAGTACTTCCATTTGGACTTACTAATGCACCAACTACATTCATGTGTTTGATGAGAAGTGCAAATGCCATTCCTAGATAAGTTTGTAATTGTATTTATAGGCGATATTATATTATACTCTAAGATTAAAGAAGAGAATGAAAAACAAATACAGATGGTCCTTCAAACTCTAAGAGATAATGAACTATATGCCGAATTCAACAAGTGTTCATTTTACCAGAAACAAATTCATTATTTAGGACATGCAATATCAGAAGAAGAAATTTTTGTTGATCCAAAAAATATAAATGCAATAATGGAGTGGCCAGCACCCAAGAATGTAGAAGATATTTTATGGGCATCACAAGCTACTAAAGGATATTTATAGAAGGATTTTCCAAACTTGCATATCCAATGACCTCTCTAAAGAAGAAATGGATTAAGTTTGAGTGGATTCAAAAGTGTCAAGATAGCTTTGACAAGTTAAAACAATTTTTTACCATAGCACCAATTTCAAAATTGGTTGATCCAAAAAAATATTTTTTGATATGTAATGATGGATGTAAGGAAGGACTAGGGGGGATTTTAATGTAGAATGGTCATGTTATTTGTTATGTGTCTAAGAAGTTGAAAGAACATGAGAAAAATTATGCTACTCATGAAATATAAATATCAGCCATCATCCATGCATTCAAAATTTGGAGACATTACCTGATATGGAGAAACTTTCAGTTAAGGACAAACAATGTTAGTCTCAAATATCTATTTTATCAACCTAATCTCAATGTATACAAGCAAGATGGTTAGAATTTATTAGTGAATATGAATTTTAGATTACACATATCAAGGGTAAATAAAGTATAATAGTTGATTCCTTAAGCAGGAAAATTAATTAGATTTGTGCTACATTAGCAATCATTTGGTCAAAAAATTTAGTAGAAAAAGTAAAAGTAGTTGAAAATTCTTATTTAGAATGTTTGAATATTAAGGGAAAAGTGTAGAAAATTGAAAAATTGGAGGAGAAAAAAATATTTTTTAATATACAGTCAGGATTTATTGTTGTTTTAAGGGTGGAATTTGCGTACCTTATGACATAAATTTGAAACATTTATCTTAGAGGAGTTGCACAAAATCTCAGTAGTTGGACATCCTGGCTATAAAAAGTTGATCATTGTATTAGGAAGGGATTTTTATTGGCCAAACATGAAGAATGAGACAAAAAAAGATGTAACTAGATTTCTTGAATGCTGGCAAGTTAAGGCATCTCATCAACATCCTATTGGATTGTTGCAATCCATACCCATTCCAGAATGGAAATGGGAGACAATTTCAATGGATTTCATCATTGTACTATTGAAGACTAGAAAACAACACGACTCCATTATGGTTTTGGTTAAAAAAATTAGCAAAGAAACATACTTTATTCCAATCAAATCCAATTTTAAGACCATAAACATTGCAGAAATATTCATGAGGGAAATTTAGACTTCTTGGAATACCTAAAGTTGTAATTTCAGATAGGGATGCTAAATTCACATCCAAATTTTGGAAAGGGTTGTTTGAAAATGTGGGAACAAAGTTAAACTTTAATACCTCCTATCATCATCAAACTAATGATAAAAAATTGAAGACTAATATGGTATTGGAGGATATGTTAAGGATGTATGTAAAAGATAAACAAAATAAATGGGAGGATTTTCTACACTTAGAAAATTTTGCTTATAACAATGGATATCAAACCTCCTTTAAAAATGAACACTTTCAAAGTCGTGTATGAAAGAAGATGAAAGGTACCCCTAAGTTGGTATCACACTGAAGACAAATTTTTATTAGGACCAGACATGTTAAAATAAATGGAAGAAATAGTCAACCAAGTTAAACAAAATTTGAAAACATCCCAAGACAGTCATAAAATTTATGTATATTTGAAAATAACTTAGAAATAATTTAATGTGGGAGATCACGTGTACTTAAAATTCAAGCCTAAGAAGAGTACACTCAGACTTGACAGTTGTGTCGAGTTATCTCCTAGATATTGTGGACCTTTTGAGGTGTTAACCATGGTTGGGCATGTAGTTTATCATCTAACCCTACCATCCAACATTAAAATTAATAATTTATTTCATGTTTCTTTGTTGAAAAAGTATGTACATGACCCCACTAATGTAATTGATTCACATGTTATACAGGTGGAACTAGAGGGAGAGTTCATAGCAAAGCCACTGTGTGTTCTAGACTAGAGGATAATTATGCTTCATAATAGAAATGTAACATAGTTGAAGGTTCAATGGAAACAATTTACCCTAGAAGAAGTTGTTATTGCCTAAATCTACCTCAGGCTGAAAGAAGGCAGAGTTCAGGGTGACATCAAACCACGCTCAGTCTGGTAGCTAGCCCTACCAGAACAGGAGAGGGCTCTCTGCGGGTCAATCTCAACAAAAATACTCGAAGGGGCTTGAGATGACTTGAAATAAAGGATAATTTTAGGCTAGGTATATAAGTAAAGGATTTTGATTTTGATTTTGGGGGTTTTTGTTGGAAACAAAGGGAAGGGCAGTTTTGGATCTGGGGATAAGGCCTAGTTTTTGCAGAGTTCTGATTGGGGCAAGGAAGACAATTGTTTTGATGCTTTAGATTGAATGAATGGATAGTTCAGACCGGTGAGGAGATGAAGAGGGCAAGAGAATTTCAAGACTACTCTTCAAACAGATGAAAACATGGAAAATTAAACAAACTGAAGGCAGAGCAAAGCAATTTAAATGAATTCCGCCTTTATAACTTGTTTGTTTAATTTAAGAAGAAAGGACAAGGGAAATGAAAGACATAAACATCAGTGAACTTACAATTACATAGAGAAAAACACCATCAAAACACAGATCCACGTGGATCCCAAAGAGTGTTGCAAACGCTGGTCTATTCCTTTGCCAAAATTGCAGAGATGAAATGTACAATGAAGTGCCAAGCAATCCCAAGTGTCCAACCCTGAAAATGACTGAGAAAATACATCATATAGACAATCCTAACTCATCCCCATGCCTCTAGGGGTCGAGATCATTATTCTAGGAGCTGTTTCAACCATATCTAAACTAGGAACTGGAAAATAGGCAATGAAACAACTTGCCTCTATATGATAAGAAACTAATTCATTCACTTACAATTCAATTTTTGGTGAATGAATCCACTAAGATGAGTAAAAATGTGCAAAAATTACATCATGGTCATGAAATTACATCAAGTTACATCAAGAGTTACATGAAAAAGTCAAACTAGCCAAAACTAGGCGAAATTCTAAGCTGCTGAGTGAAAAATAGGCCAAATTTCCCTATGCGTCGCGCCTGAAATCTCTATGCATAGCAAAAATTCGAGGCTAATTTTTAGGGCCTTCCCGAAGTCAAAATTGAGTGTAGGATAGCTTGTTGGAAAGCCCTGCCTGTCTACTTTCCAACCCAAGTGGAATTTCTGGATTTGGTTTCCATTTTCCCCTCCAAAAATCAAATCTCCCAACACTGCTTCCTGTGTGTGCAAAAGGTGGTAGAAAGGCCATTTTTAGGGTGTTTTTGACCCTTTAGGCAACCCATAACTTGATGAAATCCTTAGGTAATCCATAGGCATGCATAAATTTTGATGAAAAATCCAGAAATGAAAATTTTTCCTCCAGAAGAGCTGCCAATTATAAGCGCGCGCCAAGTGGCGCTACGTGTCGGGCAGGAAAATCTGTTTTGAGACCAAAAAATTTAAAATTGACAAAATTTTTCCCAAATTTCTTGAAATTTAGGCTGAAGGTCCCTCATCAAGCACTATGCTAGGCCAAAGAAGCTTCGGCCAAAATTTGGAGTCTATCATGCCTTTTTACGACGCTTTAGTGCCCTCATTAGCCTTGCCTTCAGGATTTTGATCCTTGCTTTGCAAACATGATTTCGTGCCCAATAATGGTTCTTCATGTGTCTGAGCATGTTTTTTTGCTTTTTCACCTTCTCTAACAACTTCTCAAGATGAATATTGACCCTCTCAAGCCAAGTCTCCCTATCAGCCTCAATCTCTCGCTCAATGGGTGTCATCTCGGTTGGGCTTCTTCGGGTAGCTTGCCGGTTCTCACGGATGTTTTGCAACTCCATGATTGTCTGCTAATCCTCCAATTTTTTGCTCCACTGCTCTAGGTATTTTATGATCCATTGAGCTCTTTGCAATTTGTCGGTCAATGTGTCGATCTCAGCCTTCTGCTCCTGAATGATCTCTCTCAACTTTGAGCTTGGAGAGCTCAAATCCTCATCAATCAATATGAAATCAGTATCCTGGCCTCCTGAAGGGCCCTCATCCTGCATAGGCCTCTTACCTCTATCCTGTACCTGTACCTGTGCTGTTGATGACGGCAACAAGACCCCTTCCACCCCGGGTGGAGATAGTACTCGTCGGGCTGCTGCAAACAATACTCGGGTGCCTCTCTGATAAGTGACATATACTGGCACACCGATAGGCTCTGTCTCGTGACCTTCAAGCTGATGTGAAGGTTCACCTGGCTCATGCACAATCTCCGGAGGAGGCTGAGGGGCTATGAAGAAGTCATGGGAAATTAAATCTTCCCATGCAATACCCTGCAATCCAAGCTGATGTACAACCACAATCTTGATGAGTGCATAGTGATAAATACTGTTGTACTGCTGCTCGGGAGTTTTCTTCTGCACAAGCATGGTCATCCTCTCGATATTCTGACACATGAAATAAGGAATTTTCATCATCCTCACTCTAGTGAAATGCATCAATAATCTGATGTGGTAGGCATAGAGGCGTGAGAACCGGCCCTCACAACTGAAGTATATGATAATAAGTTTCATCAAAGGCGCATAGGATTCCTTTAGGAACCGGAATGGGAATACCCTGCTGAGCTGTCTCACATAGCTAGGCCTGATTTATGGTTCATAATGCACTCTGTCCACCTGCTATCTTTTGTTCCACTGTTCACCCACATTCGGTATTCCGATTGCTTGAGAAATGGTTTCCGGTGTCAAGGTGAAATTTACACCAGCAAGAGTTACTTGACCATCATGGAAATGCAATACAAACAGATGAGCCAACTCCTGATGATGCTGAATCCTAGCAATCATCTCACAATACTGATAGCATGACTGCTCTCAAAAACATGCCATGGCAAGTGGGAAGGCCTGCAATTGAGTCAGTGAGGTGGGCTCTTCTCTCACATGTTTGCCACCTTTACGAGGCCTTCTCGGTGCATGTAGCTCAGTGGTAGAATCACTATCTCTATCATATGATGTATCGGTGTCTGTCTCCATGGTGTTTCAAGGTTAATGCAAGGTGTATGTTGGCTTGAATGAGATGAGGAATGATAATTTGGTTGTTTTTTGTTTTAATGCCAAATAAGTGTCAAAGGGGAGGGACTGTGGGAAAAATAGGACAGTGGGAACACTGAAGTCTTGTCAAGTGGTATTTTGACTTTCGAAAGCTTTTGATTTGACAAACTTAGGGATAAGGGATAGTCCCTTGACTGCTTGGGGAACTTGGGGTTTTGGGAATTTTTACAAATGAAATGGGAAAGGGAGAATGAAAGCGAAATGAAATGACTTTGGATGGGATGGGGAGAAAGGGGAGGGACTATAATGATAGTATAACAGTGAGGGGAAAGGAACCACAGGTGGGGAATGGAGTTGGATTTCTTGGCACCAAAATCAAATTTCAAAACTTCAATTATAAAACCCTAAGGGAACAATTTTTAACAAGAGAATAGGGTTTATAATTTTTGCATTCAAACTCTCTTATTTAACCTCAATCAACATCAAATGGCAATCATGAACTTACTTGGAACAAGGGAGGAAAAATCGTTTTGAAATTTGAGAGAGATGGCATGAAATTTTGTTTTCCGGCCCTGTGCGCTGCACGCACAACCCAGTGCGCCGCGTCTGGTGTATGCGCCGTGCAAGTTCAAATTAACACAGTGGTGAGTGGCCCTGTGCACTGCGTTTTCCTTATGCGCCGCGACCTCCAACTAGTGTGTCGCGCCTGTAAATTCACCAACAGTTCGGCCTCTAAACTCTGACCTCACCCTCCACGATTTTCTTTGGCTTCTTTGATGTCTTTTGGTATGCCAATGGATTTGTTGAATATGGAAATATCTTATATATACAAAGTATTTTTAATTTTTCTTTTGACAAACCCACTTTTGTAATGTTGTAGACTTTGGCACTTTCATATAAACTCTGTTTTTGTTTCCTTGTGATTTTTTGAACTGAATGATGAAATTTTTGTCTATTTTTTGCAGGGATAGCTGGCATGGAATTTGGAAAAGGCGACCAGGGTTGCGCCTGAAGAACCTCACAACTAAAAAAATTTTAAAAATTACATTATATTTATTACAAAGGATGAAATTGACGATTTTTCTTCAAAATAGAGTTTTGAAGAAGAATCATGATCAAGCATTATTACAATGAAATTTTTGTAATGAAAACTTATTTCGAACCTCCCTCATGTGCCTGTTGACATTATTAGTCATCATGAAGACTAAATTAATGAAACCCTAGACCTAATGAGACTAAAAACCCTAAAATGACTCTTTGTCAAATAGGAGGCCAAACATGATTGTAAATGACTTTAAAATTGATTTTGATGAACAGACATAGACCAACAGGTATATGACATTAGGGATATGAGAGAAAAGACCCTTCTGTCAGATGATCCATGCTCCTAATGGAATGCTGCTGACTGAACTGAATGAGACACCTAAAATAAAATGCAACAAAAGAGATTTTGATCTCTGACAGAGGGATGAAGAGACCAACTCTAACGTTAGCTCCAATGGGGATGGTAGCTCCTTGGAGGTGCTAAGAACTACAGATTTCTGGGAGAGTAGGCAGTGCCTTCGTCCATTGGGCTATGGAGTCCCTAACTTCGACAAATCAACACAAGACTCTTGACTCATTTATTGACTAAAAATTTGACTCAAACTGACTCAATTTTGAAACTAAAATGACTGAAAAATGTGACTCGACAAACTCAAACCAAAGCTGAAATCAATATTTAGAATTATAGCCTTCACTTCGGGCCCCAAACTGAAGAAAAGATCACAGCACACACCTGCAATGAGACTGAAATAAATGGTATGTACAGTGACAATGTAAACAACAAAAAACATTTCAGAAATGATACCGTTTGAGCAGCCGACCATTGACCAGCACTCCTGGACAATCTTCCCCGTTCATCTCTTTCTTAATTCTCCCTATCAGCCTCAATCTCCCGCTCAATGGGTGTCATCTCGGTTGGGCTTCTTCGGGCAGCTTTCCGGTTCTCACGGATGTTTTGCAACTCCATGATTGTCTGATGATCCTCCAATTGTTTGTTCTGCTGCTCCAAGTAGTTTATGATCCATTTAGCTCTTTGCAATTTTTCGGTCATTGTGTCGATCTCAGCCTTCTGCTCCTGAATGATCTCTCTCAACTTTGAGCTTGGAGAGCTCAAATCCTCATCAATTAATATGAAATCAGTATCCTGGCCTCCTGAAGGGCCCTCATCCTACATTGGCCTCTTACCTCTGTCCTGTACCTGTACCTGTGCTGCTGATGACGGAAACGAGACCCCTTCCACCCCGGGTGGAGATAGTACTCGTCGGGCTACTGCAAACAATACTCTGGTGCCTCTTTGATAAGTGACATATACTGGCACACCGATAGGCTCTATCTCGTGACCTTCAGGCTGATGTGAAGGTTCACCTAGCTCATGCACAATCTCCGGAGGAGGCTGAGGGGCTGTGAAGAAGTCATGGGAAATGAAATCTTCCCATGCAATACCCTACAATCCAAGATGATGTGCAACCACGATCTTGATGAGTGCATAGTGATAAATGTTGTTGTACTTCTGCTTGGGAGTTTTCTTCTGCATAAGCATGGTCATCCTCTCAATATTCCGACACATGAAATAAGGAATGTTCATCATCCTCACTCTAGTGAAATGCATCAATAATATGATGTGGTAGGCATAGAGGTGTGAGAACCGGCCCTCACAACTGAAGTATCTGATAATAAGTTTCATCAAAGGCGCATAGGATTCTTTTAGGAACCGGAATGGGAATACCCTGCTGAGCTGTCTCACATAGCTAGGCCTGATGTATGGTTCATAATTCACTCTATCCACCTGCTGTCTTTTGTTCCATTTTTCACCCACATTCGGTATTCTGGTTGCTTGAGAAATGGTTTCCGGTGTCAAGGTGAAATTTACACCAGCAAGAGTTACCTGACCATCATGAAAATGCAATACAAACAGACGAGCCAACTCCTGATGATGCTGAATCCTAGCAATCATCTCACAATACTGATAGCATGACTGCTCTCGAAAACATGCCATGGCAAGTGGGCAGGCCTGTAATTGAGTCAATGAGGTGGGCTCTTCTCTCACATGTTTGCCACCTTTACGAGGCCTTCTCGGTGCATGTAGCTCAGTTGTAGAATCACTATCTCTGTCATATGATGTATCGGTGTCTATCTCCATGGTGTTTCAAGGTTAATGCAAGGTGTATGTTGGCTTGAATGAGATGAGGACTGAGAATTTGGTTGTTTTTTGTTTTAATGCCAAATAAGTGTCAAAGGGGAGGGACTGTGGGAAAAATAGGACAGTGGGAACATTGAAGTCTTGTCAAGTGGTATTTTGTCTTTCGAAAGCTTTTGATTTGACAAACTTAGGGATAAGGGACAATCCCTTGACTGCTTGGGGAACTTGGGTTTTGGGAATTTTTACAAATGAAATGGGAAAGGGAGAATGAAAGCGAAATGAAATGACTTGGGATGGGGAAAAAGGGGAGGGACTATAATGATAGTGGTCGAAATAACCACGGTGGGGAGAAATGGGGTTAGTTCTTAGCACTTGTTATCCATAGTTTTATGATTTGACAGAAAAAGCTACATAAAATGACACAAACCAACCTTCGGATACAGAATCTAGCCAATCTGTATCCAGAGAGGGCTCTCTCTTTAAAATTTAGCTTTGTTCTAGAAAGTTTTAGGCTAGTTATAAGTCCAAGAAATTTGATTTTGTTTGAATGGTGGAATCCGCCAACTGAGGGCAAGGTTGAAGATTTTTTAGTCCATTGGGCTATGGAGTCGAAGGATGGCTTTACTGGATTACTATTCTACACACAAGATGGTTTTCCAGGGCAAGATAGCCAAACATAGAACAATTTTAGAATTTAAAGTGAATGGAATGGATTTTTGAAGGGATGAAAGACAGTTAAGAATCTTTCAACATGTTCAAAAGAAAGAAATGGAATGATTACAAATAAAGAGCAGTGAAGAATTCTTTACTATAATAATCAAAATGTTTAAATTAGCGAAGCAAGAGCAATTAAGAATTCATTGCTTATAACCAATTTAGAAGAAAACATTTAGAATAATCACAACTGAAATCAGAGTACAATTAAGTAAATTCTGATTTATTATTTTATGTCAATTGATAGAATAAGACTGATAATATAAACGGGGTCACAAAACTTAAGACATGCAGATAATCTAGTTACATTGAGCTGGGTCAAACACATGAATCATAAAAAGTCTTGAGCTTCAAATTGTCATCCAGCAAGCCACAAATAAATTTCTCCAAAACGTTTTTATTCCAAAAACATCAATGTCACAGCGAAGTAGTAGAATCCACCCAAAATACTACCAAAATTGAAGTATTTATACAAATTCTAAACTAAAATATCTTGAAAAAATATCAAGATTAGTTCACAAATCTCTCCAACTATTTTACATAAATAGAACTTAAATAAAGGACACTCAAACTAATTCATCTATTTGGCACTATTTTGTATGGATAGGTGATGACAAAGAGGAGAATTCGAATTTGATCCAACTCTTAGTTGATGATGAGGCATCCAAGTCACTAACTGCTTCCTTTTTCTGTGAATTCTGCTCCAACAATTCTGCAAACTTGGGGTCCAATGATACCTTTTATTTCTCAATCCGTAATAGATATGTAAAAAGTGAAAGAGTTTATTGTGGATAGGCGTATGTTGGTGAGATAAACCTCTTTCACTTTCCTAAAATTTTTCTCCGTTTGTATAATAGGCTATAAAATATATGTAAAACAGAGTTTTACAGAGTCTGAAAAATGGCCTGTAAAGATGCACATGTATCTCTCATTATAAAACCACTGTGAAAAAACTGAGATAGGTTTTTGTATATGGGTCTCTTAGGAACAAAAACCTCCTTCAGTTTTGTATAATGTATTTCGTATTGGCCACAATATTCTCTGCAAAATGATGCCTTAACAGGAATTTTCTGCAAAAAGTGCTTTCAAACATTGTTTAATATTTCCAAAACCATAATGGCTGTTAGAAAAGTGACAGAGTTTTTTGTAGATGGACCTCTTAATAACATAAACCTCTTTCAGTTTTGAAAAATTCATATTGGATTGATCACAATAGTTTCTGCAAAACTATGACTTAAACATGCAATTTCTGCAAAAATATTCCCTCTTGTTGTGTTTTTCATCTTTTCACTTTTTTGTTCTTTTGACTATTTTACTTTCACTTTAGAAAAACTTCAATGTTGGTGAAAGTATTTTCATTTCATTTTTACCATTTTACTGCCTTTTTTATTTACTTTTACTGTTTACCTTTGACTGCTCTGTAACTTCATTTTAACTTTCACTCTGACTTTTACCTGATACACTTTAACCACTGATACTCTTTAACTGTTATGCTTTCTAACCTATATTTGAATAGATTTGATAACACTCTTGGAGTAAACAACTATTATGACTAGTATTAAGACTGTTTATCCAAGGATGTGGTCTTCTGATCACCTGTAAAACAAAACAAATTGTTAAGAAAGCATTGGTTTGCATGGGAGGTCGAAAATATTTCATTTGATTTTGAGAGGTCTGTGGAGTGAATCTAGAATGATTTTTGGAAGGTAAACTGTGCTCGAATTGGTTAACAGATGTTTCAGGTGGCGCAGCTAGGTTACAAAGGGTTTTACTGTGCAATCAAGTGAGAGCAACACTAGGGTGTTTGAAAAGTGATTTGAATAGGTACTGGTTATGGCGGATGAGCTTCTAGGAAGCTTGACTACAATTTTCTTCGATGATACAAAGGTTGACGGACTTCAGCAGTGAATATTCGAGTTTCTGTGCATGGAGGTGTAGTTGTTCCCTGCGAATGAAATAATGAAAATGACGCGAACTTTTGTTTTATTGGCAAAGTCAAACGGGGTGGCGGGGTTTTTAACAAATGACGTGAGCATGTACGGGAGGCACGTCACCGGGGCCGGGCGGTAAGCGGTAAATTCCGCACCGCTTTCGGGAGTTGGCGGTATTTGGTGAAATGGTAGCGATTCCATTCAGCGATTAACACGTGGCCAGGGCACTGTTTCGAAACCACTTTGATTTCGCGTGTTAAATCTTGGACGGAGGATGGGCAGCGGAATGTTTGTGAGCCGTAGATCTTTAGGCGGATGATTGGACGGATGATATGATGTGGAACTGGTGGGGTTTTAATGCGCGGGCCCAAAGTAATTAATCTTTTAATTAATCATTTCGGGCGGCGTGTGATTGGTGGAAATATTTGTTATTAATTAATCCGGGTGATTAATTAATCCCGTGATTTAATGAGAGTCGGGGTTGCGGCGGGACTTCGATTTTTATTCATTTTTCCGTTCAAAACATATAAAAATATATGTTTAAACTTTTTTCGATGTATCTTTTATTTATATGGAAATAAATTAATGAAATTTATTTACCATAGGGGCGGAGTTAGATTATAAAGATATATTTCTAACCAAAGGGCACATAATGTGGGTCTTTTATGAATAATTGGAAAATAAATACTTTGGTTGAAATTTTATAATAAGATGGGCTTTTGGGATATTTATGTAGAAGGAGTTATACATATAGGAAAAGGTAAGTTATATAAGGATTTAATATTTAAAGTTAAATGTTAATATGACAATGGGACAAGGGAAACTCAAAATACTTTACACAACTAGGAAAGTGGAGATTTCTGAAGTAAATTGCATCATCTCAATTTCAACACTTAAACATAGAATAGCAAGTAATTTTGAGGGATTATTAGGGAAATTTGCATAATTTTCCCTAAGTAAAATGGAATTTTACTTAGGAAAATATTAAAAGTGAATGAGTGCAATGATGGATAACTTCAAGTACTTAGGTCTTTTTGATCATCAGGCCGAGGGTCCGGTCCCTCCAAAAGTCAAGGAAATGCCTTGAGCCCTTTTAATCTTTAAATACCTTTGCACTTTGGGGAAATTAGTAAAAATCTTAGGGAGAAAGTTAGGTGGGAAGTTAATGATTTTGACTTTGCTTTCTGTGAATTTTCCAATGTATTTGATGAAAGTAAAGGATTAACACATTTAACAGCATCATTCATCACATGAAAGTTTTGCAACACCATATACCTACCCTATCTACTTGACACTACCATCTCCTCTTCTTTATTAGGGTGCATTTGGACTTGCAAACCCTTATCAGTTTTTTCCTTTTACATGGCAAATCTATCTAATTCTACTCTTATTACATCCAAGGGCTCAGATTAAACTGTTGAGCACCTTTTATTAACTCTACCTATCTACTTATCTGCCAAGATTAAACTGTTTGGTCAGATATTTATTCTCTGTTCTACAACATGAAATTGAAACATGAATGAGTCAAGTTTAAACAGTTTGACTCTTCATAAATTGTGGCAAAAGTTTGACAAGCTGCACACAATTGCTTTATTACAAAAATGAAATAGTAGTGGCATTTGGATTTGCACACTTTCCTTGGTATATTTTTTGCTTGGGGTTCATTTCTTTCATTTTCTTAACCAATTTATTTTTCTTACCCTTTGATTTTTCTTTTAGGGTATACCCTCTTTACATTTTTTAAATTTTTTGATTTTTTGGTTTTTCAAGAATATGGAACACCTTTGCTCAAGAAAAAGGTTTGAACATATTCCATAGTTCAATCAAGACAATCATGAAAAATGACACCTATTGGTATAGGAGTCTAACAGCACCAAAATCAAATTTCAAAACTTCAATTATAAAACCCTAAGGGAACAATTTTTAACAAGAGAATAGGGTTTATAATTTTTGCATTCAAACTCTCTTATTTAACCTCAATCAACATCAAATGGCAATCATGAACTTACTTGGAACAAGGGAGGCAAAATCGTTTTGAAATTTGAGAGAGATGGCATGAAATTTTGTTTTCCGGCCCTGTGCGCTGCACGCACAAGCCAATGCGCTGCGCCCGGTGTATGCGCCGCGCAAGTTCAAATTAACACAGTGGTGAGCGGCCTTGTGCGCCGTGTTTTCCTTATGTGCCGCGACCTCCAACCAGTGTGTCGCGCCTATAAATTCACCAACAGTTTGGCCTCTAAACTCTGACCTCGCCCTCCACGATTTTCTTCGGCTTCTTTGATGTCTTTTGGTATGCCAGTGGATTTGTTGAATATGGAAATATCTTATATATACAAAGGATTTTTAATTTTTCTTTGACAAACCCACTTTTGTAATGTTGCAGACTTTGGCACTTTCATATAAACTCTGTTTTTGTTTCCTTGTGATTTTTTGAACTGAATGATGAAAGTTTTGTCTATTTTTTGCAGGGATAGCTGGCATGGAATTTGGCAAAGGCGACCAGGGTTGCGCCTGAAGAACCTCACAACTGAAAAACTTTTGAAAATTACATTATATTTATTACAAAGGATGAAATTGACGATTTTTCTTCAAAACAGAGTTTTGAAGAAGAATCGCGATCAAGCATTATTACGATGAAATTTTTGCAATGAAAACTTATTTCGAACCTCCCTCATGTGCCTGCCGACATTATTAGTCATCATGAAGACTAAATTAATGAAACCCTAGACCTAATGAGACTAAAAACCCTAAAATGACTCTTTGTCAAACAGGAGGCCAAACGTGACTGTAAATGACTTTAAAATTGATTTTGATGAACAGACACGGACCAGCAGGTACATGACATGAGGGATATGAGAGAAAAGACCCTTCCGTCAGATGATCCATGCTCCTAATGGAATGTAGCTAACTGAACTGAATGAGATACCTAAAATGAAATGCAACAAAAGAGATTTTGATCTCTGACGGAGGGATGAAGAGACCGACTCTAACAGAAGCAACTTGGGAGTTGGAGGATGATTTCAAAGAAGCATATCCCTCTTTGTTTTGATAAAAAAATTGGAATATATTTCTAGGATATAAGTTGGTCATACACCGGGACAGTGTCAAAGTTAAGCAGGGGAGGATGTGATATCTGTTAGCTTAATGATTTTGTAATTAATTATGCTTAAGTTTAATTCTAGTTAAATTATGTTACATTTAAATACAAATTAACACTTTAATTATCAACAAAATTTAATGCTGATAATATCTTATGTAAAGTTGTAATTAGATGTTTTTATTTTTTGAATAAAGAAAAAAAATCAAGGAAATTAATTGTTGAATATAATGGTTGAAAGAGGAAAAAAAGGTTGCAATTATCAAGGAAGTGTTATTACCCATCAAGAAGTCCTAGGCATTTAGTTAGGGGGATTATATTTAATTAAGGAATTATAATAATGGCCAATCAATTGTTTCTTAGAAGGCAGGAAGTTTTCCACCAAAGTGGGAAACATGAGCTCATTAATGAGTAGATAACTTCCTGCCACCTATTGGTGAGGTGGATTCCGTTATAAAACACCAAAAGCGTGGTAGATTGTGTAATATTTGTTGATTTTACTTTATTTTTTCTCATTATTCTAAGAGAGAATAGATAATGGGAAGAAGAAAGAAGTAGAGACAGAAAAGGAAAAACATTTGTAGGTTTGGTTGCTCATGGGGACATTGGTTGTGTAGAAGTGTCATGGTTAGGAGGATCCAAATATCCAACTAATAGTTTCCTAGAAAATAAAAACTTATATCAAGTCGGTATCTCTAACTTTCTATTTACTTGTTAAATGTGAAGAGGGAAGGACCTCGTTATATTTATGAAGTTTGAATTGTCATATTATATTTATAATCTGCACATAAAGACAAGTGGAAGATAAATATTCAGTTATGAATTTTCAAAATTTTCTACAGAAAAATCATAGATTCAAAGAATACCGATTATGTTGTAAAATGTTTTTTTTTTTTATTGTCGAAATTCATTTGTCTATTGTTGGACTAGGGAAAGGAATTTATTCAAATAGGTTGTTTGTAGAATAATTGTTAAGTATAAACTAAATTTGGATTAAATTTGTATATATTGTTATAAACACAAGAACGAACATATAAACTCTGTAGCAGTGTTGTTTTTAGAATATTTACAACCATAATTACAATGTAAAAGTAGTATATGTAGAATATTGATATATGCATAGATAAAGGAAAACAAAAAAGAATTTCTACTTTATACAAACTAAATTTATATAGTAGATTTGAAAATAAGACTGTAAAAAACTTATATTATATAAGTACTTTCTTAGAATAAGGATTTTTGACTTGAAAATAATAGAAATATGAGTTATATAGGAAATTATATTGGTGTAGAATCGTAACAACAATAGAAGTATCTCAGTAGAGTGTTTATTTCCAAAGGATAAACATCAACATTTTATTGAGAAAGGATTGGTAATAAAAACTTAAGAAATTGAAAAAAAATAAAAATTTGGAATTCAAAGGCTTTCTATAACTTTAGAAAATATAAGAGTATTCATGGAAACGAAAATAATGTATTCTTTAGTATTTAATAGCCAAATAAAATAATAGGGTCATGGTCTGTCTATAACATAAAAATCCAAAAAAAAAAAAATCAGTGGGCAGTATATTTCATGTCATGAGTAAAGCATTTAAGACATGAAGTCCAGAATCCAAAACACTCGGTAATATGGCCTTTCAGCAGAGGAAAAAATCACCCAAAAAGGAGATGGAATCAAGATTTGAGAATTTCTACCTGTGAAAAGAGAGACACAAGTACATAAACAAGAAACACATTTACCCTAAAGGCATTCTTAAGATTCTGCCCGTTTTAGTGAAGCTCATACCTCTCAAGAAAAAAAATGAATGTAATTAGGTGTTAGAAAATTTTGGTAAATGATGATTAGGAGAAAACACCAAGGGTGCTAAAAGAATACTGAAATATTAATGGAGGAAGATAAGTAACCTAAGCAAGTATTGACTGAAATTTCTGCATACCCTTTTCCCTGTACAATGAAACTAAAATAGTCATTGTACTATTTTAATTAAGAAAAAATTAATGAATGTAAAAACGAGAAGGAAAAATATTATGGAAAACCTTATGGATGAAAGGAATAATAAGTGGTTACAGTAGAACATTAAGAATAGAAAATAAGTAAACTATTTACTATGCTCTCACATAAATGGGGATAAATGATCGATATTAAAAGGGTACAAATAACAAAATGTCTAAGTAGTAAATTAAAAAAATAGTAACAATAATAAGTCAAAACCCTTCAGGTTTGAAAGTTATACTGAACCCTAGATCAGTGGTGTTTTGTAGTGCCCAAACTTTGTAAATCTTAATTGAAAAATAAAAATAAAGAACAAGAGTAACCAGAGAGGGTACACAGCCATGATTTGTTACACTCAAAACACTATAAGTCAAAGACTTCCTAGCAGAGGTTTTTGTGGAGACTCCTATACAAATATCCCAAAAATCCGTTTGTAGTGTATGTCACTAGCGGAGGTGGGTGGGTGGATGTTTTAAAGGATGTTTCTTTGACTGTGCGTTTAAATTACTCAAGCCCATTGGTGCTTTCTTATCAATAAATGCACCAGAGTTGCATATAACATGGTGTACTGTAGATTTTTTTTTTTTTGAAAAATAAAAAACCACGGTGCGCTAAATACCCTAACCCACCAATGTTTTAATATTCGATAAAACTAGACTCCTTAATATTGTAAAATGTGCGGGTGTTATTTAAAAATGACGTTCCAGTGCAGTAAACATATAAAAATTCTCCGGGGTGTCTTATAAATTGTACCAAGAAACAGTTTCTAATTTCTCAAAAAATATCGGTGCTATTATAAAACCACAGCAATGGTGCATTACCAGTAATGTAAAGCCTCGGTGTGTCTCTATAAAGCAATGCAATAATTTTAAATTTAAAAAAAAAAGTGCTTTTGGATATAGCCCACCCCAGTGCGCTTTGCAAAACGCACTAGAGGAGGGTTAAATAAACAAAAAACCCTCTCGGCCATAATTTTATTTTTTACCATCTACAGAGTGAGATAGATTTGAAGTACCAATGCCACTCTTTCCACAAGCAAGTGCTTTAACATTGGTGCTTCTCTTTCTCACCACCTTTCAGTATTGTGCTCACTGTCTAAGTTTCCAATTTTTTCAAACAGTTTGAAAATTTGTTTTTCTCCATTACGTGTCGACAATGCCTCCCCAATGACCAAATGTCTAGGAAATATCTATGTTTCTTTATAATTTAAGTTTATCATATTAGAATTTCAAATTAGGTTGAATTTTTTATTGTTTTTGCAACAAATAAAAAATTGACGCGCGATGCGTTCAATTTTTTTGGCTCACACTGGCAGTGGTGAACCTTGTAAATTTATAGGGTGCATCGTGTTTCAGTGCGTAAACATAGCACACCATCGTTGTGGCGCTGTGTTTTGTAAATATAAACGAACTAGGAAAGATGAAACATGAGCACCACTACAAAAGTAGGTCACACTGCTATGAAAAGTTAAATTTATAAAACCCTCATGGTGTGTCATACTTATGTGTGCACCATTACCGATGTGGTTAAAGTTGAAAGTGCAATGGATTTGTTTTTCTTAGATTGAAAGTTATTTTTCCATGGTTATAAATGCATGTTTCATTTAATAAAAAAAAGATTTATTTTATATATGAGGTTGATGTATTTTATATGTCAATCATGTAGCATAAACGTCAGCAGAGGGAGAAGTAGCAACAACATGAGTAGAACACAGACCTATACAATATGGTATGACCATGATAGGTCAAAAAGAGGGAGATATATTTATACCCTCACCCTATTACTACAATGACGCAGAATTCTCTTGAGGAATGTAGGCCTCCTCAAGTACTATGAGGAGAGTACATCCCTGAAGGCGCACTCAACCTTATTGGCACATTTGATCCGCCGATGGAATGTCTAGCAACAGGATTTTCGTGTCAGTCCTGAGTTGTGGTATAGGCCCACTAAGGAGGATATATACTTTATCACTGGCCTATCCATGAGAGGGAAGGATTTTCACCAATTCCCCGATTTCCCCCATGGTGTTTCAAATGAGATTAAACTTGCATACAGTTTGAGATATGTTGGACCTCATGTGGTTCGTCCATCATATTTTCAGGTTTGTGGTGGACAATTGTGAATATATTATTTTTCTATAGAGGACGCTAGGTTACTATCATTATTAGTCAACACCATTTCACATTCTTGTGGTGATGGGAAACACATTAGTTTACCTCTTTTATATTATGTTTATTCTTTGATTTAGTTGCCACGTTCCATCAGATGGTTTGCCAATTTTTAGTCAATTTTCATGGCTTTAGATATATTTTGTGCATTGTTGAAACTAGGAAGGGAGACCTTCCATTTTTCTTTCGAGATTATTTGTTTATTTGTTGAGAGGTTTCTGGAGAGGAGACCTACATTTTTTCATCACCCTCCTAGGTTGATCGTTGAGGCCTAGATGTGCA
Source organism: Pinus albicaulis (assembly GCA_034641835.2). Classification (NCBI taxonomy): domain Eukaryota; kingdom Viridiplantae; phylum Streptophyta; class Pinopsida; order Pinales; family Pinaceae; genus Pinus; species Pinus albicaulis. The sequence continues at coordinate 306,871,151 of CM076582.1, read as the reverse complement.
TGTGGGAGCAAATGATGCCCAAGAGGGGCATTCCAGAGATTCAGGCTAGAATTTTGAAATAGGAATTGGAGCTACTCGCCAGTGTGGATGACCATGCATTTTTTGTGTCGGGGTATCTATATGCGGGGATTGGTTAGAGAGGGTGTCCCAACATATTATTCATAGTGGATGAGCCTCCAGATGATAGAGGTAATATTAGTGTTTTCTTTAAGCTAATCTAGTTTCATTTTCTTATTTTAAGGAATTAGAATAAAATTTATTCTGGCACGTTCTTTAACTTGTTTCATTAAATTATTTAATGAAATGATCTAATTATTTTTGTCTACTATATATTTTGTAGACATCGGCTCATATGATGGTGTCATGCCTCCTCCCCCACTGCCATATGGAGGAGATGGGGAGATGGACGTAGCTTAATAGGTTGAGGGTGAGACACATCCTTAGGGGAGCGTGGGTGTCCAAGGGAGGAGGCCTGTTATGCGATGTCGGATGGACTACTGTGATAGATTTTCCAGATATTTTGTTCGACAGAGTCTACCCTACAAGGCCTCATAATGTCAACATGGATCCGATATTCGTGAATATATATAGGACCTGTCTGTGGGATTTGATGTCTCTTATGCAACATGTCATCAAAGCTAGTACTTTATTGGCAACAATGAGAGCTGGAGGGCATAATTCAACAACACTTCCATCATATGATGGGGGTGGTCATGATGATGATGAGGGTGATGATGATGATGATGATAATGAGGGTTATGATCATGATATTGTTGATGAGGATGGTGATTATGATGCTTCTAGTGGTGCCACCCCATCGGATCATGGTCGTTAGGGTGTCGGTGATCCTTCTAGTAGTACACCTGCTCATTAGTCGCTTGATGATGTTGAGATTCTAGAGCTAGAGGATGTGCCTTATGCTTCTCCTGATAGAGCAAACCAACCACCTTCTCCTATAGACCAACCACATCCTTCTACTATCTTCTAGCCACCTATTATTCCTCCACCTTAGTTGAGTTCGACAGATGTACTTGATCAGGCAGTAGCTAGTAACCATCCACTATCTTCTACTACAGACTAGGTTGTAGACACTACTACGTTTGTTGTATCAGGTATTTTATTACACATATTTGACTTCATGATGTAGTTATTTGACTTGCTTATGTGTGTGTACACGTGTGTGTGTGTGTGTACATATATGGTGCATTTTTTTTTGTTCATATTTATGTACTTAATTTATATGTTGGTCTTAGTGTATATTGTTAGGTCATGTTAGATTTGTTCATTTAATGTGCTTGCAGGCATATGTGTATGTGATAGAAGTTATTTGACATGAGATTTATATTAAATTTAGGATGTGTGTGGTGATGATGTTAGATTACAATCTTTGTGTTTTGTTAGATGTGATCACAATGATGATGCCATGTTGGATTATTAGATTTTTATGCTAGCTAATGAAATTTATATGTGCTACTAAAAGTGCATATAATTCGATGATGGTAGTGAATTCGAATGTGTATCTTAGATGATGTTTATGTTTGTTAGATGATTATCATCAAGATGTTTATTTTTATGAAATAATTTTTATTATACATTATGTATTGGTGAATTTAGATCAAACTTTTATATATGAAATTTCATCTAAAACAACTTTAAAAAAATGTGAATATATTTTTATAAATTACAAAGCTTAGTGTGGTTGAAACTATGATTGTAAAATTACGATAAATATTTTTCTATTTCTTAGATAGTTCATTGATATTCAATCTAACTTAATTAGTAAAATATTTCTATACTCACAACGATAAAATAATTAAAGGTAAAATAATTTAGTTAGTTCTTAAAAATACCAAAATGTGTAACTCATTCAATTTTTGATATAAAATATTATTAATAATAAATTATTCAAAAATACAATTTAACTAATTCAATATTGGTTTATAAAATTCAATATATTATTAAATTTAAAAAACTTAAGTCAGAGTTTTTCTACAACCTGCAGCCTAGATCCATCTTAAATCTAGATCTGCCAAGCGTCGAGAGGGATCAAAACATATTTTTGAGTGAAAAGAGATTTAATCCCTCTAGACGCTTGGTGGATCTAGGGAGATGATATATTAATATATATGCAGTTGACATTGAAATATTTAATCTATAATTCACGTTCTCCATATTAAAATGTTAAAATATTCCGCCTCATATTTTTTCCCTATATATATACATTTAATTATTTTTATTATTAATATTTTCTAAATTAATATTACATATCAAATTCATCTTAAACATTGACAATTTTACAATATCCCTCATACATTGAATTAGATAGCAATTATTAATGGAATAAGAATTCTCTCAGTCTTTTTCGCTATAAATATCTATAAAATTATATTATTTAATATAGATATTAAAATATTTTACTTATAGCTATCAATAAATTATTTTTTATTATAAATATCACATATAAATAGAGCATAGAATAAATTACACCTAATGTATATCAATAATACTATTTGTAATATCCTTGTCGCTCTTGCTACTTTTGAATTCATAATACAATTAACCTATAATATCAACTTTAAATAAGGCAATATCATCTTTAATCGTATTATAAAAAATAAAAATAAAAACATTAACCTTATGTACGCCCACATCACCCTTAATCATATCATATCATCAAGCCATACGACATCATTGATATATATGACACCTCATTCATAAGTTTTTCCTAAGTGTTAACTTCATCGTTTCAATTATTTTCCCTTTTAAGATACCTATGACTCACTTTACACTCTCCCATTGTAATAAGTCATGTCTAAAATTCATTAGAGTAAATCCCATGGAATGTATATACTATGTCATTTATGAATTTAAATTTATAATTTCATAATTATTAAATTTATTTAAATGATACATAATAAAAAAATATTAATTTATTTATTTTATATATTAATATTTATAAAAATATAATTTATTTAAATAAATTATATATTTTAAATTAAAATAAAATTGTTTTAATATTTTATTTAATAAATCATAAATTCTAAATTTTACATAGTTTGTTGAAACTTTATTAATTTAATAAAATATTGTTAATAATTTAAAACACTCATTTATATTTAATAATTTAAAACACTCATTCATATTTAATCATAAGTACCAACTTTTACCTACCATAATACCAAAAATTTAAATCAATATAAAAACTGCCATACTTACATCAGCTCCACCTATCAACTTCAAATACACATCAAAATAAAAACTCCCATACTTACATCAATTTAAACTACACCTATCAACTTCAAATACACATCAAAATAAAAACTCCCATACTTACATCAACTTCAACTACACCTATCAACTTCAAATACACATCAAAATAAAAACTCCCATACATACATCAACATCAAATACACATGATATAACCGACACATAAATCCTCATCCATCTTATTTTATAAAATTTCCATAAAAGACACATCACCCACTTTACCTTACACTCCTATTCTAAGTTAGGGGTAAACTCCATGATACCAAGTCCATAGATTTCCATAAAATACACATCACTCACTTTACCTTACTCTCCTATTCTAAGTTATGGATAAATTCCATAGAAGTGCATTCAATCACACAAATGAAACTCATATCAACCTCTATATGGTGTACCAAAAGTACAACTTTGCAATTTCATACCAATGCAATCCAATTAATATCTTGGTCAAACAAATCATACATTTCATTTCAAACTGAAATAATATTTATTTATATTTTAATTCAATGAATTATAAATTTTTTATTTAATATTTTTTAATTCAATTAATTATAAATTTTTAATTTTTAATTTAATATTTTTTAATTCAATGAATTATAAATTTTTAATTTAATATTTTTTTAATTCAATAAATTATAAATTTCTAATATAAAAATTTATGAAATGAAATATAAATTTTAAATAAGAAATCAATTTGACATTTTTCAAGTTGTTTTTTTTTTAAATAATATAAAAAAAAATTATATTAATTTAATAAAATTATTATTTATGGTTTTCATTTTGGAAACTAAATTAGAGACACTAAGTGCTTTAAAATTTTTTTTTATAAAAACATAGAAACCAAAATCAGTTGTTACCCACTCAAGGAGAAACCTATAACAAAGATGTTACCCACTCAAAGAGAAACCAATAACAAAGAGACCAGTGACAAAAACAACCACTTTGTTGAACTACAAAATATGTGCTAACAAACAAAATTTAAATAGGGCATAAACGTAAAGAAAAACATAACTACAACCCAACCCATTTAGTTTATTGCTTCCCCAGTTCCCTCCCATTAAAAATTATAAGATGTTTATTTGAAAATGATAATAAAATGCATAAAATTGTATATAATCTAATAATATAGTTTGTTATTAGAAAATTAAAGTTGCATATTTCATGAAAATTTTAAGAAAATATAATATAAAAAAATTAGATAGATTATAAATAATTTGTAAATTTTTAACTAATTTTACAAGTGTTATTTTTTATAATTTTTATATTTATTTAAATTAATTTATCTTAAAAAATTATGTGTTAAGAGTCTTTATTATTCTTGCTGATGTAAGATATATTGTATTCGATATTCCATTTACTTTATATTGTATTTGATATTCCATTTACTTTACATTAGTGACATATATTATATTTGATATTTTATTTACTTTATATTAATTTTATTTTGACTAAAAATCAACTTGTCATCTTCAAAATTAAAGATCATTAAAACAATTAAAATTATTTTTAAAAAATTATTATATTTTATTGGTTTTAAGCCTATTCCTTTTATTTTTAAAAATTATTTTTTGGTACACTTTTAAACTGTGGTGTATTGCATTGTTGTATTTCTGGTTCGATGTATACAGTGACAAGTACATGTCATTACCAATCATTAGACTAATAAATTATAGCATTAAAAAAAAATACTTGTAACTATATATAACCATGCTATACTCTCGTCCCTTGAGTTATTAAACTTATGGATTATTGTGCCAACTCTTTTCTCTATGCATAACCCTTACTCGTCGTACATGCCAAATTGATTTGTCATATCAATCACTTACAATTTGTATTCATGGCACAAAATGGGTGATATGGATCTATTAACACAGTCATTTAAATTTTAACGCTCCACCCAACTTGTTATTAATTATCATAATTGATTTAATCCCTATGGCTAAATCACAGAAATGACTCTCTTTCGGATGGTGTTGAGTGGACACCAGGTGTCATGGCTAACAGTTGTCGAGGTCCTTGTCTCAATATTTCAGTTGGGTTTAGGTGGTGCCATTCAGACCATTGATCAACCTAGGGTTCCATACTATCGGCTAGATGTGTTCAGAGGTTTGGTGAGTGGAACTAACCGAGGTATCCTAGTTCTTGTCAAGCATTTTCCATGTGGGTTCTTTTCATACCCGGATTCTAGTGGCCATTTCTCCAATGTAGCCCTAACTGTGTTTTTGTTTCATTACTACTGTCGTTGTTCTCCAGTGGACGGTCTATTACAAACTTCCCGACTTCTCCCAAGTACCTGCTTCCCTTGTTTCATTAAAACAAAGGGGTTTTTTCTCATTTGATGTTCCTCGTAATTTTTCTGCATGCTTAGATAGTGTTTACTAACTAGTTTTCCCTCATGTATAGTGTTACCAACAAGCTCGATGACTTACTCCCCCGTGGAATGGATGCATGCAATTTCCCTTTTTCTAGGGCATTTTTATCTTTCCACATTGTACTTATCATTTTTATATTTTGGTGATAGGTTAACCCCTTACCACCACACGCCTTCAACATGGTTATACTATCTTGTGCCTTCCATGTTGTGGAGCTGAATCAAGGGTTGCGGCTCGTGTGAATAACAATTCTCTCCTTCGTTTAGGCTCAGATTAGACACCTCCTTAACCAAGTTCTTATCCCATGACATGGTTTTTTCCCAATTTTATTTTTACGTCTTCTCTACATGGTTTCCAATTTTCTTAGACTACCACTTGAGAGCGGCTTTTCCATACCCTACTTTTTGACATGTTTATATTTATTAAGGATTATGGTAGCCCATTGTTCATGGGGTTTTATCATGTGACTATCCTGTGTATGTAATTGTAACTTAGAACAATATGGAAATTTATTTATTTATTTATTTTCTGTAACCTTTGATTATGGAATGGTTATTGAAGTTCGAAATTGTGCATAATGTTGATATTGTTATATTTTATAACTTCTCTTATGCATAATATCCTTATTCGCAATGTCACTTTTTATTTCAATTGTCTTCTCGGGTTATAATAAATACCTTAACATGGTCATGTTATATGTCAAAATTAATATTATTGCAGTAATACATGTCTTCTATTGTATATATATATGCTTTTGGAGTTACGAGTCTTATTTTATAATCGTTTTCTTCTCTGTTCGGGAAAGTTTGTAATTTGTATTGATAGAACCTTAATTTTATAAAAGATGAGATAACAATCTTCTCCACATCTTGAGAAGGGACTGTCTCTAGGTTGCCCGACATGGCTCGATTGGGAGACTAACCCAACTCACTTGTGGAATGCAACAGTCCCCTAACCTTCAATAACAAGGAATGTTTTCCTTCTTGTTCTTATATTATACTATATCATGTTTGTTTCTCTTTCTAGATTAGGCTAAATTCCTGTTATAAAATGATATTGTTGTTCAATTTCATCTTCCAATGTACCTAGAAAATTTGCATAACTAAACAAAATCTTCCATATGTATAATGTATTTTTCTAAGCATTTTATTACTCTAACTTTTATAAATACCATAACAAAGTCCAATTCATCATATAGCTATGTTACAAATTAGATAACAGGGTAATAATATAATAAGAGAACCAGAGTTAAAACATAGAAATTCATTGTATATTTATGAAACAAAGATAACCACAGTGCAATATTCATACAAACAATGCACATGTCCTTTTACTGTCTATGAATCTGGAATTTTTACTACTCATAATCCATGCATTTAATGATATCACACTATCCACGCACTGCAAAGGCCCACGTTAGCCCGACTAGTGTTCATGATTTCAAGGTTTCATTTTTTAACTTTTGTTAAAATGTGTGTGCGGATATTGCAAAATTACTGTCAATGACATCATGATTCATCTCCATGTTATAAGTTCAATTATTTTTATGATATAAAAATCATTTTTGGCATTATTAGAGGGATGTATAAATCGCGAAAATGTAGGAAAAGACATCTATTATAATAAGCCTTTTTCAAATCTCACTATTATTATAAGCAATGTTGAAATCTGAATTAGAGACATTGAGATCCGCCACATGAATTCAGTAATGTCATTTTTTTATGTGGAATCCTAGACATTGTTATTGAAACTTATTTTCATAGAGTTCAAAACGAATCCATATTTAATAAAATAAAATAAAATATTTTATTATTTTATTTTATTTTATTAATATAATATAAAATATAATATTTTATTAATTTCATAAAATATTATTCAGAGCGATATTTAATATTATATATAAGTGATATATAATTGAATTAAGAAGTTTTGTTGATTGTGAAGTCTAAAGCACACTAATTATGGTTAAAAATATGGGTCATTACTCGTTTATTTTTTATTTTTTTATTCTACTTTGATTGAGTTGAAAGGTTTATATATATATATATATATATATATATATATATATATATATATATATATATATATATATATATATATATATATATATATAATTTTATTTAGTCAAAATGTTAATCTAGGCAGATTACGTTACAATATCACTACCATACTAAAAAATTGTCCATGTTTTATTTGAAGGAAAAGCCACTTAAATTTTCAATTCGTTTTATTAACAAAAAAATTTGGAGGAAATAAGGAAAATGGTTAAGTTACTACGATATCTGCAAAATTATAGCAAATCATTTCACTCTTCCTAACTTATAAAAAAGAAACACTAATATAATTTATTTTACTTTAATCAAAAGTTTAATTCTTTTAATTTTAAATTTACATATAAATAAATTTAATAAAATTACAATTACAATTAATGAATAGATAAACAATCAAGGGACAACAAGACCACTTCTCAGTTAGGAAATCACACATGAAGGAGTTGTGCACTGCTGCTGCTGCCCATGAGCCCTCGCATGCCTGAAGCTAGGGCTTCATCTCACTGCCATGGAGGTTCTAGGCTCACCCCAGGCTCCTCCTCCTCCTCCTCCTCCGTCTGCTAAGGATGCCTTCAACTCGTTGCTGGCTTCACTGCCGAAAAATTAAAAAAAATGAAGCCACCAAGTTCATGAAAAATATGGATGATATTCTAGAAATCTCCCTTCCCCCAGAGGGACTGATCCACGTTGCTTTGTCCCTAGTGGATCGCGCCCTTGTTGTTCATTTTAATGGCCTTTAGTCCTCTCTAAAAACAACAAAGAGCTCGGTTGTCAAAAAATGGTCGCCTTTGATCAAGAATAGTGTAACCTTGTATTTCTTGGGGAGAGGTTATTTTTTATTCGAATTCATCTCGAAAGAGGATAAAGATCTGATCTTTCAGAATGGCCCCTACTTTATGGGACCTCAGGGCTTGTATCTCAATAAGTGGACTCTGGATTTTTACCTAGTTGTGGATGTATCGACGACCATCCCTGTGTGGGTTAGGTTTCCAAACCTCCCAGTGCATTTCTGGAACTGGGATTCTCTGAAGCACATAGGAAATGCTCTGGGAAAATTTATTGACCAGGCAAATAACAAGGACCAATATGACTGTGCCAGAATATGCGTCGAGGTCGATCTAGAGGTGGGACTTCCGGAGGCAATAAAAATCAATGTTGGCAGTTGGACTCATGTCCAAAAGCTAGACTATGAGCAACTTCCTTTCAAGTGCCGAAAATGCCATGTATATGGTCATTTTGCTAGGGATTTCCCGAGCAATGGAGAGGCGGAGAAAGGGAAAGAGGAGGGCTGGAATCAGGTTAAGTGGTCAAATACCTCCCATAAAATCCCAAAATCTAGGGCTCCAAAAGGTCAAGGTCCTCAGCCAGCTTTTGTTCAGAAAATCCTTCCCCTGAAGGGTCAAGAAAACAAGTTTGGGCCCCTAAGCTCAGCTTCAGTGGAATTCCAGGAGGTCGAAATGTAAAAGAAAGCAACCCCAGACAAAGGGACTCCCTCAGGCTCGAGGCAAGGAGAAAGTGCCTCAGAAAGACCTAAGGAAAAGAAAGCAGAAGCTGAAGAGGAAGAACAAGACTCGGAGGAATCAGAGGAGGAAGGAGAAATAGGGGAATAAAAAATCTCAGCTAGAAGATCGACAAGAGGTCGAATGCCTGGCCGGGAAAAGAGAGAACAAGAAACCTACAAAGACAAGCTTCAGGTCAGTCAACCAACCCTCGAGAAGCTATTGGAAAAAAATCTGAAGATGACAAGAAACTAGACACAGGGCTCCAAGGGAGCTCATCACACCCAAAAAAGTAAGTGATGAAGGTCGTCTCCTAGAATTGTAGAGGTATGGGGAGTAAAGTGAAAGAAGAAGCCATAAGAAGCCTTCTAAGGATAGAAGCCACATATATTCTTCTAATCAAGGAGACAAAATTGGAGGACAAAGACTTCCTCCAAATAAGTAAGAAATTTTGGAATAAAGGTGGAGGACAGGCCATCTTAGATTGAGGAGCCTCGGGCAGGTTGGGCACTCTTTGGAATATCAGCAAGTACTCGATGGTCACTAAGATCCTAAATACTCATTGGTTGTTCCTGAAACTCCAGCATCTTGATACTAAGGAGGTCTTTAGCCTCATCAATGTGTATGTCCCAGTAAATGCAGGGGAGAAGAAGGCATGTTGGGACTCCATCAGAAATCTAGCAGATATAGAGAATCTAGAAAACATCATCATTGTTGGCGATCTCAATCTCACCTTGCTTTTGTCAGAGAAGCGAGGAGGCAACATTGTTAGGGATCCGACAAGGGAATGGGTGGAAGACCTCATGCAAGATTAGGACTTGCTCGACATCAAGCCCTCTAATGGTAAGTACACTTGGTCAAATAAAAGAGTTGATCCTGGGCATATTGCTGCAAGGCTAGATAGATTTCTAGTTCAAAGTTATTTTCTCCTTTTAGGATTAGAGGCTAGAATGCATATTCTCCCTTGCAGCATTTCATATCATAAGCCAATCAAGCTTGAACTGTTGGCCCAAAAATATCTTGGCCCTATTCCATTCAGATTTAGTCCTTTATGGATCAAGGATCTGGACTTCATGAATAAGGTTAAGGAAAGTTAGAGGATGCTTGTCAAGGGCTCCCCTTTCTTCGTTTGGGAGGAAAAAATCAGAAGAGTGAAATCTACTCTGAAAAGTTGGGCCAAAACCCTCCCTAACCCAGCAATAGAAAGAAATCATGTTCAATCTGTCTTGAGCTCCATCACTTGCAAATGGAAGATGAAGAAATTACAAAAGAAATTCTAGACAGGGAGGTAGATTTACAATAGAAGTTTCATAATGCATTCTTGTTGGAGGAAGAATTTTGGAGACAAAAATCTTGCAGCCTTTGGCTTAAAGCGGGAGACAAAAACACTTCCTTCTTCCATAAACAAGCCCAAGTGAGAAGAAGCTTCAACTCCATTTTAGAAATCAAGGAAGATTCCATAACTCACGTTGACTTCATGAGCATTAAAAGGGCAGCTTTCTCTCATTTTAAAAATCTTTACAGTGAAGAAGGTGTGTTGGACTATAATTCTAAATTCCTAGATGTGGTCCCTTCAAAGATAACCTCCAGGATGAATCAACACCTGGAAGAAAAGGTCACTAAAAAAGAAATAAAGGCCGCTCTCTTTGCTATGGAGCCCGAAAAAACCCCCAGATAGGATGGTTTTACTGCTAGATTTCTTCAAAATTTTTGGTAGATTGTGGAAAAGGATTTGTACAAAATGGTTTTGAAATCCCAAGGCTGTCAGAAAATTGGGGGTAGCACTAACTCTGCCTTTCTTGCCCTCATCTCGAAGGAAAAGGGAGCTAGTGATTTCAATAGATTTCGACCTATTTCTCTATGCAACATAGGCTACAAGCTGATAACCAAGGTGATTGCCAACAGATTGAAAAGTATCCTTCCTAATATCATCTCGAAGAATCAAGGTGGTTTTGTTCATGGGAGGCAGAATGTGGACAATTTTATCTTAGTACAAGAGGTGATCCATTCAAGCCTGCAACATAAATAAAAGGGTATAGTTGTCAAACTAGATCTAGCTAATGCTTTTGATCGTGTTAGACAAAACTTTCTTTTGGATGTTATGCACAAGTTTGGGTTTGGGACTAATTTTATCAATTGGATTCGTGGTTGTATCTTCGAGCTTTGGATCGCCCCTCTGGTGAATGGGAGAGCAGCGAAATTCTTCAAAGCTACAAGAGGGCTTCGATAGGGGTGTCATCTTTCTCCACTCCTCTTTGTTCTTCAAGCCTCTATTCTAAGTTTTTATTTAGAAAAGAAGAAACTTAATCAAGAGATTTTGGGCCTTAACATTGCAAGAGGAGTTAAAAATATAAATCATGCTTTGTTTGCTGACGATTATTTGTTGTTGGGCACAGTCTTTGTGCTTTCGACTTCAAGGTTCAAAGAAGTGTTGGATGAATAATGTGATGCAACAGGTAGCAATCTAAACAAGGGGAAATGTCATATTTATCGTTGGAACATTTCTGCCAGCATTCTCAGTGCCATTTCCAGGTGTATGGGATTTTATGCCTCTTCCAACTTCCAATTGGTCTTCGTTCAAGTATCTGGGCTTCCCTATCTTCCATATAAATGCCTTCAACAGAGATTGGCTCCCTTTGTTAGACAAATTAAAACTCAAGATCCAGGCATGGGGTTTCTCTTGGCTCAACCTTGCTAGTAAGTCAGTGTTGATCAAGGTTATTCTCAACAGTCTTCCAATCTTCCAATTCTCTGCTTTGCTAGCTCCTATATGCATTATTAGGAAAATTGAGGATTTCATCCGAAGGTTCTTTTGGAAAGGTGGTAAACAAAATGATAAGAGAATCCCTCTTGTTAGCTGGGACAAAGTCACCAAGCCTCTGATGGAAGGAGGGTTGAACTTCAAAGACCTCCGCACTCAAAACGTGGCTATGGGGGCTAAAATCATTTGGAGGCTCATTGTTTCTACACCAGGTTGGGCGCAAAAAGCATTATGGAAGAAATACCTCTGCGGGCAAGGAAACACTGTCTTGACAGCCCCCTCTCAAAAAACGGATCGCATCTACTCAAATTCTGTGCTTAGGCCATTCTGTTGATCAATCATCACGCATTATGGATCTCGAGTAATGGAAAAAAATAAATATATGGGACTAACATCATGAATTATCCCCCTCTTGGTGAAATCCATTCTCTAGATGCGCTGCATGTCTGGATGTCCAACACAGGCTTAAATACACTATGGGACATCTCGTGTTGGGATGACTATAGTTAGAAAAGTTGGAAGTAGCTCCAGGTGCCTTTGGAACTGAATCTAGACTGTGATGCCTTGTTTGCTCACCTGAAGGGCATGGCCCCGATCCACGCTAGGAGACAAGACAAACGTGGATGGGGCACTCTATCTGGTTGCTACACATTAGCGCTGGGATACGCAAAATTAGTAGAATAGGCCCATGTTCCATCTAATCTTGCGACTTGGAAGGGGTTATGGTGCCACAAGACCATTCCAAAAATTGACCTCTTCGGGTGGCTCATGTGCCACAACAAAATCTTGACTGAGGACAGATTGAAGAAAAGAGGCTTCCATGGGCCATCTATATGTTTAATGTGTTTCGAAAATGAAGAGAATCTCTAATGCTGGAATGAAAATTCGCTGCAGAGGTCTGGCATGAGGTTTTGGGCCCTTGGGGAAACAATTTTTCATTTCCCACTTCCATCACTGATCTATTTTCTAATTGGCTGCACAACTATCCAGGTGTACTCCGCCTGAATTTCCTTGCCAAAGATCATTTGTTGGAAAATTTGGCTTGAAAGGAACAAGAGAATTTTTATAGGAAAGGCATAGGATGTGAAGATAATCATGGTCAAGATCAAACGCCAATTGAATGAAAGCTTGGGCGATCAGCTTGAGGGAACAAATTTAAGGCAACAGGATCTTGATTGGGGCATCATGATGGGCCTCCATTTTTCTGAAGTAGCAAGGCAAATAAAACTAAACAAAGAATGGAAAATTAGATTCAATGAGAAAGATTTTACAACTTGGATTAACAAGCAATCCAAACATACTTTATTCTTCGACGGGGAAGCTAAAGGTAATCCCGGGAAAGCTAGTGCAGGAGGTGTCATTACGACTCTAGAGGGCAAAATCGAGCATAGTTGTGCCTGGGGCTTGGGACATAACACTAGCATCCAAGCAAAAGCGTTGGCCCTGCTCCAAGACCTCAAGCAAGTCAAGGAACTAGGCATCAAAGAGGCAAATGTAATTAGTGATTCTCAATCCATTATAAAACTATAGTGGAAAATTCTACTCCTAAATATTGCAGATTTGCAAGATTGGTGACAAGAATCAAAACATTGGTTAAAAATCTTCAGAGTGTGAACTTTTTCCATGTTTTGAGGGAGAATAACAAGGGCGCAGATTTGTTAGCCAATAAAGTTGTTCTTCTTTCTGTCGGTACTCTATTAAGAGACAAGGACGAAGAATGGGATCCCATCCCTTAAAAACTTGCTTACATGTTTTATTTCATTTTACAGAAACAATTCGTTTGTATCCACAAGTTAGGGAAAATTACGGAGATTGATTCGATTTCTATATGTAAGAAGCAACGACATATAAATATCCAGGTCATTGAATTCCTGGTAGGTGAGGAAAACTGGGCTTTTCCCTCATCTTTTGTAATATGGTTCGAGGCATTCATGCCAAGGCTTTAATATAAAACAATATCCGTTCCTGTGTAAAATAGATAAACAATCAATACATTAAATTAAAGTAAAATAATAAAACCATTTTTCATTTCATAAATATATGATTGAAATTAATCAATCCCAATTAAAATTAATAAATAAAATGTAAAACAATTCTATATTTTTAGTTTTCCATGGGGTCTTGGATAGACTCTGATTAGGTGAGATGTTAAGTCACTCGTTCGATTCTCTGCTCTATTTGTGTGTTATTCTTGGACATGACCATGTTGCAGCCTATTTTTTCCAAACTTACAATTTTTATTATTTTTTAATTAGCTATATTTAAACTAAGCTGCAAGAAACCCTAGCTATGTGACCTTGTTTATATAAAAGAAAGATTCCAAATAAAAAAACATTACATTTATTTTTATACACATAGGTATTAAATCAATTTTAATATCTTAAATTTATTCTAGATAAAATTTATCAAAATCTACTTTTTATTTCTAATATTTTTAAATTTAATTTTATTGCTGAAAATTGATATTTTATTTTATTTTAAAAAATATTATAAAACCATTTTTATTTAATATAGTATACTCTTTTACACATATCTCTATTCCCTTTCTATACATTTTATTTATTAAAAATAATTTAATCATTTCACTTGTTCTTTAAAGATTATTTTTTTTAATAACGTGTACTAGTTTGTATTAGATAAAAAACTGGTTTCTAGGCCAGTTCCTTAACAAAAATATTCATGTTTAAAATTCAATGTTCTCGGAAGACCAAAAAATTGAAATTATGTTTTTATGACAACTTTTTCCTCCTATTGTAAACATGCCTACAATAGACTTAAAAATACACTCCTAATAACACTATATATCTACAAAGCATCAAAATAACCAAAATCAAGAGAGGAACATATTAACATTGCATGACCAAAATTCAAGTGTATCCTGATGTTTCGGCCAAGTGCTTGCCTTGAGATTTTTTGTTTGCATATTCCATGCTGGTTTGGTCTGCTTCTTCAGTGAACAAGTCAACCTTGATGGAATTTTCCTCCATGCCTATTACATAAGAATCTGACACTAACAATTCAGTCTAAACCTTCATCTTGAGCTACTCTAGTTTGCTTCAAAGTAGCTTATTTCTGGTATCCATGAAAAGTTGGATGGAATTTCACACATTTTCCTCTACATCTTTCATGTACTAAAAAGTGACCAACAATGCTTTGAAAAATTCAATCAAGAATGCCAATAAACCATTGAATTGAGATTGCTCAACATCCTAAGACTAACCACACAAATTTTCCATAGCAGAGTGGTGATGCTTCAAACTGGAAATTGCAATGAAAGAAAACCACTTTCAGTCACGGAAGTGTATCCTCAGCGATAGTGTATGTGCAACTACACCCCTCCTTAAATAATCATTTCTCCTTTTGAACTACACCCTGAGCCAATCATATAACGAGCTCCCATATCCACGTTTTTGAATCGGTGAACTCCAAGAATTATCATGTGAGAGATGCATAGGAATAGGAGAATTAACACCATCCTTCTTTTCCATCACTAAGGTTTTCAACGCTGCAATAGTAATGTCACGCCCTTTGAGATTTAACACATGATGCCACTTGTAAATGACATCCATTACTTTTAATCATTGTTTTTTAAGGTGATTTAGATGGGGATAAATTCCCTTTAAGCTGCATGGTTTTGTTATTAATTTTGGTGGCCTTCCCTTACCTTCTTGTGTCAACCTTCAAGATGAGGACACAATATTTGATGTGATGGGATCCACCTTTACAGTTTGTTCAAAGTTCCTTATGAAAAAAGTTTTGTAAACCTTATAAGACTTTTTAGTTTCTAACTCCATGTCCAAGGATAAGAGAATTAAAATTCAATCCCTAGTCCAATACTAGCTTCCCCTATTCCAAAGTAGCTCCTTAATTAGCCATGGAATCTACTATTGTGTTTAATTGTCTCAAGACATGGAAGAAATGAATTTTCTCAAATTGCATTGTTTGTAAAACAATTCATTTAAGGTTGAAGGAAAAATTGTGCTTTGTGACTTTCTATGTTTCTACAACTCGTGGATTACAATAATTGAATATCCATAGATTGTTAGTTTGGTAATCTTCCTTGTCAATGTGATTTCCAGGCCCTGCTAAAGTGCTAAGTATTTAGCTTTGTTATTGGATGAAATACCCAATCCCTAGGCATATTTTGTCTTTTTTTATTCATTAGGTAAAATAGTAACTCCTCCCACTCCTGCACCCCAGAAAATATCTATTTAAAAAATACAAATATCTCTTTTTCTTGATAGACAAATTTATTTAAAAAATATAAATTTAATCACATTTTTCCAAAAAAACTTATATAACATTTGAACTTACATTAATAGATCAAATTGACACAATATATCACATGATAATACATATAGAAAAGTATTTTTGTTATGCTTATTAAATTTGATTTCGTAATATATTTGATCTACACGTTAACTTTAAATATATTTTATCACTTTAAATTATAATAATTAAAATTAATATTTTTATTTAACATAATACACACTTTTACACATACCCTTATCTTATTTTTATATATTTTATATCATAAAAAAACACCTAT
The DNA here is from genome assembly GCA_034641835.2 of Pinus albicaulis. NCBI lineage: Eukaryota > Viridiplantae > Streptophyta > Pinopsida > Pinales > Pinaceae > Pinus > Pinus albicaulis. The sequence continues at coordinate 306,854,652 of CM076582.1, read as the reverse complement.
TTTTCTCACTTATTATCTATATCATTTGAAAAAAACACATAATAACTCATATAACACTTTAAACTATATTAATAAGTCAAGCCCATACAATAAATCACATAATAATAATAATGCATACATAAATATATCATGTAACGTAATATTCATGTATCCTTGTTACACTTGATTTCATAACACATTTATCATACACATTGACATTAAATATACATATCAATACTCATATAACCTCAAATAACCTCAAATACACATGTCAACATTCACATTGCTCTTAATCATTTAAAAAAAAAAAAAATCCACCTTAAATATATAGGTTCATAAAACTTATTAATTCAATTTTAATTCCAAATTTTCTCTAATATATTATAGAACATAAAATAATATGATATAATTATCCTATTTCTATACATTTGATCTAAATACTATGTTATCTAAATACTATGATAGGATTGTTATCCTATTTCTACACATTTAAAAAGACAAATCTACACAAAACCATAGAACACTTTAAACCAAATATTTTATCTAAATCTTATTTTTTCCATACAACACTTTAATCTACACAAATAAATAAACCCAACACCATAAATCACATAATAATAATACCTACATATATTCATTGTGCCACTTGTTTACTTTTGACATCATATTACAAATAACTTATACATCAACCTTAAATAGAACAAGCATCACCCTTCATCATAAAAAAACAAATTCCCTCAAATACATGTGTCAACATCAGCATCATCCCTAATCATATCATATGATCATACAACACTTTAATATACACAAATAAATAAACCCAACACCATAAATCACATAATAATAATACCTACATATATTCATTGTGCCACTTGTTACTTTTGACATCCTATTACAAATAACTTATACATCAATAGAACAAGCATCACCCTTATCATAAAAAACACATTCCCCTCAAATACGTGTGTCAACATCAGCATCATCCCTAATCATATCATATGATCAGCCATACAACATTATTGATCTATATGACACCTCATCCAAAAGTTTTTTCTCAACTTTATTGTTTCAATTATCTTCTTACAATGATGTATATGAAGCCTCATCCATAAGTTTTTCCTCAACCTTAACTTTATTGTTTCAATTATTTTCTCTCATTAAAGGCATATGACCCACTTCACTTTACTTTGCACTCTCCCATTATAATAAGTTATTGGTTTTTCTCTCATAAAAGGCATATGACCCACTTCACTTTACTTTGTACTCTCCCATTATAATAAGTTATGGGTAAACTTCATGATGGTAAATCTTGTTATATATATATATATATAAAATAAATTCCAACTTCTCAATTTTAAATATTTAATTTAAGTTATTTCGAGTATCTTTTTTTATCTTAATTGATTTTTCATAAGATATAAATTTCTATTAATATTTTATAATAAATTTTAAATTATTTTTTTATGATTTTCTTTGTGATAATTATATGGGTAAAACTTTCGTTGCCTTTTTCAAACTAATTAGTATGGTTCGTTTTCAACTTTACTGGTTAATTGATTGGTTTGAAATGGATTGATGAAATTTTTCCATATATAATTATTACCGAGAAATTATCAAAAAAACCAAATATCAAATATTTTTTTTATATATAAAAACACATAATACTCATTAATGATAAGAGTCTCATGTTCAAAACGCACAGAAATAGCTTCATAATAGCAACTATTATTTTTCAAACTATAATCTCATTAATGCGATTGGGCAATATACCCACTAATAAATTTAAATTTAACAAGAGAGATATACTGCCCAACAACATTAATAAAACTTTAGTCTGAAATATATATATATGTATCGCCCTTGACAATACCATTGTGAATTAGTCAAGGTACATGGCCGCCCACACTTGTCGGTATTTGTAATCTCGCTACTTTCCAATTCTCCCTTGGACTATGAAACTACAAATCAATATCTAGTTGTTCCCCCAATTCTTATCATCACCCACTTTATGCCTGTCACAAGAAACTTTCCCATAAAACTTTCACAGAGACGTTTAGTAAACCGATGGTAAACATCATTTATAAATATGTGGCATGAGAATTCTATTGAGAAATTTAATAAATCAATGGTGTTAAATGATATTCCTTATCACATTAAATATCGTAATGAATTGCTGTTATACTTTGTCAAATTTGACATCTTAATAAATTGGTGGGTGAGTGGTATTTAATATTTGATACATAGATTTTGATACAAGCATTTTTAACACTATTCATTTGGCCACTTGGCCACTCAATATTGAATATTATGGTGAGTGGTTTATAGGTCATTGAATTTAAATATACAGAAGATTTGATGATTTATTAATTGTGAAAATTGAATATAATTTATTTAAATTTTTAACTAAATTAAAAAATTGTATTATATGAAAAACTAATATTATTTTTAAAATTAAAAAAAAAAAAGTTTTTTAGTTGAGATATATTTTGTGTTGGTTTTATGTTCATTGTTATAGTTATAACTTTTTTTAGATAATGTTCTTTTAGTAAGGAGTTATTATCATCTTGGTAAACAATTAAGAAACTTTCAAGATTTATGCTTTAAGATGTGTATGATTGTTGATACTAATGAAACTAAAGTCATGATAATTAAATCTAAAAACATCACATATGATGCTTTCATATATAACACAATTATTTAGAGGAAGTTATTTAATACAAATATCTTGGAATCATGTTGATCATAATTATAACATTGAGAAAAAGATAAATGGAGGTGGGGGGAGATGAGTTACACTATTTTGCGAAGAAAAGACGTGTTTTGGCGAAAAAGGATGCTCCATCGAGCAATTTTAAGTGTTCGATCGAGCAATTTTTAAGCGCTCGATTGAGTTGTTTAAGCACATAAAAAAAGCTCGATCCACTGTTTAAAAAAACACTCGATCGAGCCCTTTTCTAACCCGAGTTAGAGGTTCGATCGAGAGTTATGGCTCGATCAAGCTATATGTTTCAATCGAGCCCTTTTCTAACCCGAGTTAGAGATTCGATCAAGAGTTATGGCTTGATCGAGCTATAACTTTCGATTGAGCCAATCGCTCGAACGAGCGTTATTTCTTAATGAAAACCACATCTGTGATATGGACAAGTCATTTTTCTCAGGCCACAAGAGAAAAAGGAGTTCAACAAAAGATTTCTAAGCTCGGCTGAGATGGAGGAACTCAATCCAATTACCCATCAACCCCACCAACGACCTAGAGGCTCAAGTCGAGGTAGCTTTCTTGTCATTTTGTCACTTTTTTTTTTTTTTTTGCAAAATAATAAATTAATTTGAAAAAAAAAATTACCATACAAAAACTACAAAAACTAATTACAAAAGCCACCATGAAAACCAAAAAAACCACCAACAAAACCACAAAAAAAACCTATAAAACCACCAAGAAAGTCATTGAAGACCACAAACTACTTAGAAAACCACCAAAAAAACCGATAATTTAGATTTTTATTTTTAAATTTTTAATCTCATTGTATAAGTTAACTGCAATGGTAGCATGTTTATTACAAATATTTTCTATGGTAAAAACTTTATTTTTCAAATATTTTAGGTTTTATTTTTTCTTAGGAATTTAGTGAAAAAAAATTAAAAAAATATATTTTCTATTAAAAATGCATTTTACATTTCTAACAAATTTCACTGGAAATATACCCAAAAAAATTTCAAAACAGAAAAAAAATTAAACTATAACCAATAAAAAAAAAAATTAAGTACTTTAGCCTAACATAATGAATATGGTTGCTCATGGTAAACCTCTATTAAATCAAGCAAAAGAATGTATTTCATTTTTTTATTTTAAATTTAAATAAATTTATATTTTATATATGTTTAATAATAAATATAGTAATTTGTTTTTAAAAATTAATTGTACTTGAATAAAATATTAACTAAAGGTCGAAAACTATTTTTTTATTTAATCAAATTTTATTAACCACCACCCCCCCCACACACATACATATATATATAAGTTTTATAACTATTTAACATTATGTGTTCTTCATAATAACATAAGATGGGTGATGCTCAACAAATTTTTAAGACTCGAGCTGATCTATAAATTGTAATTTTCCTTATAATTTTCACTACTCATATTTGTAGAATTATTTATTATAATGATATGACAAATATATATCTCTTAGTTCCCACCCTTATTAAATTTATTAGTTGAGTAATGATTTTGTAACTTACACTTCCTATATTTTTATTTACTATATAACACAACATAACATATATATAGATAGATAGATAGATAGATAGATAGATGAGTTTCAACAATGCATCATTGATACATACATTAAATCCATGATGAAAAGTGCATTTAAAGTGAATATATAAGTGTTTTGACTATTTTCTAATTTGTACCATATTGTTTCATTATGTATTGTGTCATACCGGAAACATTGTCTTCGTGTGCTTGCACCTAGTACATATCATGTGTCAAAATCAAACATTATAAGAACTTGTCTTTTGGAGCATTTGGTAGGCATGAATTTTCAATAGTTTTGCAAATAGGTTTATTTCAAATTTTTACATATATTTACATATTTGTGCTCTATGAATAAAATGGATTATTTATAAATGAGAAAAAGTGTAAATTAGATTTGATCACATTTTTTCGATTTTGTTTACATGGAACTCAATACTTTGGTTGATCATTTATTAAAAAAAAGACTCTATTTAGTTTATGACTTCAACCTAGATTATTCTACTTGAGCATATAAATGGTTTTCTTGTTAACATTCTTTCTATGTCAACATTTTTTCTTGGATTAGTTTATATGTATTATATGCAATTTGCATAGCCATCTCCCATACACTCCCTAATCGCAACTCGTCAGAGTGTTGGGGGACCTATTATACATGGTCAAGCTAGGTCTTGTAGCCAGACTAGAGTGTGTGTTCCAATCATAGCTCCTCTGTTTAACACCAATCGGTGTGTCAAAGGCAGTGTTTATGTCTCTGTTGATGATCTTACTGCCGATAGTAGACCTTCTTCACCTATTGTAGGTACACATCTTTCATTTTAAATCCTCTTTAAACTTTATGTGTTTATGTCTTGAAATTGTCTTTAATTTTTAAATCATCTTCAATTGATGAGTTTGAATTTAATGTATACGTTATTATGCTTCTAGTTTGTTATATATATTAAATTATGTTTATGATTTACACACCCTTAATAGGGTGAAGAAAAGGTTCAAAGTGTAGTGTTTATCCCTCCATGGAACGACTCTATAGTCAGTATCACATTTGAGGATGTTAGGGCCCAACAGACATGTATCACATGAGAGTTGGTTAACATATCAGCTAGTTCGCCTACTAGGCATAGTTTGTCTTTGATGTTGGATAGCATCAACTGGTGGATCGATACATACCAGATGGTGGGCCCACAAATCCACCTCCTATATCCCATACATATGATTAGGATGTTGGAGGTTAGAGTCCCACATACTTGGAAGGCAGTGAAAGACACCACAAGGAACATTGATGTTCGTGGGGAGTTATTTGACATTTGTTCAGACTGTCATGCTAGACATGTTTTTTTGATTCCGCTAAAATATTTTAAGAATGTTGATGTGGCCCCTTTTGTTTATGATCAATTCATTGGAGCTTGGGTCTAGTTCCCCCACCATGACTAGGTCCCCATTTAATTTGCAAAGCATATATATGTGTAGTTTGTGCTACATATGAGGTTTGATTACACCAACACTGGATTTAACCTGGCTTAGGACGTAGTTATGAATGTGTCAAGGCTTTTAGGGACCCTGCACACGTAGCACCACCTTTGATATTGTTGCCACGACCATATCAGAGCATGGTATTGTCGATGGAGCTAGAGTATTCTTCGCAGGTTGGCGCTGAGACTATGCATAACATTATAGATAGTATGCAGAGGACATTGGAAAATCAACATGTTGTATTGCATGGATAGATGATCAGACCACCTTCGTTTCCTCGTAGCCCACTAATTGCATTACATGATGATTCATATATCGAAATTCTAGGGTGTGACCAACTTTTGTCATATGCATGTATGTGTCGTGATACCATCTATGACACTTGGAGGGTGTGTAGCCCATGTGACACATACCAAGTACATATATACGAAAATTTTGACTCTTATAATCAAATTATACATTATTTATATTAATAAGTTTGTATTAGATTGCATTTATATTAATAATTTCATGATAACATGCATGCATAGCCCAGCTACACACATGAGCTTTTGAGGTCATCTTAGGGGGAATTTTACTAGCTAGAGCATCTTCCTCTAGTACATGTTTCCATGGCTCAGTCTCGTCCACGTCCACGTCCACCTCATAACACTCATGGACTATTAGTTGCGATTAAAAAAAAAAAAAAAAAATCTTAATATTTTAACATCTTCATTTTTTAAGTTACATGTATGCATGCTAATTAATTTGTAGACTAATTATAATTTATCTTTGTCATTGTGTACACGGGCCCAACTGCAGTTATGTGGACACATGAGTGGGATGTTCGGTATGGAGGCATTGAGCCACAGGTAAGGGAGCGCCAAACCCAGAATTATCAGACCCCCATCCAACCTAACTTCCATTTACACACGGTTGAGTCACAAGTAGGTGACTTATTAAATGCACAGTTCAAAATCATTTATTTCCAAATTGTTTATTTTATAAAAATAATTTTCTGATTAATTTTAGTTTGAATGTGTTATATTGCACTATCATATTATGAACGCTCACTCTGTGCACCGAAACATAGATAAGAGTTCTAGAAGTGATAATTTCTAGATTGGATCATAGATAGTTTGTATATTTCTAGGCCCATTTCGTAGGGCACATTCACATGTGATGTACAAACTTTGTATAGTTTCATACATGGAAAATTTATGGATGCATGAACATTGTTTCATTTTATGGATGCTTATTATTTTAGTTTATGGATGTTCATGTACAATGTAATTTGTATATATTTTCATGTGGACAACTTCTTATCATACATAACTAATAAGATAACAATTTTGGCTTCTCAGGAAATAAACTAAGAAAATAAATAAAATCTTAGACTATGATGCAAGTCACTTTGATACTTAAAAATGAGCTAAAATATATGTTCATGGTTCAATTAAAAAACATATATAGGATCGAAATACATTTTAATTTCAATTTTAAAAGATGTCTTCAACTAGTACTATTCAACTAATACATTTTATTAAATTTTGTTTCTTTTGAGGTCATCTACAGGAGCTTAGTCATAACACATGATATAAGTCATATGTATTGGAATTTAATATACCAAAAACTAATTAATGATATGTTTTTAGAGAAATTTATATAATTTTATGAACTTTCCTAAATTTAGTTAGCTATCCAAGTATTTCAATCAATTCCTTTACTTAAGACATTCAATTAAGAACACTCAAGAAGTAAAATTTTACAAAATAACAATTTTGAATTATAGTTTCATAGACTAAAGAAATAAGTACAATCTTACTATGATGCAAGTGACTTTGATACTTAAAATGAACTAAAATATATCATGTACATCAATTTAATATTGAATTTCTACAAAGTGTCTTTTAGTGTCGTCAATGTATGTTAATTTAAATAATTAATGATATATTTCTATAATTTCATGCTCTTTTCCTAAATTTACTTGCCTATCCAAGTATTTCAATCAATTCCTTATCTTAAGACCTTCAATTAAGAACATTCAAGAAGTAAAATTTTACAAAATAATAATTTTAGTTGTCATATTGGCTTGTAGAAAGTGTCTTTTAGTGCACAATCAATGTATGTTAAATTACAATGATTTTAAAAGATGTAAACTACAAATAAGTTGTATTCAATTTTATTTCTTTTGAGGTTATCTAAAAGAGCTTAATAGTCATAACATGATATATATATATATATATATATATATATATATATATATATATATATATATATATATATATATATATATATATATATATATATATATATATATATATATAATTTTATTTTTCTATTTGTTGCACTTTTTACAATCCAATATGAAATGTGTGTGTGTGTGTAGCCATTTCTGTGTTTTATATCAAATTGACACATGACATATTTATTAATAACATAAAAATATTTCAATGTTGTTCATAACCTAGATATTTGAATTTCTTGCATGCTCAACATGAACATTTTACATGACATTTAAAAAAAAAATTAATCAAAAATTTTAATTAAACCTAAATCTAAATCCCTATTGATTCTAAATTTTGATTAAATTTTATATCTATGGGGTTCACATAAGGATATTATCCCTAAAAATAAAACCTCCTTGAAATTTTGTGTACTTTAGAAACTTAAGCACCTCAAGGAAACTAAAGCTTATATAAAATATATGTACTCAATTATGAATCCATCCTAGATCAGAGGGAAACACAATTACAAAATTACAAGAGTATTCAATTGTCACAGTTATACATTACAAAAATCATACATTTTAGATCTCTTATACTAGATCATATTACACTTAACTGTTATATACTCGGATTTAGGGCTTTACATTTGCACCATCTACTCATATAGCCAATGGTTCATAGGAATGCAAGTCCTCATAATACATTCATGGCATGATTCTATCATCTTCCATCTCCTTGGTTCACCTTTCTTTGTTTTGGTTTCTATTAGATTGATCTAATGGATAGATGACTATATTGACAAGAGATATATTCAGGCATAAAATATTTATAAATGATGTAATCATTTATTTTTTTTAACATTTTCAAAAAAAAAATCCCATCATGACCATGTCACTAATTTGGTATGTGAATTTTCCATCTTCATATGGTCTCCCCAACCTACTTTTCACATGTGTGCATCACATCAAATAGTAGGCCACATTTTTTTCATTTCCTGCAGGGGAAGTGACAACAAAAACATCGCCTATAACCAAAATACAAAATATGTATTAGTTAATTATGTTCAAGATTTCAATTTATAGATGAAATTTTTAATGATAGATGAGCCATATACCTTCCCTTACAAGATCAGAGACTCGATCATGATCAACTGAAGTGATGGCCTCTTCATAGTGCATCTCTTGCCACATTGGAATTGGACGAGGTCCATTTGGATCAAGAGGGGCATATTTCCATCCTTCACCTACCTGTGTTTTTCACAATGATCAAGTCTACATCCATCAAAACCAATGAAAAACTCACAAAAACATTCAAGTTTTCTTGTCTCGATGACAAATATTTCACTCATGTCCTTGCTGTGCACTGAGTGTAATTCCCTTGTTCCTTTTAAATTATTATAATACCAAAGAATAGTTCTATTCACATCACCAAGTTCATTTTTCCAGAAGAACCTATGCACAAGCCTAATAGATTTGTGACCTTCATGTCCTAAATTGGATCTGCACCATTTGACCACCTCTAGTGATGATTTGAGTCGATCTGCATCATGAATCATTTGGTATCTCCTAACTTCTTGCTTCACACAAGAACCTATATCATCATACTCACCCTTTTCATGTTTTATTTAAAAAATAGCTCCAAGTATGCTAAATTTTTGTCTTCTTGTGTAGTCGGCTCAACCAATAAAAACTGTGTGCCAACTTGAACTTCCCTGCACAACCATTTGACCCTATCCAATGCTTCCTGAATGATATGTCATTTTTTTAATGATGCATAAACCATGTCAAAGGAATGTTACACGAACAATGTGTCATGCTCATGATCATCACCAATGTAAAAGTGATGCTCCTTAATCACATTACGTGACTCGTCAATGCAATCCCTACCATCAATATTTAATTGGACATTTTGTACAGAACATGTACTAATATGGAAAATTGGTTTGAGTGATAATACTCACATTGGATCTGTTTCTGAGGAGAATATTTATAATTATCAACAAATTCCAACGCTGATAAGGTTGTGCCTGGCTGAAATACTTCATGAGAATGCTTAAATTCATATGCTTTCCACCTTGACCTATGCGAGTGTTTGATATATTTATAGATATGGTTTTGAAACAACCCCATGAATTGTGAAATAGGAATCTCATCCTCAACATAGTTGATTCTCTTAGGCACTAGATTTGAAGAAGATGGTTGATTTCCCATGACATACTCATAATGCTTCCATGTGACGATGACATATGACATACCAGATTGGTTGGGATCAATAAGAAAGTTCCTATAGAACAATGTCAAATCACCAAATTCAATGCATATTCTCCCACCTATACATATTTTCTTGTAAAACAACTCTTCTATCTCCCCTCTACACAATATAGATGAAATTGAATCATGCATTGTAGGAGGAGGGGGGTCTTCATGATAGTTCTTATTGTAAAATTCTTGGAAAGTGTCACAATGAAGATGAAATTAAACATGATGTCAGAAACAAAATGTGTCATGGATTGTATTAGGCCTGATAAACCATGGATTAAATTTCTAAAACATCCTTATGAATGTCATCACATGGTGATTTATTTCCTAAAATTCCTTGAACAATGCAACTTTTTTCATTTCTACAATGTACTTAGCATGTTCCACATACTCACCTTTAGCTATGTGATTTCGTATGACATGATTTCTATCTGGAATAACACTTGAATGGATCTCCAAAAGCTCTACCATAAGTGATTTGATTCTTGTTGTAAGTGTGTCTTGGTAGGGTTTCCTAGTGATAAGAGCCCAACAAGCATGTTCATCATTTTCATTTACTCGAACCCTGAATTAGGTATTTTTCTCAATATATGGATTAATTTTGACATTGTTGCCAACTTTTTTTCTTGATGTACTTGGTGCAACAATAACAATTGTAATTGCCTTGTGCACAACTCAAACATTGGCTATTCTTGATTTTCCAAACATACTGAATTTTTTTGATCTATGTTTAATGACATTCATATTTGTCTTCTTTCTTTTAGCATCTTAGACACCCAAAATCTTTGTGGCATGTTTTAGTTTCTTATGTTTGATTAACCCATGTATTATTTGAGCTTGTAAAACAACTAAATGATTCTCAAAATATTGTCAAATGATGTTATTGACATGGTATATAATAGTGTGATCATGGATAGGATCCCCAAGGTCCTCTATCATGCTTGCATCCAAATTTCTGTAAATCATCCACCCCTTTTCGAACCACTACAACTCCATGTTATCCTGTGAACTGGAGAGGAAACAATTTGTTCTTCCGGTGGTTGATCAACTTGTTAGGCAAAATATTTTCCTCCATTGATTGGTTAGCTTGATGTGGCACATATTGTTCCCCTAGTGATGATTGATTAGCTTGATAGACCACATGTTCCTCTGGTGGTTGATCAGGTCCATAGGGAGCATATTGATCATCATATGTTTGACCATCTTGATGGGAGACATCTTCTCCCTCATTTGGATGCTTAATTTCCACCCCTGCATAGTGCAATAAAAAATATACTTATAAGTCAAGTGAATCATCAACATAATACAAGTGAATATTAGATATATATACACCATTTTTATTTAAGAAATCACCATAGGTGGAAGGTCTTGATATTATTTGATAGTAAGCAGCTAGGTAGCAGAAGTTGACATGGACCAAGGGTTCTAAGTTGAAACATGAAAAGAGAAGGGTTTCAATCTCAAGACAATATGTTTTGAATAAGATCACACTAGTATAAGTATTAATCCCTGTGTCAAAAAAAATGGTGTTTTAGAATACGATGAAAGGTAAAATAATTCATCCTCACTCAAAAAAAGTCAATTTAGAAACCCTAGTGTTATAGTCACAAAATCTAAGGAAAATTTAAATGAAAAACAAGCTGAGAGTTGGCAGCTAGGTAGAATAAGTTGACATGGACCAAGGGTTCTAAGTTTAAACATGAAAAGAAAAGGGTTTCGAGCTCTGGGAAAGATGTGTCAAAGAAGAGCACACTATTAAAGGTATCATTCCATGTGTAAAAAAAAAACGGTGATACAGAATATGATGAAAGGTAAAAAAATTCCTCCTCAATTAATAAAAATCAATTTAGAAACCCTAGGGTTATACTCACAAACCCTAGGGAAAATTTAAATGAAAAAAAGTTGACATTTTGAAAATATGTAGTAGAAGTTGACATGGACCAATGGTTTTAAATTGAAACATGATAATAAAAGGGTGTTGCAAGGATTAATCCCTCTTGCGGACAAGAGCGATATCCCTAGTACTCCAACGAGTAACTAGAAACAAAGATCCATTGAATATCCATTTCTCTATATTATTTGTATTTTAGATTATTGCAACCATGAAATAAAGTGGACATGATCCTACCTTTCAATCTAGATGTCTGATGTAGTCCTTTGTCTTTCACTCCAAAGTAGTTCTTCAACGATGAGTAGAACCTATAATCAAAGACAAGACAAACTATCAAAGCACTTCTAGTATATAATAATCGTAAATACTAATCCAACTTAGTGATCAAGGAATATAATTATTTACATCATTCCCATGAATTCAGAAATGAGACAATGAGAAAAAGAGATCCATATGTATTATCATAATTTAGAAATAAAAATCTTACAACCGGATGCCTTGATGTTGTACAGATATCTCCCGTGTGTCTGAGAAATCATTTTCCTTCATCCTGATAAGCCTTCTTCTCTAGAATGACCAATTTGAAGTCATGGCTACAAATATGTGATCTTCAATGTGTCAAAAACAACTCACTAGCATAGAAAATATGAACTCTATGAACTCTCTCCAGATTAGAAACTATACAAATCAGTCTCTATTCACATTGGTATCTACCCTTACACCTGAAACTTGAGCTCAATTTATAGAGAGATTGAGGTATTTCAGATCCATTAAGAGAGGGATGGATTCCTCCCATGAAGGGATTTGAGTTTCTTGGAACCAAGGGATAAGCTCCATGAGTGGAGGGATAAATATTGAACTGGCACGACTCTAGAGGCTTCCAGTTGGGAGAATATTCGACCAACTCAGCTTCTAGAAGTTACTTTTTTATTTTTACTTTCTTTTCACGGGGGTATGCAGGTTTTAGTGGTGAATAGAGTGGTGATCGTCACGTCTAATGGAAGAAGCATCAATGCATGCGCAAGAAAAGGATATAAAAATTGTGCATGTAATCTTTTAAGGGTTTTACAGAGCTTTTCTCCAATTTCCAAGACTTGATTCAGGAACATGAGTGTTTTTTACCTCTAAGGGAACATGATATGGATGGTGATAGACCCATAAGAACATTCAAATGTCATGGTGACAAAATAATGTGTAACAGATTGCCCCCTAAAGTGCGAAGTTTGAGAAATTTTTTCTAAAGAGTGAAGTGCTTTATCATTCCGAGGATTGGATTGAAGACATTGGTCAAAAACCTGCAAAAACATTCAATGCAAATATATATCATCGTTGAGGTAGGCATTCCCATACTCTAAGAAAAACTAAGTGTTCTGGTAAAAATATGATTTCAGTATTACATCAAAAGTAGACATAGTATGGGCGCAACCATCTGTCATAATAAGTGTACTATATTATGAATATAAAACTCCTCACAACTTGGATGGTGGAAACTAGATCCAGGGTCTTGATTTATGCTTATCAAACTAGTACAAATCTATCCATGCAATTGATTATGTCAGAGTCAAACATGGTAGAATCCACTTGATTACCGGTAAATGATGATAACCATTAACAAGTGTGAGAGAAACCATCAATAATTACAATGGCTCTCAAAGTACTTCAGCACAATCTATGAAGTTTGAATGAATTATTTGCAGTTGAACACTCATAGAATCATTCCATCAAAGGTCAATGATGAGAACCTATCGTCGAAGGCGAGAAACTTTCCATTAGGGCATGTGGATTCCAAGGTACTGATAGGATTCTAAATCAACTTTATATATAATGAGCTGATGTCGATAGAAAGTGATCCGTCGTGGGAAAGCCTACAACATGAAACCATTAGATCAAGTTTTGAAGAAATTTTTAGCAAGGACTAACGTAGGGATGGTCAACGTGAATGGAGACAAATGTTTGCAATGGAAGGTAGATTGAAATTTCTCTTGAACACATAACGACACTGTAAATGGCTTGGCAACATTTGACCTAAAGATAGTACCCAGACACTAGCTGAAGAATTTCAATGTGGTTTGATTAACTGTAAGACAAAGGATTTACCAACCCAGGTACAAGTTTGACAAAGCATCGTGTTCAAGAGCGACATGCTGCTTTCTAAACAAGGACAATGAATGGATTATTTTTCAAACTTTCCTCCCCACCATTACTGGCAAGTACCTCTTTATTTTTTTCAAGCTTGAGGAGGAAAACATTTTCTTATTGTGTGAGCTGATCCTTCGGATGATTTCATCTTAGTATTAAAAACGAAACCTAATAAGGAGTGATTCGGTCCTGTTGTGGTCGACAGGTCCTGTACTCTTTAATTTTAATGAGTCCAGTATAGGATTAACTCAGTGTTTTTTAGTTTTAGGGAGTCAGAATAAAAACATAAGTAAACTCCATGGTGTTCTTTTTCGTAAATTTAGTCCCTCAAGCCCGAAAAAGGTTAAAATAATGCAGGAGAGAACTCTATTGACCATGCTTAGTTAGTGTATACCTTTTTCGTAAATAGTCCAATTCAATCTAGAAAAGGGGTAAACTTATACTTAATGGACAACTGTTCATTTATTTTAATGAGTTCTAATAGTCAAGTGCTCAACGATATTTTTGTGTTTAGAGAGTCTGAAAAGGGCTTAAAAGAGGACTCCATGGTTTTTGTTTTTCGTATTTTTATAGAACCCAAAAAAGTGATAAAAGTCTACTCAATGTCAAAATGATTCCTTTCACAAAAAATATCTTGTTTCATGCAAAAAAACTTAAAAAATTACGAACATCTTCTCTCAAAAGGAAAAAACATTTTAATTTGACTTATAAAGTAAAAATAAATAAAATAATATTATTTTATTCATTTAAAACTACAAAAAGAAGTTTAAACAAGTCATTTTCACCTTTGGTTTTCAGAGCAGAGTAGAAGGAGTTTTTTCCCAAAATCTTCTGGAGTTGATATCATGAGAATCGACCAACCATTTCGAGAACCATCTGCACCAGGTAATCCACATCATTATTATCTTTGTTTTCATCCGTTTAATTTTTTATTTTAAGCTTTTATGAAATTTTTTAGAGGGAAACCATGTTTTAAAATCCACCCTCGAGGGTGCATGAGTTTTCATGGATAAAATCGCACACCTCGATGATTTTTCAATAGAAAAATCATCGATCCACCATGGGTTTTATGTATAACGCGTGCGCAAAAACACATTGTGTACACATAGCACCTGCGCAAGCACCATGGGGTTTTGAAAAACATATTCCTTTCAATAAAAATGGCTCAAAATTATCCCAATTGATTTCTAATGATTAAATTGACGGCTTTTAGGTTGACAATCATGTTGGAATGGCGAGAAAGAGAGCATGAAATTGTAGAAAATGAAGCCACGGATGATCCAGCAACAATGCGCTCATTAAAAAATTGTGGGTTGTATAAGTTTTAGGCGATTCAAGGTATGAAATCACAGGTTGAGCTGATGACCTGGCTAGTGAATGCATGGGATGTCTGAGATCAATGTTTCATTATCGGAGACCATAAGCTTGTGATTGAGCTGGATAACATATATTTCCTCATTGGATTACCTTGTAGAGGGAGTGACATTTCCTTATTTGGGACCGGACCAAGAGGTCTTCCCACTGCTTCTTACATGGCTCAATACTGTAGCTGAGACTCAGAGTTAAAGGACGGTCACATTGATATCAAAACTATTGTGCGACTGGGCCTCAAGATCATTTCATTCACGGTTACCAGGTTATGTGGGAGTGCACCTCTGCATGTGGCTACCAAATCATAGATGTAGACTACAGTTGAATGTTCTGGGGGAACAATCACTACAAGAAAAAAGGACATTGGTGAGGTTCATGCTTGTGACGGACCTTTAAGGTCCGTCACCAATGTCACATATGGTGACGGTCCTTAAAAAAAGCGTCACTGTAAGTGTATATAGTGATGGTCCTTTAAGGTTCGTCACCAAAGCCATTTTCAGTGACACTTTTGGTGAGGGTCATTAAAATGCCCATCACTAATTCTCTCTTTGGTGACACTTCTAGTGACGGACTTTTAATGACCCTCACCAATGCTCTTTTTGCTACTTTTGGTGACGGTCAAAAAAATTTCGTCACCATTGATCATTCCAATGAGTTTTTGATGACATTGTATGCTTGTTAATATTTTTTTTCAAAAGGTAACAATTTAAGGCCATTATTTTGGAGTATTTTTATGATATCTCCAAGGCCATAGTCGTTAGAATCAGTCAATTTTTTAATAAGTAATTAGTGTGTATCATTTCCCTCAAGTAATCACTAGTCAAATAGATTTTTCCTATGAGTCAACACATGATTCATATATATTAAGTTTATTATCTATCAACACCTAATTTGAACCTTAGGCTGAAAGAAGGAAAATCAGGGTAACCTCAAACCACGCTCAGCCTTGTAGCTAGCCCTACAAGGTCAGGAGAGGGCTCTCTCCGGGAAAAAATATTCAATGAAATACAAGAGTAAACTGATTTTAGGCTAGGTATAATAATTGGAAATGTTTTTATAAATTTTCAGGGTTGTAGGATTAGATGGGGCAGTTTGAATCTGGGGAATTAAATCAGAGATACAGGGTATTTTATGGGGCGAGGTAGGAAGGGATTTTAAAAATTCAGTTTAAATAATGATGGAATGTTTAAGACTGGTGAGGAGCTGAAAAGGGCATAGGAGATGAATCCTTTCCAAACAGCATAAAACATAGAGTGTTGAATAATTTCCCAAGGCAGAGCATTATACAATGGATTCTACCTATCTATCTTGAAAGAATTCAACCAGAAATGTAAATAAATGAATGGTGAAACATAACAATTTAACAGATGAACACAAAGGAAAAAATAATGCTAAAATCCATACCACAGGGATCCCACAAATCAGAGCTGCATATCTTTATTAATTCCCTGCCAAACTGTTACAAATGGAGCGCAGAGCGTCCTCAGTGATTTTCCAACTTATTCCTCACTTTATTCCCCCTTACAAATGATGAAGAATTACATTAAATATACAGAATTTGATGGGAGTAGATCCACAGGAAAAGGAGTTGTTTCACCAGCCCATAAACCGAAATTTGAACATAGGAAGAAAACCAACAATCTGCCCCTGAAAAGAAGGAGAACCAATACATTTTGAACATCTGGAAAGTTTGTTGTTACATTTTCTCAAACAGAGGAGAAGAAAAAATGTAATGATCTTTGTGCTTTATAATAGTTTGTGGTCCGAACGGAATTTCCTTTCCTTTTAATCTTGAAGAAAACCTTTGCTGAAGAAAATGCCTTTGAAACGGATGAGAACGAATAAAAATGAAATTTTTCCGTTTAATAAAGAAAAATCCCTTTTTGGATGGAAAAGGGCAAAGGAAAGGATGGTGGGCCCATATGCGATCGAAAATCGCAATCGGGAGAGGGGAGGGAGTGTATCACATAGTGGAGGAAATGCGATTGGGAATTTGGGATGCGATAGTGTATAGAGGGAGTCTCATGGGGAAATCGCAATCGCAATCGAGAAAGGGAGCGAGACAAAAGACTGACGGGACAATTGCGCGATGTGATGAGCGACGTGCGATCCAACACATCGGTGAGTTGGGAGCACGGAGGTTTGAACATGGTGGGGAGAAAACATGCGATGCGATAAAATACTTAGAAATTTTCAAAATTGGTTTATCGCTTTTACAAAGGAAAAACACTTTTATTTGGAGCGGGGCGGAAGGCCTTATGGTGGGACCTGGGCCAATCGCAATCGGAAATCGGTGGATGAGCGGGAGTGAAGTGTCATGGGAAAAATTTCGATTGCGATAATACGATGGCCTGTGAGCCGTTCGATCAGAAGGGTGAATCGACGATGGGGATGCGATCGACGGGAGTCAATCACGTTGGAAGAAATCAAAGGAGCGGGGACAAAGCTAGTAGCATTGCAAAATTTGTGATGCGATTACATGTGGGCCATTGGATTGTTGAGAAGATCAATGTTCAGGATATGATCGGAGGGGGTCAATCGCATCGGAGTTTCTCAATCAGAAGTGGGTTAATCGCATCGGTAGCTCGGAACTATGCGATGCGATGGATCGGATGAAGGGAATGCGATGATGCAATTGCGATCGGAGGAAAGGGTGCGATCGGATCACAAGAAAACGGATTATAATGAAAAAATTTAAAATTATATGAATTGAAGTCTAAGGGACAAATGAGAAAAGGGGTAGGGTTAGGCTTTTGGGGACTTTTGTTCACTTAGGCATATTTTTCAATCCAGGAGTCAGTTTGGGGAGTATAATATACCGTTGGAAAGCTCTTTTTGGGCTCCTTCTGATGGACATACTTAGAACATGATTTTATACTGAAAATATTGTGGAAGACACCTTTGAACAGCAGGGTGGTGGCTCTGTGGAGATAACAGCTTCTGAAGTGCAACTTATTACATATGAAGACATAAAATTACATAAAAGATAATAATAAAAGCAAAGTATCATGTTTTCACCTCAAAACATGGTTTTTGAGGTGAAAATTACATCAAGCTCAATAGAACAATTCTTTGATCTTTCCAGATACTGTGCCTTTGAGTTTATTTGACCTCCTCATGACCTTACTGATGTTTATTGACACTTGACTCATTAATTTGACCATGATGATACCCTAGAACCTAATGATACCAACCCTATGACCTAATAATATGAATTGGGAGTGAATTGAATCATGACTGAAGACCATAGAGAGGAGAATCAACAAGTTTTACATGAGGTAAAACTGATGAAAGACCACTACCATCAATGAATCCATGGCCTAATGGAATGATGAAAATTTATGGTATGGGACTCCTAATATGCAAATGCAAAAGAGTAAGTTTGATCATTGATGGCAGTATGACAAGACTAACACTAACATTGGCTCCAATGGGGATGGTAGCTCCTTGGAGGTGCCAAGAACACCATATACCAAGTAGCCTTATCCATTGGGAAAATATGGTAAAAATACTGAAAACTGACACAATGCAGACTGACTCTGACTCAAACTATGACTGAAAACTTTATAAAAACCAGCAAACCTTACACATATCATTCAAGTTTTATAGCCTTCACCTCGGGCCCCAAACTTCAATGAATGTGTACTTGAAATCTGACCAAAAATAACATGGTATATACAATGATTGTGACATAGTTTTTGATCCATTATCTTCAACAGTGGTAGTGCTTCAAAAGCCTACCATTCACTGGCCCTCCAAGGAAATCTTGGCCATCCATCTCTGAGAGCAAGAAAGAATTATGTCCCCTGTATGTTGAAATATTGTATGGTCCTTTCCACAAGTTGTCGAACTTACCATGCTTCCCTTTGTCCTCATTTCGTGCATCCCATCTCAACACCACATCATCCAACTGAAACTTTTCTGCTTTGGTCTTATGGTCATATATTTTCTTTATCTTCTCCTGCAATTGAATAACATTCTGAGAAACTTCCTCTCTTTTCTGCTAAAGGTGGATCATTTGATTGATCCTTCGCTGGTTATCATCTTCCTCACTGCCAGCCTCTTGCAATAATCTCATGACCGGAACTGTATGTGACGTGGGAAAAACGACATCAGTACCATAAACCAATTTAAAGGGTGACATACCTATGGATTTCTTGCCACTGATTCTATCTGCCTATAACGCATTGATGAGCTTTCGATGCCAATTCCTCTTATTTGTTTCCAGCATTTTCTTGATTATGTTTATCAGAGATTTATTCGATGATTCTGCCAGGTCGTTGCCTTGTGGGTAGTACGTTGTTGAATGGCCCAACACAATATTGTATTTGTCGCAGAATTCCACCATTTTCTTAGATCTAAACGTTGTTGCATTATCTGTTATGATTTTGTGAGGGCAACCAAAACGAGACAAGATATTTGATTCTAAAAATTGAATGATTACCGTATCAGTGGCCTGCCTTATTGGAATGGCCTCATTCCATTTGGTGAAGTAATCGGTACCTGTCAAGATCCATCGGTGTTGTGCCGATGATGCGGGATGGATTTCTCCTATGAAATCAAGTCTCCACTGCTGGAAAGGAGCATTTACTGAAACTGGTTTCAAAGGACGAGGAAGCAATTTCCTTTTTCCTTGAAAAACTTGACACTCATGGCAGCTCATCACGGTTTTGTACAAATCTGAAAATAAAGTGGGCCAATAATATCCTGCTCTTAACACCTTATTAGCTATAGTTTTCCAAAAAAAATGAACACCACAATCACCTTTGTGAAATTCATGCATCACCTGTTGAGCCTCATCTTCAACCAAATAATTAAGCAGAATACCTCCTGGATCTTTCCAATAAAGAGTGTTGTTTAAAATACAGAATTTAGCAGACTTAAGTTTCAGTGATCTACCTTTGCTTCTAGACATCCAGGGAGGTGGTGAAAGGTGCTGAAGAACATAGAATATGTCTGAATACCATGGGGATTGTAGAAAAATTTCTGAAACCAGAACAAGAAAACCTTCATCCTCATCTTCTGACATTGCTGCTATGAGATTTATATCCAAAGCACACAGGTTTGATTGGGCCATTATCTTTTCCAAGCCTTGTCCTTTGATCAAATTTGTGGGTTTTATCTCTAAATCATATTCCATCATTTCTGCTATCCACTTACCTCTTCGACCTTCTGGATCAGTTTGCATCAAGACATCTTTCACTACTGCATTAGGAACATATGTTGTGGTATGTGAATGCATAATGTATACTCTAAAATCCTTCAATGATTTTATAAGGGCTAATGCTTGTTTCTCAATGATATTATACCGCAAAGCAGCATCTCTAATGGTCCTACTGAAAAAGGCAATTGGCTTTTCAATCTGATCTCTCTTTTGCATCAAAACCGCAGCCATAGTATGCTTCGATGCAAATGAAAATATATTGAAATCTTGAGTGTAATCAGGACTGATCAAGAATGGGGCATTGGACAAGGCAAACTTTACCAAATTAAATGACTTGATAGCCTCCTCACTCCATTTGACAGTGCTATCCTTCTTCAACATATTAGTCATTTCTCTTAAATGTTCAGCCAAATTGGGTATAAATCTGCGCAAAAAGTTCATCTTACCATTGAATGCTTGAATCTCCTTTTTGTTATGTGGAAGGTCAATATGCTGAATTGCCTCCACTCTTGAAGGATCAATGCGGATGCCATCTTTAGAGATGATATGCCCTAGCAGCTTGCCTTCATCCATAGCAAACATTATTTTCTTCGGATTGAGATAAATCCCAAACTTCCTGCATCGCTGAAATACAACCCTCAAGTGGTGCAAATTTTCATCATCAGAATAAGAAAATACTGTCATATCATCCAAATAAACAACAAAAATAAATATTTTTCATTGGAAAAAGCAATGTCCATTACTCGCTGGAAAGTAGCTCCAGCGTTCTTCAATCCAAATGGCATTTTGGCATACTGGAAAGTTCCCCAGGTTGTTGTGAAAGCAGTTTTGTCTTGGTCTTTTTCATGCACCAAGATCTGATTATAGCCTGAGTAGCCATCGATTAGTGACATCCTTGATGCTCCAACTACACTCTGCAGAATATGGTCCATCTTCGGAAGTGGATAGTTATCCTTTAAGGAGGCTTTATTAAGATTCTGGAAATCCTTATCTCTCCTGTCTTTTTATGTACCGGGACCAAATTTGAAATCCAGTCAAAAAATCTAATTGGGACAATGATACCAGATTTATACAGTCTGTTTACCTCTTTTTCAACAGATGGCAGCAGCTTTGGGTTGATCCTTCTCAGCTTCTGTCTAAATGGCTTCTGATTCGGCTTAATGGGAATAGTATGCTGAATTATATTTTTGTCATACACCTTCAAATCTAAATAATCCCACGCAAACACATCAGAGAATTCATAAATTAATTTAACATATTGTTCCTTTACCTCAGGGGACAATGTTTTTGATAACTTCACAAGCTTAGGCTTGTCAGCTGTTCCAAGATTAACATCCTCAACTCCTTTGTCAGTAGGTACCAAGCTTGGTTTCTTTGCAACATCATCTTGATCAAAAAGCTCCTATAAAGGTATGAGACCTCTAGGAATTACATTATCTTTCAGTTGCAATACATCCATCTTCTCCCTATATAATTTTCTCAACTAACCGAACACGAGAAAGGTGGCATAAGAGAAATCAAGCTGAATGGTCCCTTTCAATTTTGCACTCCATGACCTAAACAAAAGCATTCCAAACCGTGGTGGAACGTTAGCAACAACTACATCCATCAAAACATTTTTGGCTGGGATTTGGTCTAGAGATACTACCAAGTCTTTGATAATACCAATACAATGGACCCTACCGGAGTCAAAGGAATACAAATCATGGTATTTGCGAGTAATATCAAGACCTAGCTTCTCCATAATGGCTTTAGGCATCAATTTATGTGAGGCTTTGGAGTCCAACATAGCATTATGTAAAATGAACTCATGCAATCTAAGGCTCAGGTAGAAAGTAGGGAATTCACTTTCTTCTGACTGACCTTCTATGGCTGGACCAAAAAATGAGTTCAGGATAATCATCTTCAACATTTACCATATATGATACAGAGTCTATTTGCAAAATTCTAGACACCTGATGTTTATAAGTGCTATTTTTCACCAACTCAGTCAAGGGCATGGACACCTTCAACTTAGAAATTTCATTTTCCAAATTAAAATATGGGACTTTTTCTACCTCTTTGATGGGAGGATATTTCTTGTCCACTTGCTCCTTTGCTGCACTATGCTGGTTCTTTTCATTTGCAATGTTAGTCGCTGAGGATGCCTTGCTAGGAGAAGGATCAGTAGGCTCTTTCCCTTTTCTTTGAGTATTTGAGGAGTCGTTTTTCGATTGTAGTTCTTTTCTCTTCTGAATAGGATTGATCGGCACATCTTTGCTCCTCAAAGAATATTGTTTCTTTTGCACTAACAAAGTGTTCATGTATCCTCTTTGATAATCATCGGACTCTTCTTCTAACACTACATCATTGGCCAATATGAAATCTTCGTCCTTTCAAATGTCTGTAGTCGCTGTATATTCCTCATCTTCTATGAGAAAGATGGGGGCACCATCAACAGTGAAGAAATGATTGGCTTCAATGACTGGATCATCATCATCATCTGTCTCCATTCCCTAAACATAATTTTGCTGCAAAGGAGTCCTGATCTGCTGTTGTGGTGTTGTTTGGTCCTGCGCTCTCTGTTCTCTTTGCTTAATTCTGAATTGTGGATGCTAATGTCCTCTAAAATTTGGATTCCTGATTTGTGCTTCAGGTCTATCTGAAATAGTCATTCGATCAACCATCTTCCACTATCCGGATCAAAGTGTCCATCTTACTGTCTGAAGGGGATGCTTATTCTTTCACAGTTACTCTCTTTTTAGCTCTTGTCCGTGCTCTTCTGGCCAACAAATTGGCTTCTACACTCACAACTATCTTCTGCATGTATTCAAGTGTGGTAGGATCTCTTTCTCATGGCTGATACGCCATATCAGCATCGAAACCATCTGGAAACTTGAGCAAAGATAACCCCATGGGAGGTTTCAGATTGGTCGGAATAGCATTATATACAACATTAAATCTCACATAATAATCATGTACAGTTTCACCCACATTTCTTTTAATATTTTCATATTCAGACAAGATTTGAAGTGGGTTTTTCTTTACCTCCCATCGGTCTAATAATTGTCTATGTAACTCTTGCAAAGTGTGGATTGAGCCTGCTGGTAATGCTCTAAACCATTTTCGAACTTCTCCTCCAAAGCTTTGGACAAACAATCTTGTGGTTACATTTTCTGCCTCTACCTCATGAAGATCAAAAAAGTCATTCATCTTATCAACATGATGTTGGGCTGTGATGCTTTGAGTGGCATCAAAGATAGGTATTTTACTTTGGTAATCAGCAGGCATATCATTCAGGTTCTGAGGCAAAACCAAGGGTGCATACCGGGCAACCATGACTCGAGGTGGATTTACAACAGTGGTTGTGCTACTAGGATTCAAGGGAGGTGTTGATGGAGGAGTCGAAAGCTGAGAATTGACTTCTGAAACTAGTGGGAATGCTGATGAATTAAGGGTAGGAAATTTTGTTTCTGATAACTCTGAAGGCTCAGGGATATTGGTTACAGTGACAGATGTCTAAGGGGAATTCAAAATATAATCATCAATTGATCTTTTTGCCCTTTGAACTTCGATATCTATAAGAAATTCTGGATCTAAAACTGTGTCATCAAGTGCAGTCTCAGATTTGTTTCTGAACAAAGAAAGCTCAAAACACTCATCAAAAGAAATATCTTCTACAAAAAACCACTCACTGGACCAGGTATGGGATCTGAAAATAGGCCTAGGACTTAGTGATCCTTCTTTTCTTCTGATTATCCTTGGAATGAGATTGGGATTTTCAAACACAAGGGGAGGATTTGGATCAGGGTTAGCCCTTGTGTATCTCCTTGAAGCCAGTGTGGTCAAATTTCTACTTTACAATGTTTTATTTCAGCCTATCAAACTCTGAACGTCATCATCCAGAGTCCAAGAATTTATATGGAAAATATTATTGGGTTGATCAGTCTTTTATGCTAAATAGTATCCCAGTATGGTCGCCAGAAATGTTAGCACCTAATTTGAACCTTAGGCTGAAAGAAAGAAAATCAGGGTAACCTCAAACCATGCTCAGCCTTGTAGCTAGCCCTACGAGGTCAGGAGAGGGCTCTCTCCGGGAAAAAATATTCAATGAAATACAAGAGTAAACTAATTTTAGGCTAGGTATAATAATTGGAAATTTTTTTATAAATTTTCAGGGTTGTAGGGTTAGATGGGGCAGTTTGAATCTGGGGAATTAAATTAGAGATACAATGTATTTTATGGGGCAAGGTAGGCAGGTATTTTAACAATTCAATTTAAATAATGATGGAATGTTTAAGACTGGTGAGGAGCTGAAAAGGGCATAGGAGATGAATCCTTTTCAAACAGCAGAAAACATAGAGTGTTGAATAATTTCCCAAGGCAGAGAATTATACAATGGATTCTACCAATCTATCTTGAAATAATTCAACCAAAAATGTAAATAAATGAATGGTGCAACATAACAACATTATACAATGGATTCTACCTATCTATCTTGAAAGAATTCAACCAGAAATGTAAATAAATGAATGGTGAAACATAACAATTTAACAGATGAACACAAAGGAAAAAACAATGCTAAAATCCATACCACAGGGATCCCACAAATCAGAGCTGCATATCTTTATTAATTCCCTGACAAACTATTACAAATGGAGCGCAGAGCGTCCTCAGTGATTTTCCAAATTATTCCTCACTTTATTCCCCCTTACAAATGATGAAGAATTACATTAAATATACAGAATTTGAGGGGAGTAGATCCATAGGAAAAGGAGTTGTTTCACCAGCCCATAAACCGAAATCTGAACATAGGAAGAAAACCAACAATCTGCCCCTGAAAAGAAGGATAACCAATACATTTTGAACGTCTGGAAATTTTGCTGTTACATTTTCTCAAACAGAGGAGAAGACAAATTGTAATGATCTTTGTGCTTTATCATAGTTCATGGTTCGAATGGAATGTCCTTTCCTTTTAATCTTGAAGAAAACCTTTGCCGAAGAAAATTCCTTTGAAACAGATGAGAACGAATAAAAATGAAATTTTGTTGTTTAATGAAGAAAAATCCCTTTTTGGATGAAAAAGGGAAAAGGAAAGGATGTTGGGCCCATATGCGATCACAAATCGCAATCGCAAATCTCAATCGGGAGAGGGGAGGGAGTGTATCACATAGTGGAGGAAATGCGATTGGGAATTTGCGATGTGATAGTGTATAGAGGGAGTCTCATGGGGAAATCGCAATCGCAATCAAGAAAGGGAGCGGGACAAAATACTGGCGGGACAATCGCGCGATGTGATGAGCAACGTGCGATCCATCACATCGGTGAGTCGGGAGCACGGAGGTTTGAACATGGTGGGTAGAAAACATGCGATGCGATGAAATACTTAGAAATTTTTCAAAATCGGTTTATCGCTTTTACAAATGAAAAATACTTTTATTTGGAGCAGGGCGGAAGGCCTTATGGTGGGACCTGGGGCAATCGCAATCAGAAATCGGCGGATGAGCGAGATTGAAGTGTCATGGGAAAAATTCTGATTGTGATAATGCGATGACTTGTGAGCCGTTCGATCAGAAGGGCGAATCGACGGTGGGGATGCGATTGGCGAGAGTCAATCGCGTCGGAAGAAATCAAAGGAGCGGGGACAAAGTTAGGAGCACTGCGAAATTTGCGATGCGATTACATGTGGGCCGTCGGATCGTTGAGAATATCAACGGTTGAGATATGATCGGAGGGGGTCAATCGCATCAGAGTTTCTCAATCGGAAGTGGGTTAATTGCATCGGCAGTTCGGAACTATGCGATGCGATGGATCGGAGGAAGGGAATGCGATGATGCGATTGCGATTGGAGGAAAGGGTGTGATCGGATCGCAAGAAAGGGGATTATAATGAAAAAACTTTAAAATTATATGAATTAAAGTCTAAGGGACAAATGAGAAAAGGGGTAGGGTTAGGCTTTTGGGGACTTTTGTTCACTTAGGCATATTTTTCAATCCAGGAGTCAGTTTGGGGAGTATAATATACCGTTGGAAAGCTCTTTATGGGTTCCTTCTAATGGACATACTTAGAACATGATTTTATACTGAAAATACTATGGAAA
The DNA here is from genome assembly GCA_034641835.2 of Pinus albicaulis. NCBI lineage: Eukaryota > Viridiplantae > Streptophyta > Pinopsida > Pinales > Pinaceae > Pinus > Pinus albicaulis. The sequence continues at coordinate 306,827,839 of CM076582.1, read as the reverse complement.
ACACCTTTAAACAGCAGGGTGGTGGCTATGTGGAGATAACAACTTCTGAAGTGAAACTTATTACATATGAAGACATAAAATTACATAAAAGATAATAATAAAAGCAAAGTACCATGTTTTCACCTCAAAACATGGTTTTTAAGGTGAAAATTACATCAAGATCAATATAACAATTCTTTGATCTTTCCAGATACTATGCCTTTGAGTTTATTTGACATCCTCATGACCTTACTGATATTTATTGACACTTGACTCATTAATTTGACCATGATGAGACCCTAGAACCTAATGATATCAACCCTATGACCTAATAATATGAATTGGGAGTGAATTGAATCATGACTAAAGACCATAGAGAGGAGAATAAACAAGTTTTACATGAGGGAAAACTGATGAAAGACCACTACCATCAATGAATCAATGAACTAATGGAATGATGAAAACTTATGGTCTGGGACTCCTAATATGCAAATGCAAAAGAGTAAGTTTGATCACTGATGGCAGTATGACAAGACTGACACTAACATTATCTATCAAATTCCCTTTAGATAAAGTTCCAGTAGTGTGTGTAGGAAATATATTATTTAATACATAATCAAGCTCTGACAATTCTATTAATGAGAAATACCTAACACTCCTCAACAATTCGGTCACACCTTAAATTAATGCTTTGTCACACACTAACATTTCTTAGCACCTCGCATGTCTTGGAACATCTTTTTACCTAGAACATCTTGTCATGAAACTGACGCCCAAGCACATGGTGGTATGTGCTAGCACAACATGGAACTCTCCTAGTATGTGTTGCCATGCATGTAGTTCGTAGCATGCCCTGGAACACCTTGTTTGAATGCATTGACATACATTAGCACTTGGAACACAATGCCAGTTGACATGTATTGGGACCTATTATTAGTGTGACTAGCATGCCCCTTTTGAAAAAGATAAATTCCTAACTTATTTACCCTCTTATGTGTTCATTTACTTACATTTTAGCTTGGTTCTTCCTTTTGTTGCCTTGACACTCCTTGACACATATTGACATACCCTAGCACCCTGCATGTCCTTAGTACCTGGCATGTATTGGTATATCTTGGCACTATTTGGCACATATAATTAGCACACCCTGGAACTCCCTAGCAAACTTTGGCACTTCTTTACATGCCATGATATTCCCTAGCATGCCTTACCAATGATTAGCAAACCTTGTCACTCCCTCCTTCGCATGACAACTAGCACTCATTAACACTAATCCCTGGCACACATTCCTAATATTCATAAACTTCCATGAATTTTGACCTATTGCTCCCTTAATGTTTTGTCCTAGTACTCCATAACACTCCTCAACATGCATTAGCACTCTCTAGCACACTTTAGCACTCTTCAATATGCCATTCCACTTCATAGCATGCATAACACGCCCTAACACATATTGGCTCTTGGCACGTGTTTCCACTTGGAAAGTCTTAGCATGTATGGAACACGTTGAGATGCCTTGGTGTGATTTGGCATGGTTTAATATTAAATTTATTTGAGATCAATTTTTGGAAAGTAGACGAGAAGCAACAAAGGAAGACTTGGCACTTAGAATTCACTAAGACTTTTCACTTGGTACCTATTAGCGCCTAGTGTTGGAGTGCCTAGCATGCCCCTCTTAGAAAAGTTAAATTGATGACTTATTAACCCTCTTATGTGTTCATTTCCTTGTAGTTTAACTTGTTTCTCCCTTTTTTTGCATTGATAGTCCTTGACACGCATTGACACACCCTTGCACATCTTAGCACATATTATCATGTTTGACATGCCTTCGTACTATCTGGCACATATTAGCATTCCCTAGCATGCCTTGGCACTCATGTCCTCACAGCTATCCTTTAAATTTTTTCATGACTTGGGAACCCAATCAAGTCCTTGGCTACTGCAATTCATGTGAAAACATTGGCCTTCTTCAACTGTAACAACCTGACCAATTACACCTACTACAAGTAGATTGTGCCTTGTTCACCTAAGAACTACCTATAGCTCATGTTATGCCACTCGTGTCCAAGCTCAACTTGGCCCACTTAACTATTTACCAAGACAAGGATCACATGATCTAGCCATGGCCATAAAAAAACTAAGCAACATAGCTTACACACATGATATTTTAGATGTATGTTCAATTCATATAAACAATAGAACATTAATTGAGAGTTTGCAATAACCACAAGATTCACAAGGCACACAGGATATAAGATGACACAAGCTGAGTGCCCCAAAACTTATACACAAAAATGTACAATATGCAATTATCGAGAATAGTTTAAAACATGAGCATGTAGCCAAAGTGTGCCACATCTCATATAAAGAAAATAACTAAAGGAAAAACAATGTTGTGCCTAGCACAAAGTGATCTCACTTTGTCTAAAATTTCTATCTCGAGCCCCTTATAACAATTTTAGGCTTGCCTCCTGTAAATCCTATTCTAAACTTCTCCTAACACACTTCATCCTTAGCACACTTGAATTCGCTAAAAATCCCTAGAACACACTCTTATTTGTTCCTTTCCATGCATTTTGACCTATTTATCCCTTGATATGCCTTGACACTCCCTAACACTCTAGTTCAAAATTCATTGACATTGTCTGAAATGTGTTAGCATGCCTTTTCATTCCTTTGCATGCCCTGAACCTCCCTAGCTATCATGCCCCCACAACTACCCTTACTTAATTTTCAACTTGGGAACCCAACCAAGCCCTCTCTTGACTACAAGAGATTAACCAAGTTATAGCTACTACAACTAGACTATGTTGTTGAATTGTGTAGCTTGGGAGGTACTCCACAAGGGGAGTGAGATGGATTTGTGTGAGTTTTGTCATAAAAGGCTTTGTGGAAATAGAAGCCAAGAAAAGGGATTTTGGACCCAACACAGGGTTTAAAATCTAAAAGAAAATTAAAAAGGAAAATTAATATTTCCTAAGTTCTAAGTGGATAAAACCCGTAAGTTCTAGAGGGTTCCTAAGAGATCTAGGAAAAACTATTTAAGGAGTCCTTAAGATGAAGGAAATAACATCAAGTGAGAAGGAGCTCATTTGATCAAGGGGACGAAGAGAGATGTAGTCCTAAAGAGGCCATAATCATTATCATGTCTAGCATTCATTAAGATGCCTCGGTATGCTTTGGCATGGTATAATATTAAATTTATTTGAGATCAATTACTTGAAAGTAGAAGAGAAGTAACAGAGGATGATTTGGCACTTAGAATGCACTAGAACTTGGTACATTACACTCATTTCCACCTAGTGTTGGTGTGCATAGCATGACCCTCTTGGAAAATGTAAATTGATGACTTATTAACCCTATGATGTGTTCATTTCCGTGTATTTTAACTTTTTTCTCTTTTTTATTGCCTTGATAGTCCCTGGCATGTATTGTCACACCATTGCAGATCTTGGCATGCCTTAGCACTTGACACATATTAGCATATCTGGAATTCCTTCGAACCATTTGGCACATGTTAGCATTCCCTAGCATGCCTTGGCACTCATACCCTCACAAATAGCCTTACATTTTTTCACGACTTGGGAACCCAATCAAGTCCTTAGCTACTCCAGTTCATGTGACATTGGTCTGCTTCAGCCGTAACAACTTCATCAATTGCACCTACTACAAGTAGATTGTGCCTTGTTCACCTAAGAACTTCCTATACCTCATCTTAGGCGAGTCATGTCCAAGCTTAACTTAAGAACTTACCAAGACAGGGATCACATCTAGCCATGTCCATAAAACAACTAAGCAACAAAGCTTACTACATAGGAAACATTTCACATGTATGTCCAATTCATATAAATAGTATAGAATTAACAGATAGTTTGCAAGAACCACAAGATACACAAGGCACCCGAGATATAGGTCGGAAAAAACTGAGTTCCCCAAAACTTATACACAACAATGTATAATATGGAATTTTCTAAAATAGTTTAAAACATCAACATTTGGCGAGAGTGTGCCACATGTCAAATAAAAATAATAGATAAAGGAAAAATAGTGTTGTGCCCAACACAAAGTCCCCCTTTGTTTAAAACTGCTTTTTCGAGCCCCATATCGCAATCGTAGGCTAGCCTCTTACAAATCCTACTATGAAATTTTTCTAACACACTTCATCCTTGGAAAAATTGAATTCACTGACACTCCCTCGACCACACACTTATTTGTTCATTTCCATGCATTTTGACCTAGTTATCCCTTGTGATTCCTCGACACTCCTTAACACTCCTCAACATGCATCAACATTTTCCAGCATGTGTTAGCATGCCTTTTCATTCCTTGGCATGCCCTAACCCTTCCTAGTTATCATGCCCTCACAACTACCCTTACTTAATTTTCAACTTGGGAACCCAAACAAGTCCTCACTTGACTTTAGGAGCTTGACCAAGTTATGATTACTACAAATAGACTATGTTGTTTAATTTTGTAGCTTGGGAGGTACTCCATAAGCCTAGTGAGATGGTTTTGTGTGAGTTTTACCACAAAAGTCTTTGTAGGAAAATAACCCAAGAGAAGGGGCTTAGGACCCGAGATGAGGTTTAAAATATAAAATAAAATTAAAGAAAAAAAGAATATTTCCTAAGGTATAAGTAGATAAATTGCGTAAGTTCTAGAGCGTTATTAAGAGGCCTAGCTAGGAAAATCTATTTAAGGAGGCCTTAGTATGAAGGAAATAACATCAAGTGAAAAGGAGCTCATTTTATCAAGGAGGTTAGGAGAGATGTAGTCCTAAAGTAGGACAAGTTAGAGGGATAAGTAAGCTTTGCTAGAGGGAGGCCATGATCATCCACCAAGAGTAAAATCATCATGTGAGGGTTCACAAGAATGTCACATACCTTAATGGGTTCGATATAGGAAGTAGGATGGAATATTATTAGTTCTCTTAGGGCAGATAAAGCTCAAGAGAGGCGACTCATGAGAATTTGGTCATGTCATTTCAGTGGTGTTTCTGTGTGAATTACGCGTCAAATTTTTAAATTGTAGAGAGGGTTGAGACCCTACCTTGTGTTGGTTACTAGGTTACAAGGTCTATGATAAAGACCAACACAAATGCAGGAGGGTATGCACTAGAATTTAGGGCCAGAACAGAAGTAGTCACAGGTGTAATATTGACTTAGGTAATCGTAGTTGAGGGTCATAGAGATATAAAGTTCAGGTCAAGGTTTAGTCAAAGAAATGATCAAAATCTATGGATCTAAATGAGCTAGGTCGAGTCTCTTATGGAGAAAAGAGTTGTATTGTTTTCTATGGGTGGATATGGTTTGTTCTAAAGAAATTAGAATAGAAATATAATTCCCTATTTAGGGAGGTTTCATAGCATGTTCAATCCATGAGGTATGCCATTAATATTGTGAAAAATCTGCATAAAAGAAGAGGGGTTGTGACTCTTAGAGAGAGGTTTGTCTCTGCAATATATACCACAAATTTGAAATATGGTTTGCAGAAGTATGTGCGGAGATAGAAAATATGAAGGAGGATGGAACCTGAGCAGAATATGGAGCAGAAGAAATGTGCCATATGAGGAATGGATTGACATGAAGAGGAGTTGATTTTGTTGGACTTTCCATAGAGTTTTGGACAGAGATGTGAAGCAGCCTATAAACAGTTAGTCAATGAACTGTTAATGGATGATTTGTAACCCTAGTTCAGTCATCTACAAATTGTTAGAAGGATGATATGATGAGTAGTTAATATTTGTTCATAGATTGGACAACAAATAAATTGGTACACAATAATAGTGATTTTGAGAGGACTCAAATCACTATTAGGTGGCATATTTGAAGATCCCTATATGAGGGTACTGTTGTGGGCACTAGATCGGTAAAATTTTTTACTGTGGTTGGGAAAATTGATGGCAGTCCAAGTACAATTGAAGGGTTATTAGGTGACTATCAAAGAAGAGTTCTAAGTCTTGTACTTGTGAAGGAAAACAAGACTGGTAGAAGGGTAGGTGTATTGGGCCTAAGGACATGAAAAATTTGAATGACTAAAGTAGTAGCCAAGTGAGCTAGCCAACTAGCCCTATTTCACTGTACTTTAGAGGGATACGACATTGAGAAGAAGGGAAACCTCCATATCCCTATAATTGTCATCTTGGAGCAGAAGTATGGAAAAAGTGGGCATTCCAAAGAGTTGTTCACAACGGAGTTGTGAACAACTAATCGAAAACCTTAAATGTTGCAGAACTTAAAGGAAAAAAGAGTAGATAGAGGGAAAAAAATTTTGAGGCGACTTCAGTAACATAAAGGAGTTGATTTCATTGATAGAGGCAGATTGAGGAGTTGCATAATGGAAGGAAAGAGAACATGCCAGATGTGTTCAAGACATGTGGATTGAAAGGGTTATGTGTGTCCACCAGCAAAAGTTGGGTCAAGTGTTGTCTTGTTCAAGGTATATTGGTTGTCAACGGACTAACACCAAGCCCTAGTTGTATTCCTTGTATCAGTGTGATTGTAAAGGGCCATCATCCCTGGTATGAGAGCTCTAGACTATTCTATTATAGTTTTTAATTTAACGAAGAAAGGTTTGAAAAAGTTAAAAAATTTCATGTGCACTGATTGATTCCCTGATGTGTGTAGATTTCATTTTGAAAAGTTGATGTGTTGTGGCACTTGAGCATGTTTGCATCAAAGATTCTAAGACCAAACCCAAATTCTCATGTGTCATGGAAATTCAACATATGCCTTGTTCACCTAAGAACTACATGTAACTCATCTTAGACTACTCATGTCCAATCTCAATTGATCCCACATAACAAGTTACCAAGACAAGGCTCATCATATCCAACTGTGGTCGTAAAAAAACTAAGCAACATAGTTTACATCTTGACATTCCATAACACCTGACATGTCTTAAATTCATTGGAATTGTGTGGCATGTGTTAGCATCCCCTACATTCCTTAACATGATTTTACACTTCCTAATACACTGTAGCACTTCCTGACACACCTTGGTGGTTTAACAACATGGCATTGCCTAGCATATAACCTTGTCACTCCCTCCTTAACACACCTAGAACTCATTGACACTCCCTATCACACACTCTTATTTGTTCATTTCCATGCATTTTGATCTAGTTCTTCCTTGTGTTTACTTGACACTCCCTAGCATGCATTAGCACACCCTAACACCTAGCACATATTGGCATTGCACCCTAGCACTCTAGCATTCATTGGAACTACCTAACATACCTTTTCACTCTCTCCTTAGCACACCTAGAGCTCATTGAAACTCCCAGTCACAAACTCTTATTCATTCATTTCCATACATTTTGACCTAGTGTTCCCTTGTGTTTCCATAGCATTCCTTAACACTTCTTGGCACATGTTGGTACACCATGTTATCACTCAGTAATTTCTCCAGGTTCATGAGAGAACTCACCGAGGTAACCACAGACCAACTTTTAAACTCTAGGATCTATCCTTCCTAGGGTTCAGAGAGGGATCTCCCTTTAAAATTTAACATTGTTTTGATTTGTAAATATTAGGCTAGTTATGAAAGTACAACCTTGGTTTGGTTTTGGTAGATTTGGTATATTTGGTGGGAAGAATCACTTGAAATAATGGATAGTGCGAAATCTATTTGTCCATTGGGCTTTGGATTCAAAATCAAGTAAACAGAACTAGGATCAAGGGAAAAAAGGTCAATGTCTTCAGGGCAAGATAGATAACCCTTGGAGATCTTGGAAAGTTGTTTTTGTGAGGTGGTATGATAGGGAAAAAGGGCACTTAAGAATTCTTAAATCCAAAAAAAGTAGTAGGAAGAGGTCAAATGAGAGAGGGAGAAATTAAGGGTTCCCTACACTGGAAATCAGAGGAAAACATATAAATGATAACTAGTTAAAAATAGGGTGCTTTTAACAAAACTTGTAGTAATAATCCTAGTTATACATTTAGATTTAGCATAAACATAAATCTATGCATGTAACAAAGAAAGGAAACAATGACAAGTGAAGAAAATACTTCACTCCAAATAGCTCATCATAGGAATCCTGAAGTATGATGCCAATTTGCTTTGATCCAACCCGCTACTTAAAGTTTTGACACACAAAAGCTTTTAAAGTCCAAGAAGAAATTACTATAAAAATCCCAGCAATTTTATTCCACCAAAATACTTCAAAGAGTGAATTATTTATACAAATTCTAAACTATAATATCTTGAAAAAATATCAAGATTGGTTTACAAATATCTCCAACTGTTTTACATAAATAGAACTTAAGTAAGGGACACTGAAAACTGATGCATCTATTTGGCACTATTTTTTATGGATAGGTGATGACAAAGAGGAGAACTCGAATTTGATATTAACTCTTAGTTGATGATGAGGCATCCAAGTCACTAACTATTTCCTTTCTTTGTGCAATTTGCTCCAAAAATTCTGCACAATTTGGGTCCAATGATACCTTTCTATATCTCAATCCGAAATAGATATGTGAAAAGTGAAAGAGGATTTTATAGATAAATATGTTACTAAGATAAACCTCTCTCCATTTCCAAAAATGCAGTTCTATATGTTCACCATATGCTTTTCAAAAATATGTGTAAAATAGAAATTTGTACAGTCCGAAAACTAGGTTGTAAAGATGTGTATGTCTCTCTCATTCTGTAATACCTGTGCAAAACTTGAGATAGGTTTTTGTATATTGTTCACTTAGGAACACAAACCTCCTCTATTTCTTTAATATGTATTTATGATTGACCACAATCGTTTCTGCAAAATGATGACTTAACAGTAATTTTTTTGTAAAAAGTGCTTTCAAATATTGTTTAAGTTTTCCAAACCCATAATGGCTGTTAGAAAAGTGAGAGAGGTTTTTGCAGTTGCACATCTTAAGAACATAAACCTCCTTCAGTTTTGAAAACTTCATCTTGGATTAGTCACAATAGTTTCTGCAAAACAATTACTTAAACATGAAATCTATGCAAAAATGCCCCTTCTTGCTCTGTTTTCATCTTTTAACCTTTTTTTTCTTTTAACTGTTTTTCTTTTACTTTGGATAAAATTCATTGTTTTTGGTGAAAGTATTTTCATCTTTGTTTAAACATTATTGCCTCCATGTTTTACTTTTACTTTTTACCTTGACTTCTCTGTAACTTTTTTTAAACCCTAACTGTGACTTTCATCTAATACACTTTAACTTTGATGCTCTTTGACTATTATGTTTTCATTGTCAATGTGAATTCTTATTTCACTTTTACGATTCACTGTGAAAACTTATCTCTCTCTGCATAAATGACTTCTTTCTGTTCTGCTGCCTGGAATATTTTGTTAAGGAATATCATTTAAAATTCATTTCTTTGTAAGTTCTTGGAGTAAAACATATCTTTAACTAGTATTTAGATTGTTTTATCCAAATTCTCCTTTTGATAATGACATGCAAAACAAAATAATTGTTAATAAAACAGAGGTCTGCATGGAGGGATAATGGCTTTGATGATGGGAAAAGACTGTGAAAAATGGTTTGAACTGCAGCAGGTTTTCATTTTTGTTGTTATTGGCTCTCAATTTTGCAAAAAGAACTGTTAAAATTCAGGGTTTTTGGAACACTGTGTAACCTTTCGCATAGGTTTTACTGCATACTTCTTTGATAAAACAACCCTAAAGCCTTCTAATTTATGCACAAAAATGGGTTTTGAGCATTTATAAAAGGTTTTTATTCATTCAAAGGGTTTCTGGAACTCTGCTTTTTTTAGTCATTCTGGCTACTTCTGCAAGTTTAGACAGTTTGTAGAAGTATTTTTTAATTTAACAGAGGTTCTTGGATGAAAATAGGCAAAGTATGGTCTTTCTTTGGGATTTTCCTTCCAAATTTGGATTCTTCAAAAAAGATTTTTCAGTCTTTTACTGGTTTTAAACAAGAAACAAGGGTTTCCTGAGTTGTTCAGTGAATAATTGGGTTGAAAAAGTCTTTTAAGCTCAGGAAAAATGGTTTTGGATACCTTCAGAGGATTTCTGGTTTGACTTAAAGATTGAAATAGTTCATCAAACTGTAAAAAACTTACAATTTCATCTCAAAATAGCGTGCAGCAGTATAAACAGGGTTTTTGGGAAAATTTTGACAGAGTTTGGCTTGTTTTTGGGGCTTTTGGCAGTTTCTTTTCAATGGATTCTTAAATTCTAAAATGTTTTTTGTTGTTTTACAGGTCCTTTATAAATCGATTGCAGGTTCCAATTTGAGAAAAATACCTGTTGTAATGCAGGTATCGGCTTTTGGAAGATTTTCTAAGGTTATGGCTGAATTGATGGCTTCAGTGAATTGTTTGGAGCAATGTGCAGCTTCTCAGTAGTCTTCAAAGGTTGTAGGGCAACTGTTGCAGGTTTCGGGCGTAAAAATGGCGGAAAATGGCTTAAAATTTGTGTTTTTATAATCGGGGAAGCTTTGCAAAGGGTTTAGGTTTAAAGCGCAAGAAGATAGAAGAATGAAATGCATTTTTGAAGGTTTATTAAAATTTTCGGTCATATTATCTATGCATTGAATGCGGGTCACATCAGGCATGAGCGGTGGTTTGGGAATTCAAAGGGTTAAAATCCAGAGTGGTTATTGCGCAGGGTTGCGGTGGTAAATGGTTTCAGCTTGAACCCACACGATCCAGTAAGAAAAGGCCATGTGGAGGAGAGATAAAAGTGTGAAACAACTTATTTCGTGCAACTTTTGAGCTCGGGGGATCGTGCATCATTTCCACACAATATTGTACCTGTGCCGTCGGATTTGGGGGATTAATGCAAAGGGTCTAGATTTGTTTGGGAGTTGCATTGAAACGGGAGTGGTACTGGGTGTTTACATATGCGGCGGGATAAAACATTTATAACAAAGGCGCTTGAATAAGGTTTTTAAACCTTAGGCTTTGTATAATATGTGGCGGGTTAAAAGACTTTAAACTTTATAAAAATATGTTTTTAATAAAGTTCTAAAGTTTCGGGTATTTATGAAAAATGGGAGGGGAGTAATGTTTTTATTTAAAACATTTGTGAAATGTTTCAAATTCTATATGCGGGCGCGATAGTGTTTATATTATATAGTTTAATCAACCTTTGAATAGTTTTCAAACTATATGGGGCGAGATTATTTCAATAGAGATAGGTTTAGACCAAGGGGTTTGTAGGGCAGGGTTTATTTGCGCACATGAGGATAATAAACTTTGGTCTAAACGTAAAATAATGGGTTTTAGGGGGTTAATTTAAATATAAGGGTTTTAATATATACGGGAGGGTAAATTAGGGATTTACTACAATAAGTTAGTGTTAATATGAATAAAAGGATAGTAAAAGGAAACAAAACACATATTATCTCTAAGTAAAGTATAAGAATAAAGCATTGCTCATCTTTTATATTACTTCACTAATACTTAGGATAAATGTATTTTGAGGGTTTTATGAATGATTTTGAAGGGAATGAAGTTAATTATTTTAGGGTTACAATTTTACTAAGTGAAAAATGTGTTTTACTTAGGAAAAATGGATTTTGATGTATGAATGAAGGGTAAATGTTGATGAATGAGGGTTTAAGGTAGGAATTCAATATTTTTAACTGACCAGTCATCGAGCCTTGGGTCCGGTCTCAACAAAAGTCATAGAAATGCTCTGAGCCTTTTTGACTGATAGTTTAGAATACTGAATACCTATATGGGAGGGGAAATTAGTATTTTTCCCAATGATGTGCTATTTGCATGATTTCTCAACTGCTTTCTACCTACCCAACTTTATTTCTAACATTTTTTCTTCATTTTGTAGGTGCATTTAGGCTTGCAACCTTAAAAAAAAATTCTTTCAAAGCATAAAACTGTCTAGATCTACCTTACTGTTAAGCTCCTCATATTCTCTACCTATCTACTGATTTATCAAGTTTAAATTGTTTGAAAAATCTTTATTCACTATCTAAAACATGAAATTGAAAACATGAAAAGTTAAGATTAAATTATTTAACTAATCATGGATTATGGCATTTATTGACACTCTGCACATAATCATTATTCTTGCAATAAAAGTAAAATTAGTGGCATTTGATCTTGCTTACTTTCAGGTCTTATTTCATTTTTTCTTTTGGGGTATATATTTTTATAAGTCCTTTGATATTTCTTTTTAGGAATTTTACCCTCTTTTTTCAATTTTTATTATTTTCAAATATGGGAAAACAACTTGCAGAAAGCAAGGTATGTACATATTTACAAGACAATCAAAGTCAATTCAAAAATTATGAATCCTATATTTATAGGACCCTAATATCGGCTTCACATTGGGATGGAATCTCTTTATGAGATGTCAAGAACATCGTCGACTAGTAGCCTGATCCTTTGAGCCAATCCCAAACATGCATTTGCTTTGTTATAAAATCTCTATGACTAAAACTCTTGAACTGAATTTACACCTTTTTCTGCAAACTGAAATCTGATCTGAGACTAAAAGGTGTTGTAACCTTCTAACTAAACTACTGAATCATCAATATCTTAGGGCCTTTTCCTTGGATTCAAATCTTAATGAATTATTTCAAAACTAGCTGAAAATTGAAAAATGAAAAGATACCCAGAATTCCGAGCTTATTTGCACTCATCTACCTACTCTAATCTACTAATAATCTTATTGAATCAGGTAATACAAAAATGCCAATGAAGCCAGTCAAGTAGTTATTGAAATGAATGGATAATTTGATTGCTTGTCATCAAACTTGGAAGCATAACTTGATCATGTGTATTCATAATCAAAGATATGATGTGTAATGGCAATTGATGATATATTTGATCCTCATAGATAAAACATATTTGCAGACTTGAGCTAAAAATAGTCTCCATATAATTTTCTATAGGATCATCAAAAACATAATGTATGATTTGTGCTTCTAGGCCTTCAATGACCAATTGATTAGTTGTATTAAGAATATTAAACCCTGAAACTATTTCTTCAGTCTTGTGCTGAAAGAATAATCATCCTCAATCTACAAGTCAAAAGATAGTATAATTTCCTCTTGCTTTGGAGAAGGAAGATTTTCCAAGAATTTTTTAGGATCTTGGAAATTATAAGACTGAATTTGAGAATGAAAAATTTTAATGCCATTTTCATATTTTTCAGAAATTAACTCAAGAACACATATTTTAAGTTGAGGATAAAATTTTCTTGATTTCAAAATAAGAAAGAAAGCTCTTAGAAAATCCTCATCAAGCTAAAATTCTAATAATCCATCCTTGAATTCATTGAAAATCTCATGAGATGAAAGGTTTTCCACAGACCCTGTCATCTTGTATCACCATTAATGATTTGGAATATGGATTTTTTTTTTTTATGGTGTTTCTTCTAAACTTTGAAGTTCTAGATCTTGGACAATGGAGTCACCAGGTGGATGATTTTAACCTTTGTATGTCTGATCACTATCCACCATCATAGATCAGACCTGAACCTATAAAATATGTCTGAAGAAAATGTTAGTCTTCCCCAGTATGGTCGCCAATAATGTTATCACTCAGTAATTTCTCCATGTTCATGAGAGAATTCACCTAGGTAACCACATACCAACTTTTAAACTCTAGGATCTAGCCTTCCTAGGGTTCAGAGAGGGCTCTCTCTTTAAAATTTAACTTTGTTTTGATTTGTAAATATTAGGCTAGTTATGAAAGTACAACTTTGGTTTGGTTTTGGTAGATTTGGTATATTTGGTGGGAAAAATCACTTGAAAGAATGGATAGTGGGAAATCTATGTTTCCGTTGGGCTATGGAGTCAAAATCAAGCAAACATGGCTGGGATCAAGGGAAAAAAGGTCAAATGTCTTCAAGTCAAGTTAGATAACCCTTGGAAATATTGGAAAGTTGTTTTTGTGAGGTGGTATGATTGGGATAAAAAGCACTTAAGAATCCTTAAATCCAGAAAAAGAAGTAGTAGGAAGAGGTCAAACGAGAGAGGGAGCAATTAAGGGTTCCCTACACTGGAAATCAGAGGAAAACATATAAATGATAACTAGTTAAATGGCATGGTACTTTTAACAAATCTTGTAGTAATACTCCTAGTTATACATTCATATTTAGCATAAACATAAATGAATGCATGTAACAAAGAAAGGAAACAATGACAAGTGAAGAAAATACTTCATTCCAAATAGCTCATCACAGGAATCCTGAATTATGATGCCAATTTGCTTTGATCCAGCCTGCTACTTGAAGTTTTGACACACAAAATCTTTTAAAGTTTAAGAAGAAATGACTATAATAATCCCAGCAATTTTATTCCACCAAAATACTTCAAAGAGTGAAGTATTTATACAAATTCTAAACTATAATATCTTGAAAAAAGATCAAGATTGGTTTACAAATATCTCCAACTGTTTTACATAAATAGAACTTAAGTAAAGGACACTTAAAACTAATGCATATATTTGGCACTATTTTTTATTGATAGGTGATGACAAAGAGGAGAATTTTAATTTGAATCAAATCTTAGTTGATGATGAGGCATCCAAGTCACTAACTGTTTCCTTTCTTTGTGCATTCTTCTCCAGAAATTCTGCAAAATTGTGGTCCAATGATACCTTTGTATGTATCAATCCAAAATAGATATGTCAAATGTGAAAGAGGCTTTTGTAGATAAATATGTTACTAAGATAAACCTCTCTCAGTTCCCAAAATTCAGTTCCAACTATTCACCATATGCTCTGCAAAAATATGTGTAAAACATAACTTTGTGTAGTCTAAAAAATAGGTTGTAAAGATGTGCAAGTCTCTCTCATTCTATAATACCTGTGCAAAACATGAGATTTTTTTTGTAGATGGGTCTCTTAGGAACAAAAACCTCCTCTAGTTTTTCAATATGTATTTCTTATTGGCCACAATCTTCTCTGCAAAATGATGACTTAACATGATTTTTCTGTAAAAATTCCTTTCAAATATTGTTTAATATTTCCAAACCCATAATGGTTGTTAAAAAAGTGAGAGAGGTTTTTGTAGTTCGACATCTTAAGAAGATAAACCTCCTTTAGTTTTGGAAAATTCATCTTGGATTGGTCACAATATTTTCTGCAAAGAAATGACTTAATTAGGAAATTTCTGCAAAAATGTCCCTTTTTGCTCTATTTTCATCTTTTAACCTTTTGTTTTCTTTTAACTATTTTTCTTTTACTTTGGATAAACTTCATTGTTGTTGGTGAAATTATTTTCATCTTTGTTTAGCCATTACTGCCTCCATGTTTTACTTTTAATTTTTACCTTGACTGCTCTGTAACTTTGTTTTAACCTTTATTGTGACTTTCATCTGATACACTTTAACTCTGATGCTCTTTGACTATTATTTTTTCACTGTTATTGTGAATTCTTATTTCACTTTTACCATTCACTGTGAAAAATTATTTCTCTCTGCATAAATGACTTCTTTCTGTTCTGCTTCCTGGAATCTTTTGTTAAGGAATATCATTTAAAATTCATTTCTTTGTAAGTTCTTGAGGTAAAACATATCTTTAACTAGTATTTAGATTGTTTTATCCAAATTATCCTTTTGCTAATGACCTGCAAAACAAAATAATTGTTAATAAAATAGAGTTCTGCATGGAGGGATAATGGCTATGATGATGGGAAAAGATTGTGAAAAATGGTTTGAACTGCAGTAGGTTTTCATTTTTGTTGTTATTGGCTCTCAATTTTGCAAAAAGAACTATTAAAATTCAGGGTTTTTGGAACACTGTGTAACCTTTCGCATAGGTTTTACTTCATAATTCTTTGATAAAACAGCCCTAAAGCCTTCTAATTTATGCGCAAAAGGGGTTTTGAGCATTTATAAAAGGGTTTTCTTCATTCAAAGGGTTTCTGGAACTCTGCTTTTTTTAGTCATTTTGGCTACTTCTGCAGTTTAGACAGTTTGTAGAAGTATTTTTTAATTTAACAGAGGTTCTTGGATGAAAATAGGCAAAGTATGGTCTTTATTTGGGATTTTCCTTCCAAATTTGGATTCTTCAAAAAATATTTTCCAGTCTTTTACTGGTTTTAAACAAGAAACAAGGGTTTCCTGAGTTGTTTAGTGAATAATTGGGTTGAAAAAGTATTTTAAGGTCAGGAAAAAGAGCTTTGGCTACCTTCAGAGGATTTATGGTTTGACTTAAAGATTGAAATGGTTCATCAAACTGTAAAAAACTTATAATTTCATCTCAAAATAGCGTGCAGCAATAAAAATAGGGTTTTTGGGAAAAAATTGATAGAGTTTGGCATGTTTTTGGGGCTTTTAGTAGTTTCTTTTCAATGAATTTTTAAATTCTAAAATGTTTTTTGTTGTTTTACGGGTCCTTTAAATCAATTGCAGGTTCCAATTTGAGAAAAATACATGTTGTAATGCAGGTATCGACTTTTGGAAGAGTTTCTGAGGTTCTGGCTGAATTGATGGCTTCAGTGAATTGTTTGGAGCAATGTGCAGCTTCTCAGCAGTCTTACAAGGTTGTAGGGAAACTGTTGCAGGTTTTGGGCATAAAAATGCCAGAAAATGGCTAAAAAATTGTGTTTTTATAGTCGGGGAAGCTTTGCAGAGGGTTTAGGTTTAAATTGCAAGAAGATAGATGAATGAAATGCATTTTCGAAGGTTTATTAAACATTTCTGTCATATTATCTATGCATTGAATGCGGGTCTCATCAGGCATGAGCAATGGTTTGGGAATTAAAAGGGTTAAAAACCAGATTGGTTATCGCGTGGAGTTGCGGTGGTAAATGGTTTCGGCTTGAACCCACGCAATGCAGTAAGAAAAGGCCACGTGGAGGAGAGATAAAAGTGTAAAACCGCCCATTTCGTGTAGCATTGGAGTTTGGGGGATCGAGCATCTTTTCCACACGATATTGTACCTATGTCGTCAGATTTGGGGGATTAATGCGAAGGGTCGAGATTCGTTTGGGAGTTGCATTGAAATGGGAGTCGGACCGAGTGTTTACTTATGCGGCGGGATAAAACATTTATAACAAAGGCACTTGAACAAGGTTTTTAAACCTTAGGCTTTGTATAATATGTGGTGGGTTAAATGACTTTAAACTTTATAAAAATATGTTTTTAATAAAGTTTTAAAGTTTCGGGTATTTATGAAAAAAGGGTGGGGATTAATGTTTTTATTTAAAACAGTTGTGAAATGTTTCAAATTCTATATGTGGGCGCGATAGTGTTTATATAATATAGTTTAATCAACCTTTGAATATTTTTCAAACTATAGGGGGTGAGATTATTTCAATAGAGATAGGTTTAGACCAAGGGGTTTGTAGGGTGGGGTTTATTTGTGTACATGGGGATAATAAACTTTGGTCTAAATGTAAAATAATGGGTTCTGGGGGGTTAATTTAAATATAAGGGTTTTAATATATACGGGAAGGTAAATTAGGGATTTACTACAATAAGTTAGGTGTTAATATGAATAAAGGGATAGTAAAAGGAAACAAAACACATATTATCTCTAAGTAAAGTATAAAAATAAAGCATTGCTCATCTTTTATATTACTTCACTAATACTTAGGATAAATGTATTTTGAGGGTTTTATGAATGATTTTGAAGGGAATGAAGTTAATTATTTTAGGGTTACAATTTTACTAAGTGAAAAATGTGTTTTACTTAGGAAAAATGGATTTTGATGTATGAATGAAGGGTAAATGTTGATGAATGAGGGTTTAAGGTAGGAATTCAATATTTTTAACTGACCAGTCATCGAGCCTTGGGTATGGTCCCAAAAAAAGTCAGATAAATGCTCTAAGCCTTTTTGAATGATAGTTTAGAATACTAAATACCTATATGGGAGGGGAAATTAGTGATTTTTCCCAATGATGTGCTATTTACATGATTTCTCAACTTCTTTCTACCTACCCAACTTTATTTCTAACATTTTTTCTTCATTTTGTAGGTGCATTTAGGCTTGCAACCTTAAAACATTTTGCTTTCAAAGCATAAAACTGTCTAGATCTACCTTATTTCATTCGAGGGCTCAGATTAAACTGTTGATGTCCTCCTTATTCTCTACCTATCTACTGATTTGTCAAGTTTATATTGTTTGACAAATCTTTATTCACTATCTAAAAAATTAAATTGAAAACATGAAAATTTAAGATTAAACTGTTTAACTGATCATGGATTATGGCATTTATTGACACTCTGCACATAATCATTATTCTTGCAGTAATAGTAAAAGTAGGGGCATTTGATCTTGCTCAATTTCAGGTCTTATTTCTTTTTTTCTTTTGGTGTATATATTTTTCTAAGTCCTTTGATCTTTCTTTTTAGGACTTTTACCCTTTTTTTTTCATTTTTTATTATTTTCAAGTATGGGAAAACAACTTGCAGAAAGCAAGGTATGTACATATTTACAAGACTATCAAAGTCAATTCAAAAATCATGAATCCTATATTTATAGGACCCTAACACACCCTAACAACTAGGACATCTTGGCATGTCACACTGGCCTCTAGCATGCCTTAACACTGCCTAGCATAGGTTGTCACTCCCTCCTTAGGACATTGTTTATCCAATTTAATGTCTTAAATTGTTCAACATAAATTATCAATCGAGGTTTGTAATCTGATGAAGTGTGGTGCACTATATGTGCTTAGTTAACCTTATTATTACTTCGTTGTATGTATTTTTATGTTGTTTTTAGGGGGTTTTGAGCTTTATGTCTAAATGTTAATATTTAAGAAATGAAAAATATGAAAGGAATCAATTTAATCTAGTGAAATTTAGATGTGTAAAACTAATTTTGAAAGAAGGAAGAAAATGAAGTGTTCTTAAGTTAAACTAACTTGCATAAAAATGAACCAAAATCTATTGAATGGTTAGAATCTAATCTAAAAATAGAGTGTTTATTCTAATGAATTCTAATTTAAAATTAGTCCTACTCCATGGATATGAATCTTGTAACATAAAATTGAAATTACAATGCCACTCTAGATGAAAGCAGATTCAAAGGAAAACAACTAATGTATTTTCAATCACTCCAGCATTCAATATGGAAGTATGATATAGTCACCCTCTTGAAATTATGTACAACCAACCGATTATACCTTATTTTTGAAAATTAAATCTAGGAAAGCAATTAAAGCATGTAAAGTAAAACTCAATAATTGCATAGGTTAAACATTCGAGCACCCAACTTGGAAGTATGACAAGTCACCTTCTTGGCCCGATCTTTAGGAACATCCAGTTATGCAATTGACTAAGGACTTAATCTAGAAAACAATTTAAAAGCATGTAAAAGAAAATCTCAATGATTGCATAGGTTGAACACTCGAGTACCCAATTTAGAAGTATGACAAGTCACCTTCTTGGCCTGATCTTTAGAAGCATCCAATTATAAAATTAACTGAGAATTTGATCTGGGAAAGTAAATATCAAAACATGAAATAAAACTAAACAACTGTGAGCTCTATTGCCTCAAACTTAATCCAATTGAAAAAAAGATGAATCTACCTTCTTGAGATGTTTTCGGAAATAAAATATTACACATTCATTCTATAATTGATGCTAATAAAACATTCATGACTTGATTCTATGATACTAATTTAAAAGTTGCAACACAATATTAATCTACTTAGGAAATTGACAAAACAGAGTAAATAATTAAACTAAAATAACTAACGAAAAACCTCCTCCTGTGCAGGGGCCCTTTGCGACATAATTGTTCAAGATCCTAGCTGATTATATACACATTAAGAAGATACTGGAACCATGAACACGATCCTTGTATTATGAAAAGAACAAATTTTAAAGAAATACACAACATTTCAGAAATTACAACTACTGTTCGATCTTTACATAACCGATATTTAAATAAAATAAAACGTAACTGTGATGAGCTAATTATGCCTATAGATGCCTATTCTAACCGAAACATAGAATTAGATTCTAACTGGTTACTCTTGATTTGGTACGTCAAAGAAAATAAAGATTTCTTCGCTCTCGGCTTACCTCCTTTAATTGGACTTTGACCACGATCACAAGCACCCTTTTCTGTTGATTTCGATCAAGTAGATAGGATGAAATCCATGTGTGAATCATTCTGGAGATGCCCATGTGGTTCGTTCCTTTATTTTCTCCTTGGAACCTATCAAACCATAAAAGTAGTTGCGGAACCAACGATTAGCTGCAGAATAGGTTGTGTTCTATAGCTAAGTTACAAAAATCCATTCAAATAACAAGAACATTAGAATATAATATAGAAATCATTTAAATGCATTCCCTGAGATAAAACATGACATTTATCATTAATTGGAGTGTATAGACTTATGAGAAGGTAAGGAAAAAGTGATGAGAAAGGATATCAGAGAAAATACAATTCTGAGGTTCAACACACACCTGGAAGTCATTGACACTTCCAATCACAAACACTTATATGTTTATTTCCATGAATTTTGACGTAGTGCTCCCTTGTGTTTCCTTGGCACTCCTAGTTAACACTTCCTTGCATGTGTTGGCACATCTTGGTTGCATCCTACCCTAGCACTCTATCATTCTTTATCACTGCCAATCATGCCTTGTCACTCCTCATTATCACTCATGGAACTGATTTAAACTCCTTGTCACACACTCTTATTCATTCATTTCCATGCATTATGACATAGTGATCCCTTTTTTTTCTCTAGCTCTCCCTAAAGCTCCTTGGCACACATTGGCACACCCTGAAACTTGGCACACCTTGGCATGATTTCCTAACACTATCATGCCTTGGAATTTCCTAGAATACCTTATCACTCCCTCCTTAGCATACCTATAACTTGCTAACACTCCTTCCTTAACACATGGCATTTCTTGGCATGCATGGCATGCCTTGGTACTATTTGGCAAATATTAGCACACCATGAAACTTCTTGAAATGCCATAGCATTCCCTAATATGCCTTGTCACTTCCCACTTGCCACGCTTGACACTCGCTGACACCCCCAACACACCCTCTTATTCATTCATTTCCATTATTTTTCACTAGATGATTTCTGTTTTATGGGGTGCATGTCTAGAAAGAGTTCCTTTAAGAGAATAAAAAAATGATCACACCATTACTGACATAAGTAATTGAGATATTCTACTTTAATGACATTATGAAACTACATAATAGATTTTAAGAATGACATTTTTTATGGTTTTTTTTTATGGTGTGAGAATGGTAAGAAGTGAGTGGTCAATAATGTGTGTGAATGCTTACAATACCTTCTCACTCCCTCCTTGGCATGACAAATATCACTCATTTCCGTTCCCTGACACTCCCTCATATTCATTCACTTACATGTATTTTGACCTAGTGCTCCATTGTGTTGTCCTAGTACTCCTTAACACTCTTGAACATGCATTGGCACTCTCTACTTAACACTTTTTGACATGCCCTACCACTTCATAACATGCATAACACTTCTTGACACACATTGGCACTTGGCACATGTTAGCACTTGGAAATTATTAGCATGTCTGACATGCATTCATGAGATGACTTGGTATGCTTTGGCATGGTTTAATATTAAATCTATTTGAGATCAATTATTGGAAAGTAGATGAGAAACATTAGAGGAATATTTGGCCTATAGAATGCACTAACACTTGGCACTTGGCACCTATTAGCACCTAGTGTTGGTGTGCCTCGCATTTCCCCCACGAAAAAGGTAAATTGATGACTTATTAACCCTCTTATGTGTTCATCTCTTTGTAGTTCAAGTTTTTTCTACGTTTGTTTCCTTGACTGTCCTTGACACGCATTGTCACGCCCTTGCACATATTGGCATGCATTAACCCTTGGAACATCTTAGCATGTTTGACATGCCTTCATAATATCTATCACATATTAGCATTCCCAATCATGACTTTGAACTCATGCCATCACAACTAGCCTTACTTGGGAACCTTACATTCCTTAGAACACCTTGACACTCCCTAGTTGTCACACCCTCATAGATAGAATTACTTTTTTTGAAACTTGGGAACCCAACCAAGTCATTAGCAAAACAATGTTGTGCCCAACCCAAAGTCTCCCTTTATCCAAAATTAATCTTTCCACACCTTATCACAACCATAGACTACCCTCTTGCAATTCTTATTCCAATCTTCTCCTAAAACACTTCATCCTTGGGACACCTGGAATTCACTGACACTTCTTGGAACACACTCTTATTCGTTCATTACCAAGCATTTTGACCTAATTATCCATTTCCCCTAGAACTCCCTAACACTCCTCAACATGCATTGACATTGTTTTCCATGTGTTAGCACACCTTTTCATTCCTTGGCATGCCTTGGAACTCCTTAGCTATCGTGCCCTCACAACTACCCTTAACTTTTTTTAGACTTGGGAATCCAACCAAGTCCTTCCTTGACTATAATAGCTTGACCAAGTTACAATTTATAGAACTATACCATGCCTTTTTCACCTAAGAACTTCCTGTGGAACTCCCTAACACTCCTTGGCACACATTGGCACACCTTGACACCTAACACATCTTGGCATGTCACGCTGACACTCTATCATTCCTTGGAGATAACTAGCATACCTTGTCACTCCCTCCTTAGCACACCTATAACTCACTGACACTCCCTGTCACACACTCTTATTCATTTCCATGCATTTGAAACTAGTGCTCCCTTGACTTTCCTTGTCACTCCATAACACTCCCTAACATGCATTGGCACCCCTTATAAGCTGGCACATATTGGCATGTTTCCCTGACCTCTAGCATACCTTGTCACTTCCTCCTTAGCACACCTGGAACTCAGTGACACTTCCCGTCACAAATTGTTATTTGTTCATTTTCATGCACTAAGTTTACCTATTTCTCCCTTATGTTTCCCTGACACTCCCTAACACTTCCTAGCACATGTTGGCACACCCTGGCACCTGACACATCTTGGTCGCATGCCACCCTAGCACTCTAGAATGACTTAGCGCTGCCTGGAACACCTTGCCACTCTCTCATTAGCACACCTGGAACTCGTTGGCACTCCATGTCACACACTTATTCATTCATTTCCATGAATTTTAACCTAGTGCACCCTTGTGTTTCCCTATCACTCCCTAACACTCCTTAGCATGCATTGGCATGGCCTAGCACTTGGCACATCTTGGTATGCTTCCCTAAGACTCTAGCATGCCTTGGAACTACATAACATACAGGGATAATTTTAGGGGTGAATTACACAAAACACATAAAACCAGAGAGACACAGATATACGTGGTTCACCCAGTTTGGGCTACGTCCACCCCAAACATCTAGTCCTTCCTTTCTATTATCCAACAAAATGAATAGACAAAACCTACAACAGATCCACTGTAATATCCTCTATTCTCTCACAGTCTCCCTATCTGTTTCTTGTTCTTAGAATACACATACAATACACAGTCACAATACAATACCCTCATACAAAATGAGGGGTTGCCTTCTAGGGAAATAAACCCTAAATCAAACACAACTTCTACCATAAGATCATCCACCTAATCAATGGCCTAGATTGACTAGAAATTACTATAATTTTACAAGGAAATTTAACATATGTTTTTAGCTTCGGGGCTAAACCATTAATTACGAAAGGCATTGTCGCCCATTTAATAGGTACAATGTCGTGACAGTAAACAAGATAATCAGTTTTACACCCAACAATCTCCCACTTGGAGACTATCAGCAACTCCATCGCTACTTACTACGGACAATGACTCCTCTTTGAACCTGCTTGTTTCTTATCTTCATCGTCATCCTTGAAGATCAATTGAAACTAATCATAATCTCAGTTTCTCCCTGGTTACAACTTTTGTTAGCATATCTGCAAAATTTTGGCTACTGTGTATCTTTTCCATCTTCAACTATCCATCTTCCAATACTGACCGTATGAAATGGTACTTGAGTTGTATGTATTTAGTCTTGGAATGAAATGCTGAGTTATTTTTAAGATGAATGGAACTTTGGCTAACACTTTATAATGTGCCCATATCATGCTTCTTACCTAATTCATCCATAAACCTTTGTAACCAAATCATTTCCTTACTAGCCTCTGTAGCAGCAACATACTCTGCTTCTGTTGTTGAAACTGCAACAACACTTTGGATTTTTGAAACCCAACTGACAGTTGTTCCACCTACAGTAAATACATATCCTGTAGTGCTCCTCCTGTTATCTCTGTCACCTGCCATATCTGCATCAACATATCCCTGTAGAGCAATGTTTGAACCACCAAAGCATAATTCTTGATTTGTGGTACCTCTCAAATATCTGAGAATCCATTTTACTACCATCCAATGTTCTTTTCCTAGATTATTCATGTACCTGCTTACAACTCCCACTACATGTGCAATATCAGGCCTTGTGCAGACCATTGCATACATTAAGCTTCCAACTGCTGATGCATATGGAACTTTAGACATATAATCCATGTCTTCTTGGGTCTTTGGGCACATCTCCTTACTAAGTTTGAAGTGGCTAGAAAAATGTCTACTAACTGGTTTTGCATTGTGCATATTAAATCTTTTCAACACCTTTTGTATGTACTCATTCTGAGACAGTGTTAATTTTTTATTTTTCCTATCTCTGGTTATTCTCATACCAAGGATCTGTTTTGCAGCTCCCAAATCCTTCATTGCAAATGAATTTGCCAATTTTTGTTTGAGCACATTTATTTCCTGCATGTTAGACCCTGCAACAAGCATGTCATCTACATACAATAACAATATAATATAGCTGCCATCATTTTTCCTTTTTAGATAAACACAATGATCAGAGTGACATCTAGTATAATCTTGTTCAGACATAAACTTGTCAAATTTTAGATACCACTGCCTTGGAGCCTGTTTTAAGCCATACAAGCTCTTCTTTAACCTACACACCAATTTTTCTTTCCCTTTTACCTCAGATCCTTCTGGTTGCTGCATGTATATCTCTTCCTCCAAATCTCCATGGAGAAATGTTGTCTTTACATCTAACTGTTCAAGATGTAAATCTTCCGCTACTACAAGACTTAAAATAGTTCTGATTGAATTCATCTTAACAAAAGGAGAAAATATTTCATCAAAATCAATACCTTTCTTCTGTGCAAACCCCTTCACCACAAGTCTAGCTTTGTACCTCTGTTTTCCTCCATCTTCTTCCTTCAGCCTGTAAACCCATTTATTCTCCAATGTAGTTTTACCTGCAGGCAACCTGACCAAGTCCCAAGTCTGGTTATGCATTAAGGAGTCCATCTCTTCTTCCATGGCTAGCTCCCACTTCTTCCTGCTTTCAACCTGCATTGCTTCTTCATAACATTCAGGTTCACCATAATTAGTCAACAATAAATAATATAATGAAGGAGAGTATCGTTCAGGGGGTCTACTTATCCTAGTAGATCTTCTAACACCACTTTCAGGTGTTTGAGGTGCCTGTTGCTGTTGTGGTGGTTGCTGCTGCTGTGGTTTTTGATTATTATTATTTTCAGGCACCTTTAATTTTTCAAATATCTCATCAAGAACCGCGTATTCCTTGATTTCTTTTTCCTGTTTCTTTTCCTGCAACTGATTCTTATACAAGACCTTTTCATTGAATATTACATCTCTGCTCCTAATGATTTTGTGATTTTCATAATCATATAAGCGATAACCAAAATCATTAACACCATATCCAATAAAGGTACATTTTTTTGATTTTGCCTCAAGCTTTTTTCTATTTTCTTTATTAATATGGACAAAGGCCTCACAACCAAAAGGCTTTAAAAAAGAGTATTTTACCTTTTTACCTGTCCATGCTTCCTCTGGAATACCACCATCCAAGGAAATTGAAGGCCCTCTGTTTATTAGATAAACAACAGTATCTACAACATCTACCCAAAATTGTAAAGGAAATCCTGCATGCAATCTCATGCACCTTGCACGCTCCATGATTGTTCTGTTCATCCTTTCTGACACACCATTTTCTTGTGGTGTTCTTGGAACTGTCTTCTCTCTAAGAATTCCATGCTCTGAACAGTACCTATCAAACTCTTTGCTGCAATATTCACCTCCATTGTCTGATCTGAGACACTTCAACTTCTTTCCTGCCTCAATCTCAACCAAAGCTTTCCATTTCTTGAAAGTATCAAATACATCAGATTTATTTTGAATACAATAAATCCATGTTTTTCTAGTTGCATCATCAATAAAAGTAACATAATAACGAGAGCCACCGAGAGATGATACTTGAGCAGGTCCCCATACATCTGTATGCACAAGCTCCAATTTTTCGCTCTTCTTTTCTTTCCCAACTCTGAGAAATCTGACTCTCTTTTGTTTTCCATAAATGCAATTTTCACAGAAATCCAAATCAACATTTTTCAAACCTAGCAACAAATTTCCTGAGTGAAGAATCTTCATTCCCTTCTCACTCATGTGTCTAAGCCTATGATGCCATAATGTTGCATCTGCTCCTTTGGAAGTTAAAGCATTAACAGAGTTATAAATACCATTGCATAAATACAATGTACCAACCTTTTCACCTTTTGCTATTACCAGGGCTCCTTTGGTGACCTTCCAAGTTTTATCCGTGAAAGTTGTCACACAACCTTCACCGCCTAACTGCCCTGTTGAAATTAGATTTTTCTTTAGATCTGGAACATGCCTTACCTCCTTTAGTAGCCATTGGTTTCCATTCTGTTGTTTTACAAGAACTTTACCCATTCCAACAATTTTACAAGGTTTATCATCACCCAAACGAACTTGTCAAAAATCTCCTTGAACATAGTCATGAAAATATTTCTTATCAGGTGTGGCATGGAATGAAGCCCCTGAATCTACAACCTAAGAATCAGTAACATTTTCGAAAGAAAGAATCAAAGCATCTTGTAACACATCACCTATCACATTTTCTTCATGATTTTTTTCTTGCTGTGTGTCTCCTTCTTTTCCCTTCCGAGATCTACAGTCTTTCTTTAGGTGTCCTTTCTTTCCGCAATTCTAGCACACTATCCCTGATCTAGACTTGGATTTGCCTTTCCTTGATTTACTGCGATATCCCGAGCTCTTTCCTCTTTCCATTCTTCTTCCCCTAGACTCTGCACTCAAAGCATTACCTGATGTCTCACCGGAGCTTTTTCGTCGCATTTCCTCGCTAAGGATAGCACCGACAACATCATCAAACTTTAAAGTACTAGATCCAGAGACAGAGTTACTAATGGCCATTACTAAACCATTCCAACTCTCTGGCAATGAGCACAAGAATAACAGAGCTCTAACTTCATCATCAAATTTTACCCCTACATAACTTAACTGACTGGTAACTGTATTAAATTCATTTAAATGGTCTGCAACAGATCCACCTTCCGACATCTTCATATTAAATAGTCGTTTCATAAGAAATACCTTGTTTGAGGATGAGGGTTTTTCATATAGTTTCGCCAACGTCTGCATCAAACCCTCTGTTGTTGTTTCCTTCGAAATATTGAAGGCGACTGACGCCGCAAGGCACAACCGTATTGTTCTGAGTGCCTTTCTATCGAGAATGTTCCATTCTGCGTCTGTCATGGCCATCGACTTCTTTGTTTTTCCGCTCAATGGTAGGCACAGATATTTCTGATATAGATAATCTTCCATTTGCATCTTCCATAGCAGGAAGTTTTGGTCGTTAAATTTCTCGTATATATACATATTATATTATTAATAAAATCGCCTTCCATTTTTCCTATGTATCATGGGGATTCGCCTATTTTTTATATATATAAATTGAGGGGGGTTCTTAAAATTTTCCCTGATAACATACCTTGTCACTCCCTCCTTAGCACACCTCGAACTTGTTAACACTTCATTTCCATGCATTTTAAACTATTTCTCCCTTGTGTTTCCGTATCACTTTGACCTAAAAATCCATGGCATGCGTTCGCACCACACCTTAGCACCTAGCACATCTTGGCATGCCTTAAAAATTTCCTTATCTTGGCATGCCTAACATGCCTATGTATTGCCTAGCATGTTTTAGTATTTCTTGGCATTCTCTGGCACACCTTAGCACTCCCCAGTTGTCATGCCCTCATAGATAGCCTTACTTTTTTTGCGACTTGGGAACCCAACCAAGTCATATGAAATTGCCCAACCCAAAGTCTCCCTTTATCTGAAATTGCTTTGACCAACCCCTTATTGTAACCATAGGCTTCCCTCCTACAAGTCCTATTATGACCTTCTCCTAACACACTTTGTCCTTGAGACACCTGGAATTCTTTGACACTCCTTGGCACACACTATTATTTGTTCATTTCCATGCATTTTCACCTAGTTCTCCCCTATGATTCCTTGGAACTTCCTAACACTCTTCATCATACACCACCAAGGCAACATTAGCATTTTTAGGGATGCCTCTTGTTGCAAAACTTACAACATGCAACCTTTACAATTGTTTGGGTTTTCCTCCCAAGCTCAGAGGGAGCAAAAATTTGTTTAACGAAGATAGAGATGTATCATCATCCAAGCTCTACAGTTCACGTATATAACCATATTTAAAGCTCGTCCAGAACATGTTTTGGCAATAAACAATTGAATTTGGTGATAGTGTGGGTTTTCTTTAAAATAGATAAATTGAATTGATATCAAGCATAACCATATTGAAACCTCATGGAGAGCTTTTTTTTGCAATAAAGAATTGAATTTGGTCATAGAATAAGATTTAAAATTGTTTTTGATTGACTAAAAATGTGTTTTCCTTATACACAAGGTAATAACTTAACTTATTAATAAACAAAACTATCTTGCAATAGTGAAATTCCACACCTTAATGGCCTGCCAATAAATCATTTCAAATAGTATATTTTACCTTAAATAAAATCAATGAATTAGCTCTCACTCTATTTTGGTTATACAATACAATAAAAATGAATTACTTAAACATTATCCAAGTTGAAATCTAAATATCCACTAAAGAGTATCTATGTGGTTGTTTGAGGGTTACTTCATGTTTGTGGTGCCTATGCTAGTTTTGATTACGACATTAAGTGCAACACGTGTGATACACATGGTTCGTAGTCATGCTTAACTAGTAAGGTCGCATTAAAGATTCTCGGTGAGCATGTTTCTTGAGCGGTATTCGATAGTCAAGTGCAATAAAAAATATAACCCCATAACAAATGGTATTAAATCCATGCTTGAATGCAAAATTGTGGAATTGTTCTTCACTATCCACACCCATTTCATTAGAGAAGTTGATGGGGCTATATCGATGAGGATGTTAACAATTCAAGTTGGGAATCATGTAAGGACCTAGATCTAGGTGCCACTAGAAATGTTGTCCTATATAACATGCTAAGAAAACATGATAAAGGGTGTCGTTGGAAATATTATCTTATATACCATATTAAGAAAACATGATAAAGGACCTTCCTTGAGGTGCCACTGGAAATGTTATCCGATATAACATGCTAAGATAACATGTTAAAGGACCTTCCTCAAGGTGCCACTGGAAATGTTATCCTATATAACATGCTAAACAAACATGATAAAGGGTTTATATGTTTCATAGCCCTCATGACTGACTCAAAATGATCCTTGAGACATTTAGGATGATGTACTAGTTTGGTGTGGACAAGGAGGATGAAGGATGTCTAGCCTAACAAGGATGGATGATCAATGAAGTGTTGCAACACAAACTCACCAAAGGATAACAGAATCTAGAAATGTGTTTGATAGTGTGTTAGTCATGGCAAGGCAACATAGTTGATGATTGTATTGAAGGTAAGTGGAAGCTTCTTTCCACTATGTACATGACCTTTAGAGAATTACAAGAATTTGGTCTAGATGGAGACAACATAGTCTTACACTAGGTGGTTAGTTATTCAAGTGTGTTGGCTTGAGGGAGGTAGTGAAAGGTTGTTTATGTGTGGGTGGTGATGACACAATATCACTTATAATGAAACAAGCAATGCAACATTTCCTATATTTTAAGGATCCTAACGTGGGTTTGGTTAGGGCATGTTGGCTAGGCATAGTTGGAGTGATACAAGAGGTTGATGGTCATGCAAAACTAGTAATGCCATGTCAATGCCATAAAAATACTAGGATTCTTGAGACGTATTAGATGCTTAAGTGGATTGAAAAGTTTACCCTAGTGATAAATGGTATCAACACCAAATTTAAATGCAAATATTACAAAGTGTGTGTTCAGCATCAATGCCTTGTCCATTAGAGAAGCCAATGGAGCCATGTTGATGAAGATGCTAACAATTAAAGTGAGGGGACAATGCAAGGATCTTACTTGAGGTTCCATTAGCAAGGCACAATGGATGGCATGTCGGGTAAACACGACAAAAAGTGGACAATGATTTTATATGTTTGGTATACTTTGTGAGTGACTTAAGTTGTATCATGAGACAATTAGGATGGTGTACTAGTTTGGTGTGGACTAGGAGATCCCCTTAACAAGGTTTGATCATTGACAAAACATTGTAACACAAGCTTAAGGGAGGAAGATGTAAATTGGAAATGTGTTGAATAACGTTTTAGCCATGAAAAGACAACATCATTGATGAGTGAAATGTAAGTGGAATCTTGTTTCCATTAGGTACATGATCATTGAGCCCTTATGGAGACAACACAATTCTATATTGGGTGGTTAGTTGTTCAAGAGTGCTTGGCTTAGAGAAGGTGGTAGAATGTTTCCTATGGTTGGGTGGTGATGATATAGCATTACTCACCACTAATGGACATTTCAACATTTTTAATAATTTAAGGTGTTTCTCTTGGGTTCAATTAAAACATGTTGGTCAATAATAGATGGTTATGCCTAACTAGCAAATTTTATCACTGTTATGCAATGACTAAATTTTTATAATTATATAGCATGCTTAAATAATCACTAAATTTTTATAATTATATAGGAATGTTTTAAAATAAAATAAAAAGTTTAACATTGTGACACCCCTCTCTTACTCTCTTCTCTTCTTCTTATTCTTCTTCTTTTAAATAACCATAACTTGCTTTTATAACAACCTAGATCCATCTCAAATGCAAATCTATCAAGCACCTCAATTACAAATCTACCAAGCACTTATGGGGATCAAATTTCTTTTCACTCTAAAAAATATTTTCATCTAAATATATTTGATCCCTATCACTCCATGGTAGATATGGAGTTAAGAAGGATCTAAGATAGTTTAATTATTAATTATAATTCATTATAAAATTTGTATTATTTTGAGCTTTTATTTATATTTATATTTCATTTGTTTATTTTTACCGAGTCAAAATGATTAAAAAACATTACACTTTTAACTATACATGACAACCTCTAGCCAAAATTAAAAGTGGAAAAGCTAAATTTCTCTCAATAAATTAAAAACCTAAAAAATTTAAAAAATATTTTTTAATTGAAATTTCTCCCAATAAATTAAAATCCTAAGAAATTTGAAACTAATAAAATAATATTAAAAATGGTTATTTTCGTTGAAATTTCCTTTTCCCTAGCTTCCATTAACCACTTTGTCTCAACGTTAAGGTAGAATGTGGAGAAAAAAAAAAAAAGTAGGGCTCTCAATGTTGCAGAACAACTAGCTGTGACCAAAGCCCTATTTCCATTTCCCCCTATTTTATACAATTTATCTAAATTTTTCCAAAAATATATACCTATTGGTTACACATTTTCTCCATTGAGGTCGTCTTCCTGGAGAACCTAGTAGGCATAAGGGATTTAGGGAGCAGCAAATACCAATCGAAAATGTTACAGAGGACCAATAGTCAATGTCAATCAGCGTATTAACCCAAGGGTTTATTTATGTTAGCTTTTCTGTAGATTTTAGGGTTTAGTAGAGGAGCAGAGAGAAGACTAATTTGAGGAAGAGGAGGCTAGTAGGTCCTAATTCCTAGCAAATTGTTGACTCTAAGGATTATGTAGTAGCCACAAGAGAATAGCATTCAATTTACTTAAAAACGGCGGAGGCTGGTGGATCGATCCCAGGTGGGGCTGCGCTGGTATATTGGAAAGGAGCACAATCCCTTCCTTCCCTTGGCGGGTTTTAGCTCTAGTGGTAAGTTTCCCTGGCCATTTTCTTTCGCATTGAAATCATCCTTTATTTCTAATCCAAAGGGAGGGTGAGGCCGAGCTCATTGCGGATACAACACTGGTAGTGAAAAGTGACTATCAGTTTGTTTCGCTCAAATAGAAACCATCTAGTCAATGCATTCACTGACATAATCAAATAACTCAAGCCAAGTGAAACTTAGTCAACGCCATGCCAGTCTCGTGGTAACATTTCACTTTTGGCAGTGTGACTCTGACTAAATAGAGGAGGTATATAAATCCCCTCATATCATGTGCTTAGAAAAATCGAAGTGTCTCAGTATAAATCCCTCCATTTCATATGTTTAACAAAATTTGAGTGTTTCTCATGTATATACATCTGTTCATTTCAAAGTACTTACCAACATTTCGAGTGTGACCTTTCTGTATTTAATAACAATTTTGTCTTTAAATACAAAGTTGCTTCTTTAAGGTATCAGATCATGATCTTCAAATATAGCCATGGCCTTTGCCACTTGATTTTCCAGACACCGTCCTTCGTATCAACCCCCACACTTGCTGTTTTCCCAAAAAATTTGAACTGCAATTCAGCTTCTTGTAAGAAATTAGTATTCCCAAGAGAAATTGTTACAGTTGCAGCATCTCCCTTGGAGATGCGACACATAACCCGATAGAAATTAGTTTTGTAAAGCCCCATGACAGGTTTGGATCCACCACGTTTATGTTCAGATCATCATCATAAGAATGGTGATGATCATTTACTGTTAGCAGACACGTGGAAAGAAATACAAGGATGCCATGATTGGAATGGACTATTAGATCCTATTCATCCTCTTCTCCTTTCACAAATTATCATATACATAGTGTTTGTATGTGCCTGTTATGAAGCTTTTGACTGGGGTTCTACGTCTAAGTTTCATGGCAGTTAGTCTCTTTGGTAAGCTAGGGATTGGAGAATTGATGGGAAAGAGAGGTTGTGGTAGCCGCCGGTCTAGAAATAATGAAAGCGTTGAAAACTCGTAGAAAAATGGAACTGTTGGAAATATTAATTCCAATTGCAACTGTGCAGAAGTAAAAAGAATTAAATTTTTGATGGGAGAAAGATGTTGCAATAGTAGCAGTCTTTTTTTTTTTTTTTCTTGCACGCCATCTCGCATTGAAGCGCTAATTTCAAACCACGCCATCCCTGTTTTAAACCTGCACACCCACCGCCATTACTAAAATCCACAAACCATATCTTTTTCACCGTTTCAATTGATTTTAAATGGGCCACGTAACTCCCGTGGGGCCCACATTCCACGTCCTTAAACCCTTGACCAATCAACAATCGTTTGCACAAAACTCTGCCTACGTCAGCACCCTCTAAACCATGTGATGAACCATGGCCCACATTGCGTAGTCACAAACCCTTCGGCCAATCTACGCCCAATTGCATAGAAGAGGAGTTGACATGGACAAGCTCCAAACAGACCCGATAAGGAATTATAAACGAAATTAACCTTTATTGCGCATCTGGAGGTTGATGTCACACCAGACCAAATTGGTATGCGATAAAATTATCAAAAGGATTTTGATTTTTGTTTGAAGTCCATCGTTGTCCACCATCGACCAATAGCGCATTGTCGCACCTGTTAAAGTCCGCCCACACCAACGGGCATGATTATCATTGACCTTATATCAATGGTAATCTGCGGGCACAAACAAGTCTGCAGTTTAACCAGAGGAGTGCCTCTGCAATTGACCCAGCCATCACGCTTTGACCGAAGATCAACGGTTGATATTCATTATGGGAGCACAAGCTCGATGGTCAGTCCCAACCAAGAGGTGCCTCTGCAGTGACGCACCGTGAGAAGCCGAAACAGCCTGTGAGCCGCTTAATGAAGTATGGGTCAGTCTGACGACCCAAGTACAAGTTTTTGAACCATTGAATGACATTGAAGTAGACTATGTTTTCCAGTTTTAATACATGTAATTTAATTCTGTAATCTGTATCAGATTCGACTGTGTGTAATTTTATTTGTAATGTCCGAAGGCAGAAAGAGAAACAGAGAGTGAAAATTTGAAGCATTGTGTGTGTGAAGCAGCCAAAAGAATTTACATTGTAATCCATAACTTTGTTCTGAAGAAGTTTTTCATTTTGTAACAGTTCTTATACTTAATGAAATAGTGTTGTGTACATCTCTGTCCATTAATCTCTATGTTGATTTGAGGAATTGTTTTATTCCTTTGTGTGTTTTGGAATTATTCAGAAATTTCGACATGGTATCAGAGCTAGTCCAGGCTCTTTGAAGTTGTAAAATAAACTGAAGGAAGGAGTTGTTGAAGCAGTTCTCTAGCAGTGTGAAGGCTCAGCAAAGTCTAGGTATTTATCAAAGCAGATTTTGAGTTTTATTGTAAAAGAAGTGTAGTCCAGAGAAGTATCTTTAGAGACAAAGACAAAGTTTATCTCTCAAGCAGAGAGAAAGTTTGTTTAAAAACACAGTCAAGTTTTAAAAGCATAGTTCATTAAGCTAGCCATGGCAGGAGCCAGCACAAGCACAAGTATAGGAAATACTCAACTCCCTCAGTTCAATGGGAAGAACTATGACTATTGGGCAATCACAATGAGAGCCTTGTTCGCCTCTCAAGATTTATGGGAGCTAGTTGAAGATTGTCTAGAAGAACCAACAGATGAAAATTCATTTAATGCCTTAACACAGGAAGAGAAGGATTTTCTGAAGAGTAATAGGAAGAAGGACTCAAAAGCGCTCTTCTATCTCTATCAAGCAGTGCATGAAAGTGTATTTCCAAGGATTGCAGTAGCAAAGAGGTCCAAGGATGCATGGGATTTTCTCCAAACAGCCTACCAAGGTATAGAGAAGGTAATGACAGCAAAGCTTCAATTAATGAGAAGGGATTTTGAAGTTATTTGCATGAAAGAGTCTGATACAATAGACTCATTCTTTACTCTACTGATTGGGTTGGTCACCCAAATGAGATCTCATGGAGAAACAGTAGAAGAAAGAAGAATAGTGGAGAAAGTGTTGAGGAGATTACCCTCAAGGTTTGATGTGATAGTCATAAGCATTGAAGAGACAAAATATGTCTCAAAGTTTATAGTTAATGAGCTTCATGCATTACTAATGACACATGGACAAAGATTGGGTAGAACAACAAACTCATCTTTGGAGCATGCCTTCAAGACCCAAATGTCCTTTAGAAGAGGAAGAGGTCAAGGAAGAGGAAACTACAGAGGAAAAGGAAGAGGTAGAATCCAAAATAGAGGAGGATGAAACAACCCTACAAATACAAATGGAAGGAGCAACAATAAAAATCAGAACCAAGGCCAAGGCAACAACCAGCAAGGTGGAGAAAATCAAGCACATGGACAAAGGTATGATAAATCCCAAGTCCAATGACATTACTGTAAGAAGTATGGCCATTATGCTAATGAATGTAGGAAGAAATAAAGTGACATGGGTAATAGACCTAGTGCTAACTTTACTAAATAAAATATCAGTCAAGAGAAGTTTTTTTAGCATGTAATATGGCTGAAGAAAAGAGTGAAGATATATGGTTTCTAGATTCAGGATGTAGCAACCGTATGACTGGAAACATTTCAATGTTTTCCATGTTTGATGAAAATGTAAAGTCTCAAGTAACATTGGGGACAGACAGTAAGGTCTCTGTCATGCGAAAAGGTAGAGTAAGTGTTTTGACAAATAAAGGAGAAGGAAGATCCATATTAGATGTATATTATGTGCCTGGTATGAAGTGTAACCTCTTGAGCATTGGACACTCATTCAAAATGGGTACAATGTTTTCTTTGAAGATGATGTATGCACCATCATGGATAAACCACCAAGAAATAAATGCATTGCACAAGTGAAAATGACAAGGAACAGAATGTTCCCTCTCAAGATGAGAGAAGATTTGAAGAAAGGAGCTGAAATGGCAGCAGTGACACAAGAGACATTCCAAAGAGAAGCAAAAGATGAAAATTGGTTATGGCACTTGAGATTTGGACATCTCAACTTTGGAGGTCTGAATTTGTTTCATAAAAAATGAATAGTAAAGGGATTACCATTGATTTAGAAACCAGACTGCCTATGTGAAGGCTGCATCTTGAGAAAACAACACAGAGAAAGATTTCCATCAGGAAAGAGCATAAGGGAAAAAGCACCCTTAGAAATTTTCCGTTCAGATTTGTGTGGACCAATGCAAACACCATCATTAGCAAGCATCCACTATATGTTGATCTTTATTGATTATTATACAAGAAAAAATTGGGTTTATTTCTCAAAATATAAGAGTGAAGTGTTTGATAAGTTCTGCCACTTTAAAGCTCTTGTTGAGAATCAAAGTGGGCAGAATATTAAAGTCTTAAGAACAGACAAAGGAGGATAATATATCTCAAAATAATTTGTGCAGTTTTGCAGAGAAAATGGGACACACAAGCAGTTTACAACAAGGTATACACCGCAACAAAATGGAGTTCTTGAAAGGAAAAATAGAACCATCATGGACATGGTAAGAAGTATGTTGAAGGCAAAACATTTTCCAAATGAGTATTGGGCTAAAGTTGTACATTGTGCAACATACATCTTGAATAGATGCCCAACCAAAGCTGTAATGAACAAAGTTCCTGAAGAAGCATGGAGTGGCATAAAACAATTTGTCACCCACATGAAAGTTTTTGGTTGTGTGGCTTATGCACATATTCCAAATCAGCTAAGGAAAAATTTGGACAGTAAGGGGGAGAAGTGCATATTTATTGGATACACTGAAGAATTCAAGACATATAGACTGTATAACCCATCCACCAAGAATTTTGTTATAAGCAGAGATGTGAAATTTATTGAGGAAGAAGCTTGGGATGGAAGCATTGAGAAAACAGTGAATGTTAAAAGTTGTTTGTCTCATGATGATAATGAGGAAGAGATGGCTGAAATACATCCCTCATTAGTAGCACCACCTCCACCAACACAAGGACAGCAAGGGACACCACAAGTAGGTATAAAAAAACCCTTGAGAAGTGATGTCAGTGCTTCTCCAAGCACATCACAAGGAGCAGATTTGAGTGCTTCTACAAGTACAGGTTCAGCAAGTGAAAGAGAAACCAGATTCAGAAGTTTGAATGAAATTTATGAGCAAGAGGAAGAAAATGAAGGTATGAAATCTTTATTTGCATTGTATTGTCATGTATAATATCCTATTCATTTTGAAGAAGCAGTGAAAAATAAGAAATGGATAGATGCTATGGATGAAGAGATAAATTTCATAAGAAAAATAAGACATGGGAATTAGTTGATCTCCCAAAAGGCAAAGAAGTAATTGGAGTGAAATGGGTCTACAAGACCAAAAGAAATTTTGAAGGTAAGATTGAAAGGCACAAGGCTAGACTTGTTGTCAAAGGCTATAAGCAGCAACAAGGAAGAGACTACGAAGAAACTTTTTCACCAGTTGCAAGAATGGAGATAGTAAGAGCAGTGTTTTCCATTACAACATAGCACAAGTGGAAAGTTTACCAAATGGATGTGAAATCAACATTCCTAAATGGAGTATTGATGGAAGAGGTTTATGTTGAACAACCTCTGGTCTATGTGAAAAAATGTCAAGAACACAAAGTTTGCAGATTGAAGAAAGCTCTTTATGGGCTGAAACAAGCACCAAGAGCATGGTACAATAGGATAGATGCCTATCTACTGGAAAATGGGTTTGAAAAATTTGAAGGAGAACCCACATTATACATCAATGAGAAAGATGGTAAGATGTTGATTGTTGTTTTATATGTTGATGATGTGATATTCACAGGTAATTATGCTTACCTCATTGAGAATTTTAAAACAGTCATGAAAGATGAATTTGAGATGACTGATATGGGATTGTTGAGATACTTCTTAGGAATAGATGTAGAGAAAAATGAAAATAAAATTTTTATCTCTCAAGATAAATATGTAAATGAAGTTTTGGAAAGATTTAACATGCAATAGTGCAAGGCAGCAATTAATCCTACAGTGATGGGATTGAAAGTAGGCAGAGAAGACAGTAGCAAGGATTTCGATCCTAGTTTATACAAGAGAATAGTTGGTAGCCTCATGTATTTGACTGCAACTAGGCCTGATATTTTTCATGTTGTGAGTTTAATTTCTAGATTTATGGAAAGGCCAAAAGAGGCACATTGGCAAGCAACAAAAAGAATTATAAGGTATGTGAAAGGAACAAGAAGGTATAGTATTTTATACACCACTTCAGAAAATTCTGAATTGATTAGATATACTGACAAGTTTTGGGATGGAAGTATAGATGGTAGGAAAATCACCTCTGGTTATGTTTTTCATATGGGTTCAGCAGCCATTTCATGGGCTTTTACGAAACATCCAATTGTGGCTTTATCAACAGTAGAGGCAGAGTATGTGGCAACTACAACAGCAGCATGTCAAGAAGTTTGGATGAGGATAATGTTAAGTATTTTGTGTCATGAATAGGTAAAAGGCACAACAATTTACTGTGATGATAGCTCAGAAATATCATTGTCAAAGAATTTTGTGTTTCATAAGAGAACGAAACACATTGATGCCAAGTATCACTACATCAGAGAGTTAGTGAACAATGGTGAAATTGTTTTGCAACATTGCAGAACTGAAGAACAGTTTGTTGATATACTGAAAAAACCATTTGGGAAGAAAAGTTTTGATTATTTGAGAAAAATTTTGGGTATGCAAGAAAATCCAGCAGTTGAAATTAAGGGGGAGTGTTGGAAATATTAATTCCAACTGCAACTGTGTAGAAGGACAAAGAATTAAATTTTTGATGGGAGAAATATGTTGCAACAACAACAGCCTTATTTTGTTTTTTTTTGCACACCATCTCGCATTGAAGCACTGATTTCAAACCACGCCATCCCTGTTTTAAACTTGCACACCCACCACCATTACTACAATCCACCAACCATATCTTTTTCATGTCGTTTTATTTAATTTTAAATGGGCCACGTAACTCTCGTGGAGCCCATAGTCCATGTCCTTAAACCCTCGATCAATAAACAATCGTTCACACAAACCTCTGCCTACGTTAGCACCCTCTAAACGATGTGATGAACCATGGCCCACATTTCCTAGTCACAAACCCGCCAGCCAATCAACGCCCAATCGCATAGAAGAGGAGCTGATGTGGACAAGCTCCAAATGGACATAATAAGGAATTATAAACGAAATTAACTTTTATCGCGCATCCGGAGGCTCACATCACACCAGACCAAATTGGGA
This sequence comes from Pinus albicaulis, assembly GCA_034641835.2. Taxonomy (NCBI): domain Eukaryota; kingdom Viridiplantae; phylum Streptophyta; class Pinopsida; order Pinales; family Pinaceae; genus Pinus; species Pinus albicaulis. The sequence goes on along the minus strand of CM076582.1, from coordinate 306,788,670 downwards.
TGCGATAAAATTATCAAAAGGAGTTTTATTTTTATTTGAAGTCCGCCGGGGTCCACCATTGACCAATAGCGCATTGTCACACCTGTTAAATTCTGCCCACATCAATGGCCGTGATTATTGTTGATCTTAGATCAACGGTAATCTGCGGGCACAAACAAGTCCACAATTTAACCGGAGGAGTGCCTCCGCAGTTGACCCGACCATCGCGCTTTGACTGGAGATCAACGGTTGATATTAATTACAAGGGCACAAGCCCGATCTTTAGTCCTGACTGGGAGGTGCCTCCGCAGTGACGCACCGTGAGAAGACGAAACGGCCTACGAGCCGCTTAATGAAGTATGGGTCAGTCTGACGACCCAAGTACAAGCTGTTGAGCCATTGAATGACATTGAAGTAGATTAGGTTTTCTAGTTTTTATACATGTAATGTAATTTTGTAATCTGTAGCAGAGTCGACTGTGTGTAATTTTTTTTTGTAATGCCCGAAGGCAGAACGAGAGACAGAGAGTGAAAATTTGAAGCGCTATGTGTGTGAAGCAGCCAGAAGAATTTCCATTGTAATCCAGAACTTTGTACTAAAGAATTTTTTCATTTTGTAACAGTTCTTATACTTAATGAAATAGTGTTGTGTGCATCTCTGTCCATTAATCTCTGTGTTGAGTTGAGGAATTGTTTTATTCCTCTGTGTGTTTTGAAATTATTCAGAAATTCCCAGAATATTGTGATTAAAAACTTCATGTGATTTGTGTACTTTCCAATGATTCTGGATGGAAAAATATTGTTGAACTTTAACTATGGATGGAGATATATGCATAGACATCTCTACTTATATTTCATAAATTAATTTAAGTCACTGATTTCCATATGCGACAATGTAATGCTCTGCTTTTTGTGGTGGAAGCAAAGTGTAAAGTTAGTGCAAAGGATTGTGTAACCCTATTTCATTTCACCCCCACATATTTCCTATTCAGTTTCTGGTGTCGGTGCTATTCTGTTCGTTGACCTGGGCTTGCTGGGGTGCTGCATGTCTGTTATGACCAGTTCGAATAACGAAAGTTATTTTCTATTACTAAATTGAATAATGAGTATATAATGTTGGGAAAAATGGATAGGAATTAGGTTACAAAATACATTTACGCAACGCCAGCCATAAACGTTCTCGACTCCTTAAAATGGATTGGTTGGAGAAGGATCTAACTTGATTGGTTACGTTGCAATGTCAGACGATAAGATGGAGATTAAGTGTCTTGGGATAAGATGATAAGACGGAGATTAAGCGTGTGGTGGCAATGACAGACATTGCAACACACATGGAATGGCTCTCTAATTTTATCCATTAGAGCCTCCTGCAGATGTAAAGGATGGAACTCCTGCTCACTTAAATCCCTTGGAGCCCTGTGAGGATGTAAAGGTGGAGATAGTATTTTTGGGCATATACACTTCGCACGACTCAACCTGCAGGTTTAACAATGGAAGTGCCAGAGAGCAGCTTCTGTCTGAAATTCAGAGAGGAGCTTAGCATAACAATAACAGAACACAACATGGGCAGTGAGTTGGCTATGCTTTGTGCTTGATGTGTTCTATATAGCTGCAACAGGTATTTTTGACGTGAAAGGATGGTGTGCCAGCAAACTCATTGTCATTTTTCAGGAAAATATTAACTGTCAAGGCCATTAACAACTGTATTATTGGCAACCATCTATGAAGAATTTTCATTAATTTGAAGCTATCTGCATGATTTCCCAAGAAAATGGAATGGTGGCTTGGCTTTGTTCCATGATCCATCCATTAGAATGGAGGAATTACAAGCTTGGAAGAAATCTACAATGGGCATGTTCATGTTTCATCACTCAGGTAATACACTTTCATCTTTTCCCTCGCCATTACCCCAGGCTTATTTTTGCAAATTTTTGCTTAATCTCACATAAGCAAAATCCTTGTCATTTGATTGGCTTGGATGTTTTGGACATGCAGTTCTGTTTCTCCCTGGTAGATTGAAGATCTCATATTGGAATTTGAGAGCACGCCTGTTTGCTCAACAAGGACAGTTCGATAAGTTTCCCAGGTCAGCTCATAGCACCAAACTATTTTTTTAGTAAAGTTTAATTCTAGTATTTGGTTATTGCATGAAGCAACCTTATAATGATATATAAATTTTATTACCACACCAAATATAGAAATGCAATCACATATCTACAACAACCTAGAACCTCAAAACATGCTTCAGTATTGTGAGATAATGTAAAACTTTGAGGGAGTTCTGAGTGAAACATTTTTGTCCCTATCCTTAACTCTAGGGAAATATTCAATGAAATCACACCCATTTTCTATAAATAACAGGGATGTACAGGAACACTACTTAAAACATTTGGGTGGTTTTGAGATAATAGGTTTCTCTCATCCAATGCTTCTCAAGCCTCCTCTATAAAACCATGGGTGATTTTTTAAAGTCTCGAGTTTGCTAAAAAGTTCACTTGGTTTATTACTTTGTTGTCCCTACAATATAACTGCATGCCACACAATGATCCACAACTCATTAGGGTGTAGTGATTGTATTTCGCATGGTTTTAGATTTCAATGTAATGTTTAAATGCTTTGAGCATGAAATCAATGCATAAATTAGAGATACTTGTAGAGAGAATTGTATTGAGAAAATGAATGTAAACTGTGTAAATTAATAATCTTCTTTTATTACGATCACAGAAGTGGATTCTACCTAGTTTTCTTAATATTGTACAGAGTAAAATGAATAATAGTTTTTGTTTGTTTTTGGATTTTTTTAGCCTTTATTAGATATCTTAAGCGTGAGAAAAACCTTCACTGTGAGCTATTTTGAATGATTTCCATGTTCATAATAGTGATCACATTTATTATTACGCTTTGCTAATTGACTACCTAAGAGTTTCACCAAACAAGTTGTTTTTCTTAATCTACATATTTCAAAAATGGAAAATATATATATTGTGTTATAAAAGGCTGATATGGAATATTGTGTTTTATCCCTCCTATTGTTTTAGACCTCATGATCATGTTACTCTCAAGGAAATGAAATCTGATTGGCATGCTTGCCTAGACAACAAGGTTGGGTTTAAGGTGAGGTTAATATGATGCCTTTCATTTTTTACAAGAATTAAAATGATTTATGTGTACAGATGAGTATAGTTATTTCATCATTTAGTAAACTAAATTTCCTTAAACATAATATTATTCTTGTTTCATAGCATTGAATGCATTTCATTATTGATTTGAATAAATTAACAACCAAATTTGAAATTGTTTCTAAGTTTTACATACTCCTATCGATCCACTTATCAAGGTGGATTTCAAACAAGTCACATCTATCAAAGTTTGTAGAATTCCATCTAAAGTTAGTAGTCTTCCATACCTTAAGAGACCATATCAAATTTTGATCTTCATGCTCAACTATCATGTCTTCAACTGACAAATTCTAAAATTCAAAACAAATCATGCTTATGCAACAAGGCATATTCCCGCAACTTGCTCTTCCTATAATAATCTGAAAGCATGAATCAAATTTACTAAAAAAGAATTCAAATCCATGCATACCTCTTTCTTTAGCTAGCCATCTAGTCCAAAATTGCTTCTTATCTCGAAGATGAGATTTCCTCCATGCTGAACTGTACCTGCAAACTGTTAGGAAACTTGCTCTCAAAATATGAAAGTAAAGAATATTCGTGCAATGTCATCATGATTCTTCTTCTAAAAATTGAATAATATCTCATGATTTCTTTCTTGTAGAGTATCTTTCAGATCCTCTCTTGCTATGACATGATACAAAGACTTGATGCATGCATTGGTTCCACTATTAGATGACTTCTTTTATGAATACCTAAATTCTTCATATTCATATGATGCTATCTATGATACCAAAATTAATACTTCTACGTGATCTACTCTCCAAACTGCAAACCTCATTATGATGGAGCTAATCATTAGGGGAATTTTGAGGTCTAAAATAGGCCTCCTAAGGAAAATTTACAATCAAAATTCACTTTATGAGAACAAATCACATTTTAGGGGATGACATCATCCCTAATGGTTGAGGTGGCATTGCTTGAGTTAAAGGTTCTTACTTGTCACATTCTCAATGGTGGATAAAAACTCATGGTTAACCATGGTAGTGCTCTAAGTACTTTTAAAGTCAAAGTAAAGTACTCATAATAAATTTCATTTCACATTTTTTGAATTAAAATATATTATTGTCATTTCATATTTCTTGAAAGAAACAATGCATATCCCTATACATTTATTATATTATATTATATTATTTTTATATAGTATATTAATTACATGTTGTTATATAATTTAAATAATATAAATTTTAATTAATAGCATATAATATAATTAAGAATTTATAAATTATATATCTATATTTTATTTTAAATTATTTAAGTACAAAAGAAAAATGCATTAGTTGTTCAATGATAATGACTTTTTCTTGAAAAGCACATTCTTATTTATAGTCACATCAATACAATTTTTTATTAATTTTATTTTGGCACAATTTTTGAATTGAATTTAACTATGTTTACATGGATTGAGGTGAAAAAATTGAATTCCAATTTCATAAATATTATTTTTTTGGTTTAGCTATTATTTTATTATTTCCTTAGGAGGCCCATTTTAGACCTCAAAACTCCCCTAATGAGAAGATATCCTTAGGATCTTCAACCTTAGGCTTCTTTTCACGTTATTTTCCTTCTTCAACTACATGAGCTCCATCCCTTTCCTTTAAGCATTCTTAGGACAGTATCTCTTGAAGTGTCCATAATCATTACATTCAAATAATTGTATTTTGGGTATATTAATCTTATTTTGATGAGGTTCGAACTTCCCAAACTTCATTTTCTTCAACTTCTTTACTCTAGCTGTAAAGGCTTGAGACTTACCATTGGGATCAATGTTTTCCTTTTCCTTCAATTTAGTCTCTTCCAAGATTCTTTGAGACCAAAAATAAGCTTGGAGTGCCTTTCCATGAGTAGATACTAGTCACAAAAATCTTCCATTCTGGAGGTAGAGCATTGATCACATAGGTTGCCAATTTTGCATTTGAAACAATTTCTACAAGAGCTTGGAGTTGATCCCTCAATTGAGATGTCTTCACCAGGTAGGAGGAGATTTCTTCATCAAAGGATAGCCTTGCCTTGTACAAGTGACTCCTCAAAGATATCTTCTGTCGTTAATATCTTACTACATATAGCTTAGTCAACCTGTCATAGATGTCTTTTTCCTTATCCAATTCTACAAAAAATGGAATAAGGTGATCCTTGATTGATTCAATAAGGATTTTTTGATCCCGTGTTTAATTATTTGTTACAGTGTTTGGTATTTCTCTTATCTATTTTTGCAACTTTTTCTAGGAAATGGTCCATGATATCATTTTATATGAGCATAAGATCTATCATGTTCTTCCATGCTTGGATTTTAGATGTCCCATCAAGCTTATTACTTTATTTGCAGAATGAAGACATAGTATTAGATGCTTGAGACAGAGAGAAATACAAAACTTACTTGAATTTGATGACGCCTTTAAGGTTCACTTCAATTGTAGGCTTGTTTTAAATGGTGCCAAGACTAAGATGCCAAGGTGTTTCTCCTTTTTTCTTCTAGTTAGGGTACATTGTAGTTACCACTACATTATTTCTAACTCAACCTTATTATATTCCAAATAATTGTGGAATCCTTCTCATTAACAGATATGCAATTCACTGCTTCAAAAATATATTTGGTACTTATATTAAGACTATTAATCTATCCAAATACTCTGCAACTTCGGCCCTCTGGTTAAGGCTTACAACAGTCATTGCAAAAATCTTAAGACTAGGCTTAAAATTCCACTCCAACCTGTGATCTCCTTTTAATTTCCAGGTGACTTATTCCTTGGCTTAAAGTTCTTCTTCTAAGCCATTGTAGGCCTTCCAAACTTAAGACTACATAACTCACCTTTATTGACAAGTGAGGCTGAACCTGCGACCTAGGTTAGGCCTCTTCTTAGGCTGCGTCTAGAGTTTTCTAGGCCTCTTCAAATACTCTAGAACCCTCGACTCTGTAGCACAAAGTTTCAGATTTGTTAGTTTATTTTCTAGCCTTATACTAGCGCTCAGTCCCACCTGAGGTAGATATTACAAAAAAATCGGTCTTGTTCACAAAGGTATTCGAGTGCCCAAACTTGCCTTTGATCCCATGTTTAGCCTTCTGCTCTTACTTTGCTTCACTCTTGATTAATTCAGCCTTCAAAGAATTCACAAACAAACACTTTTTCTTGACTTGGAAACCCTTTTGAATTAAAACAACAGTGATATTCCAGCTGCCTATGACCTTGACCTTAGCTCTAATACCATGTTGATAAATTTATTATGGAAATAAGAATACAAACTTCTCTTATCTTGAAAAAATGCTTGTGATATTCATTTATCTTTTATTATTAATATTATTATTATGTTTTTGTCATCAAATAATTTTCCAAACACTGAAGATCACAAACAAGAAAGAAGGACACAAGATATAGGCTCCAAGCCATGGTAAAACCCTCTAAGGGGAAAACCCAGAAAAAAATTCTCTTCTTATAGAATCAATTCAAATAAGGCTTCCAAGACTCAAGACCAAAACAGGACATCCACCAAGAACCAAGCCAACAATCAAATAGGTCTTCTCCAAGAAAAAATATACTCTCTAAAGACAACGAAGCAAAATATCTTCAAATCAAGGCTAGACTATCCTTTCGACCTCTGAAAAAATCTTTGTTACTTTTCCTGCAATTCTCAAAATTGTAGAGTATCGAGAAACTCTATTCGCACGTGTGAGATGTAATATAAATAATTTCAAATATCTAACATTGCTAGGGTTTCTTACTCCTGTGTTAGGGTTTTCCTTTCCTTCTAAGGCCTTCTCACATCATTTCCAATTGAATATCAAAATTGAGATGTGTGTATGAAATGTGGTTGAAGTTCCTCATTTAAATAGCCTTTCTAAAAGGTTCAAATAACCCTCTCTAGGCCGACTTCATCATAGCTGGCTGAATTGGTCTTGGGAGTTCTCTAGACTATTCTAGAGAAAAAATAATAATTATTTTCTTGATTCAAGTACCTAATAGGGTCTTTTGCAAAATTTGACTCTTTGACTTATGTATGTCCTAGCAGCATTAATAGAATGCTTGACCTAATTAACAAAAGACTTGAACATAAAACCCGTGCTTTACAAAATAATCTTCTTTTTCATCTTTTGATACACATATGAGTCAAATGACAATTATGAAGGTCGAAACTAGTTACATTTTCCAACATCCTTAACATGATCTTGTGATTCTTGTTTGATTGTGTATAGTTGTATCAATTCTTGTGATTAAAGTGTTGAAAATATCTAATTACATATTTTTCTCTAGTAATTTCGATATGAAAAATAATTTTCTTTTTGAGGAAGCAAAAGGGAAGAAAGGAAGATGATAGAAAACTATCAAAGAAGATAAACTCATGAATTATATCATAATATTAATGAAAGGAAACTATAGAAAAAATTAATCATAATGAAAATATTGTTGACACTTTTGAATTAAAAACAATATGAACTTGTATAACTCCATTTTTGTACCTTCTTCTGTGCTTGAAGAATGCTTCGTGCTAAAAGACAAAGTGCTTGTTATTGCATATCAGAATTCCTAGGCTAAGAGAGTGCTCTAGTTGATGAATATAGCAAGTACGGAAAAAGAAAGACAAACATTAAACATATGGAAGAACAATCATTTAAATATTGGATGCACCCCCTAAATGTTAATTGGATCAATGGTTACTTTGCCGCCATGTAACATCAGTTGCAAGCAGATAAATCCCTTCCATGATTCAAATCAATCCTCGATATTTAATTAGAGTACCCTTTATTACATATCCACATCCTACATGTTCAACGAGACAAACAAGTTTGTATTTGTCTATTATTTCTTTACTATGAATATATTTTAGTCAGCATGGCCAACATGCACACTATTGACTTGATTACATCGTGCAATCCAATGGAATTAAATCTGCACAAATAAAACAGATTTGGAAGACCTTGAACTTCCAACGGCCACATTTTTTCTATATAATGTACCTTCAGGGTCAACAACCACTCATTTCATTAGGACTGGAAAGTCCCGTACAATGGGAAAGCAAGATGTGGGGTGCATAGTGTATGGTTGGCCCATGCTCTTCCATGATGGACTTGGCAATTGGAGGTGGTTTACTATTTGCTACTAGACCTTGTTTGGATGTTTGAAAGACATTCTTCCTTGAAGTGTTGGATAAGTATGGAGCTTGGTGACTTCATGTTGTTGATGCATGAAGGGTGTTTGTGTGCTTGGAGTAGAGTTGGGTATTTGAAAATGAGAAAAAACTCCCAAAATCACCATGAGCACATAAAATCGCTTGACATGTGAACTCTTGGGTTGAGGGAGTGTATATGTAGGTGTGAGAGTCCTTAAGGTGACACATTACCTTGGATATGCATTGTCATTAAGGAGACACGTTACCTTGGAGATGCATTGGAGCTTAGGACCTTTGGAGGATTGTTAGACCTTAGGGAGTAGTGCTCATTCCATGGAGGCCTTACTTGTTAATCACTCTCACCTTTGATTCTGACACATGCCACTTATATTAGAGTGCTTCACATGGGTTGACCTACTTGTGTCTTGCAAGTCTACTTGTAGTGGACTAGGTCCACTTGTTATTGTGAAGCCCCTTTACCTCTCACATAAATAGAGGAAGGAGTGAGTTGTTATTATAGTCGATCATACACTTGTGAAAATTCCTTTTCATACTTGGGTTAGGGATGTAAGAGAAGTGCTACTCTCTCTCTCTCTCTCTCTCTCTCTCTCTCTCTCTCTCTCTCTCTCTCTCTCTCTCTCTCGTTCAATCTTCTTTGTACTTTATGTTTTTTTTTCCTTAAGGTTCTAGGATTGCTTGGAGAATTCATCCGAAAACTTCATAGATATATAAAGAATAAATGAAACCCACGAACACAATCACAACCTATCATATAATTCTCCATGCTTTGGAAAACCCTAGATAGGGAAAATTGAGAGAAAACCTAGCTCCACCAAAGATACTCCAACAATCTAAAATCACCATGAGAAAAACCTCCATGTCAAAGTATCTTTGGTGGAGCCACTATAAACCCTAAGTTATTTTGGAATTGTGTTATTTCAGATTTGACTTCCATCTTACCACTGCCTTGCATACCTTCTCACTACAATAAATTATGTTATTTCAAAGAGTTGACTTCCATATTTTCATAAATTCAATGTCCTCAATAAGATAGTTTAACGCTTCCATATTCATGGTTAGATCATATTCCAAGAATATATACATTTGGTGTACCAATCAACAATTGTCTCACGAAGAACAATCACGTCACAAGCGGAAATGGAACTTGGTTGGAGAGGATATTAATTTATCCTCTCAATTTCCTGAGATAGACCAAAAAACATGTGTATAATCATACTCAATCACTAAGTATTTTTGATAATTTATCTCTTTATTGGACTCAAACTTTCTCAATTAGCAAAAAATAATGATTGTTAAAGTCCTTCGATACAAACTTCCATTTATAATTTTATGACTATTTACAATTATCACGAGTCACTTTTAGTGGCTTGCTTGTCATTCCAAGCACTATCATGATTTCATAAGCACATAATTACCATCCTCATGAATTGTGATTCCTCTCTTACTATATAAAGGTAAGGAAAATTATTGGGTTCCAACATGTCCGTAGTTTAGATTTTCATTATTTTTATAAAATTCTTTTTCCTTCCACATGAAGAAAAGGAGAAAAAATATGACATACATACTAAATTTGTTGGCACAATGCTTTGTGATATTACATTCAACTTGGAGTTTTATTTATCCATGATCGGACTAACTTTTTTCCCTAATCACACATCACAACATTCTTATTTCTAAATTTAGGATATTATGTTACACATTTTCTTACATCTACGACACTCCAATTTTCCAGTTGGGCATAGCTAAAGATTTGTAACTCCGATATTACTTATGCATGCAACACTCTCATGAACACACAAATACCACTTTATATTTTATGCCTTATTTAATTACATGAATTGGACCAGTCATCAAATGGTTAACCTCAAAAATGTGATTTGAATCAGAGCTAGATAAAAACTGTGTCAAAAAATTGGTTGTCCAAAAATACATAAATTATTCAAATTTAGGAAAAAACATATGTATTAATGTGCATCCATATGAATCAAAACCATTATACAAAAATATTTCCATTTAACTTGAGTTTTCTTGGGCACATATTTGGAGGTTTCCTAACATGAAATTCCTAAATAATATGTTGTCCTAAAGCCTAGCGTGCACCATATCATAGTTAAAATCTAAAGTCTTTGGCACCCTTAAACTTGGCAGTAGTATAAGAATCCAATACCATACTAAGAGAAAATTTGCGCTAAGATAGTTCACTTGCATTTACAACCACATTTTTTCTTAAGGGTGAAAGTGGTTTTGTGTCTCATAACTTTGTTTGAAGGACAAATGTCCATATCATACAACAGAGGCAAGCTTGAAATGCTTGTTATATAGATAGAATAATTGTTATGGCATTGTTCACACACCAACACTAAAGGTGAAACATATTGTGTCCATCCTTAGATATGTTTGAGACTGCAAGCTAAACTGTTTAAATAAATGCATGTATAAAACTTATATATCACTAAAATAACCATCAATATTTTTCTTCTAGCATTTTGGGTTGAATTCACAATAGTATGCTAAAAAGTGTGATTTCAATGTCTGGAAATTAGGATATATAAATGTGAGATATATACTCTACATCTTTGGTTATCTACTTTTAAAATCTGAGCTTTTTTAGGCTATATCTTTGGGTTATCTAATTGTTTGAACTTTGAACTTTGAAGAAATTCCTGAATGGACTTCGTAAATAATCGACATATGGTGGTAAGGAAATGGTACCATAAACTGTGTTATTTCAAAGGTAGCCAAGGACTTGGTGCAGTGCCTCAACCTACCCACAACCCCTGACACACCCCCCTACCAATTGGGATGGGTGCAAAAATAGGGCCCTCACCTTATAGTCGCACAACATTGTGTTGTGAACTTTTCCATTAGTCCTTTCTATGACACAGTGGTATGTGATGTTTCTTCTATGGACTGTGTCGATATCCTACTTATTATCCCTTACGAACAAAAATTCTATGCTATCTATAATGCTAAAATTCCAGATTTTCACAAAATACAATGTCTTGAATAAATACTTATCTATATAGAATCTATACTTATGTTTAGGATTATATAATTTGTGTTGGAGTTGTTCCTTTATGTTTTACTACAATCCTGATGTTGACAAGCTTTAGCTGAATTTTTTCATCAATTTCTAATAGAATATGCAAAAGGAAATCACTATTAAAATGGGGCAAAAATTACGTTTCTCCTGATTTATTTTTTTATTGTTCATGACAAGATAATCATGTTGCAGGAATGAGTTATCCTATAGTCCGTTTCAATTTTTCGATTTTATTTTCCTCCCCTTATTTTACAAGGATGTAGATTTCATTTTCCTATTGATGGTTTTTCCATGTATCTTATCGAGCCCCAAATGCTGGTAATGGAGCGGATCTTGAGAAGTAGTCGTGGGCACAAACTCTATCTAAGGTTAATGTCACAATACCACTTCCACTTGGTAGAAGGAAAAGTTTAATGGTCTGTGCATAAAGAAGAGTTATCTAACGACGGGGTTGAAAGGTAAACCTCATGTCTTAGCTTTAAGTCATTTATTTGTGTTTCTTAGTTGTAAGTCATATGTTTTATTTTGAGCTTTATTAGATCAATTATTTCACTAAACCAATATGCATGGCCATTTTTTCTCACCCAATGTAAGTTACTTGAAATGGTTGATATAACATTCAATTATAGGCCACTTTTATTTTAATTCAAAGATTATATTGATTAAAAGGATGTTCATATTTTGATTATTTTACTAGGAGCTTGATTTTAAAAATTTCTGTAAATCCCACGTGGATGTTATTTTTTCAGGGTAAGCTCTTTGCACCAGTAAGGTCAGATGAGTCTTGGAACATAGGTATACATCAAGTGCATCTTTGGCCTTTGTTATGGTATATGTTATTCTTTATATCATTGATGGATGGTTATTGATTTATTTAAAATAGAGGATGAGAAGGTCCTATCAATTCTCTTGACAAAAAAAAAAATCAAATGGGGAGGTAGAATTGTGTTTTAAAGGGTGAGCCAGAAGTATGATCTATATCCAGAGACAAAACATACAGTGGAAAAAAAATTATGGTATCGATGAGTCTTCCCTACTAGTCAGCTCTAAATTTTAGACCACTACCCACATTTCAGTTATCTGCAATGGAAATAGTTACTAGCTTTAATATTTGTATGAATAACTAGTCTTGCCATTGTCTTGTTCTTTTCCTATGAATGATATTAATTTTTCAAACTCCAACTAGTTTGTTGCTGAACTAATTAAAGTTGTGATGACAAACATATAGTTTTCAAATCTCTTTTCTAAATCTATTTTCTTGAGAAAATTTGTCTTTTTACTTTATGTACCACAATTGCTACTATGTGACATGTGCTATGATATAATTTCTTGGACAAATAGACATAATGTTATACAATGTAGTATTTTTTAAATCTAAAGAAACATGATTTCCAAATACAAAGCTTATTAATTAAGAAAATCTTTTAGACTTCTTATATAAGTTATAATTATATATCGATAGGGAATTTTGTGTATGTTGATGTTGTGTTGTCTCTTTGGCTTCTGTCAGGTAAGAATGGTTAATAAGGAATGTGTTCTTGACCAGCAAGCACATATCTTATTCTACTATCGACAGGTATCTCCATGGTTTTTAGGTATGGAAACATAAACATAGATGTTTTTCTTGTTTATTAAAATATTGCCAAGAGTTTAATTTATGTAGAATTTACAATCTATAAAGGTTTCAAGATATAATTTTTAAAAGTCTAAGTCTTTAAAGGGTGCTAGCTCAATGGAAGAGCACCTGCTTTACAAGCAAGAGGTTGGTGGTTCGATTCCATCGTGCCCTTATATTCATAGGGAATGGCAACGATCATTTTTTGGTGACGGATGCTCTTTTGACCATCACCAATGAGCTTATGGTGACATTTTTTTACCCTCACCAAAATATGAAATAGTGATCGTCAATGAAGGCCACTATATATACACATCAATAGTGACGACCATGAAATTTTCGTCACCAAAAATAGTTGTTGTTGATATGAAATGGTGAGGGTCATTGTTTTCATTATAGTCATTATTCGTGATGGACCTTGATGTCACCAATGAGCTTATCATGACAATTTTTGACCCTCACCAAATATGAAATGGTGACGGTCAATGAACATCGCCATATATATGCACCAATATTGCCGGCCATGAAAGGTCCATCACCAAAAATTGTTGTTGTTCATATGAAATGGTGACGATCACTATTTGTCATTATAATCAATATTCGTGACAGACCTTGAATGTCACCACAACACATACTTTCGGCGACGCCACCTTTGGTGACGTTTAGGATTTTGGTGACGGAGGCTATTGTCCATCACCATTTCTCATATGAAATGGTGACGGTCACTATCTGTCATTATAACCATTATTGGTGACGGACCTTGAATGTCACCACAACACCTTTACTTTTGGTGATGCCACCTTTGGTGACGAAGGCTCTTTTGACCCTCACCAATGAGCTTATGGTGACATTTTTTGCCCCTCACCAATGTCATTTTTTATTGTAGTGAATTTTCAACTGGAATGAAGGAGTGTTGGATAACATGAAGGGCCAACTCATGAGAACTAAGAATGGGAAGTTGAAAAAATTTAGGTATGGGGCCATTCTCGTATCTTTTTCTTTAGAGAGGATCCCACTCCTTGCACCTCAACAGTCTCTGGTGGACCCCATAGGACCTTGGGAACCACATATGTTGCGTAGGGTAGCATTTGTTGCTCACCATGGTTGCGATGGTGGTGTAGTGGTTCGCTTTACTCCTCAGTTTTTTATATGGCTTAGGAACCAGATGTTCATGATCAAATATTTTCCTTATGTGGGAATAGATTTTAGAGGTGATCCTAACACATCTCTTCCACCAGGGGCACAGTGGGATGCGACAGGTAAGAAAATCATTCTGAATTTTTTATGTTATCTTATCTTTATTTGATTTTTATCATCCAATACTGACAAAATTTAAAATGCGAATGTCAGTCCAACACGACCAACAGTGCTTCATCGCTTTGAAAGGTGAGAGGTACAACCTATAGCAAGCCCACCACATAATGATGCAACAGAGATCCTTGCAGAGCTGGAGCACAACCTAGAGAAGTTGACTACTGATGTTCCAGAGATAGGGACAGATGATATGCCTCTCGGGCTTCAAAGTAATGTGACTGGTGTCCCAAGCTCGTTCAGGATATTTCTGCGCAGGGGGGCATGTGCCATAGTTTTCTATCATGATCATCATCATGGATAGATGATGGTCGATTGAATTTTTTTTTTTGTATCAGTATCTTTCAGATCATAAGGTGTTTGATACCTATGATCATAGAGGATGTAATATTTTTTGACACAAAGCTATTTAGCCCAATGAAATTACTACCTTCGTTCTCTGAGTATCTTGTTTAACATGGATTGAATGTTGTTTTGTTTTACTTTTTCATTTTGCAGATGTCTATTTAAAACTCGATTAGCTAATGCACTAGCCAATGTATTTAAATTTCTTGAAATGTGTTGATATTTGATATAATAAATTTGTCTTTCCAAGAGACGAACACTCAAAAACATTCTTAACAAAGCTAGATTTATGATAGCATAAACACCGTTGAAATTTAATACAATGAGTTGTGAATCTAACCTAACGATCAAATTTTGAATACCAAATGTGATGGCATCAGATAATAACTCAATTACTATGCTATATTCTGCAGTATTTTTCCTTTCTTGACCAAGTAATATCCCATGAATAGAGACTAACTCATCGATGGGTGAATAAACAAGCTAAGCCATGGAAGACATGTTTCGTGTACTATGACAAGCACCGTCAGAAAAACCAATGTAAGTTTGAAGGAATGTTGACATCTGTAATATCAAGAGTAATCAAGATAAGCAGCGAAAGTAGAAAAAGTTGTAAAACAAAAATAACTAATCCTAAGGCACACTGTTCTAAAATATAAAAAATGTACAAGGGAGATCTTCACACGAAAATTCATGCATAATATCTCTTGAGATACAATTTTTGGGTTTATCTAAAGAGACGTTTTCATAATCAATTATTTCATAGGCTCCTTTTGCAAGAACATGCTTAACAATATAGGGACCATGCCACATTGGTTCAAATTTATCAGCACCTAGCTTAATACTAGAACTAGGTCACCTTTTGAATATACGCGAGGGTTAACACTTTGATCATATTGAGCTTGAACACATTTTTTATGAGCTTCGCAACTAATTCAGCAGTGTGACAAGTCTCACCTAATTGTGCTAGGTATAGAAAGTGTTTATCCTCTTTAGAGGTAGCTGGTAATAATTCAATGGATAATTTGAGTGATGGTATTTCACATTCAATGGGTAACGCAACTTCTAAACCATAAATAAGTTGAAAAGGAGTGAACCCTGTGGAATTTTTCGCAGAGGTATGATATGCCCATAATGTCGAAAAAAGCATGGTATGCCAGTTATATTTATGAATTCTGACAATCTGTTTAATCATGGTGGTTAAAACCTTGTTGACGGCCTCAACTTGACCATTAGCCTGTGGGTAATATGGTGTAGAATTATCATGGCGTAGGCCAAGTTGATCAGAAATTTCAGTCATCATAATATTTCAAAAATGGCTTCCATGGTCCATAATGATATCTTGAGGGACACCGAACCGAGCAATCACATGATTGAATATGAAAATTGCTGCAGTTTTTCCATCGGCCACGAATGTAGGAATCACCTCAGCCCATTTGGTAAAGTAATATACAGCGAGAATAATATAACCATGCCCCCCAACCAAGTGATGGTTACATGTGATGAAATCGATGCCCCATTTGGTGAAAGGACCAATAGCAATGATTGGGTGAAGAGGTGTTGGAGGTGAATGTATATTTCGATAAAAAATATAGCAATTGCGTCATTTTCTAACCCTAAGAATACAGTCTTTGAATAAAGGCGACCAAAAATAACTAGCGCACAATATATTTTGGGTTGTGGCAAACCCAAATATATGACCACCACATGCTCCAGAATGGAAATCATTCAAAACCATTTTAGCCTCTTCATGAGTTATACAATGTCAAAACACAGAATCAACACCACAACGATAAAGAGTGTCACCAACAATATTATATTGATGGATTGGTATCGAATTCTCCGTCGATCTGATCGTGAAAGCTCTGGGTGAAAGGTTTGGGTCTAGAGATATATAATGATATCTCCAAACTAGGGATCTAAAGTACTAATTAGAAATAGAGATTCATTAGCGAGAGGATTCTCTGCCACCATTTCAAACTCAGTATTGGGAAAATCACACATAATTTTGGCAAATACGAGTGATTTCTTAGAATTGGATTTCTCGAACTCCAAATCAAACTCTTGCAGGATAATGATCCATTTGGAGTATTTTCCCCCTAGTAATTGTTTCATCAAAATATACATCATCGGGTTGCAATGATATATCACTGTGGTTTTTCGTAATAATATGTAATGATGAAAGCATTGGATAGCTTGAACAACTGCCAAGGCCAATTTCTCCACATGTGAATACTTGATTTTCGTCGGGCTAAGATTCTGAGTTAGGTAATAGATCACATGTTCATTGTTAGATTCATCCTCTTGAACTAAAACCATTCCAATCATGGAATTGAATGTAGGTAAGTACAAAAAGTAATCCCTGTGATAATTGGGTGGATGAAATAACGATGTGTGGGTCAACATGTTTTTGAGTGCATCAAAATATTTTTCGGCAATCTCGTCCCAAATGAATGAAACATCTTGTTTCAAAAATCAGGTAAAACCTTTTGTTAACTCTGCATAGTTTGGGATAAAACAACGTAAAAAGTTTTCTTTCCCCTGAAAACTTTGGAGTTGGAGAAGAGTGGAAGGAGGAGGTAGATTAATGATAGCCTAGACCTTCGATGGATCGACGCAAATGCCTTCTTTTGAAATGATGAACCAAAGTAAACTTATTGATTATACACAAAAAAAAAAACATTTTTGTGGATTCAAACGAATGTTGTAATTCCTAGATCTCATAAAGATAGTGCGTAAGTGCATAGGATGATCTTGTCTACGTAAAGAATTAACAGGTAAGTCATCGAGGTAAGGTTGTACAATATGTTTGATATCGTGAAATGCATAAGACATAGCTCTTTGAAAATTTGCACCAGCATTTTTCAGTCCAAAAGGTAATTTACAATATGAAAATGTGCCCCGAGAACATATAAATGATGTTTTATTTTGATCAGTAGGGAGTATGTTGATTTGATTGTAACCAGAAAAACCATCCATAAATGAGAATATTTCATTTCCAGCACAATCATCAACAATTTGATCGATATATGGGGTAGGATAATTGTCTTTGGGACAAACCTTGTTAATATCTTGATAATCGACACATACTCTGATAGTCCCTTATTTTTTCGTTACGGGAACTATATTAGATACCCAATCCATCAAAGGAATAGGATAAATAAATCTTGCTCGTAGTAATTCTTCAACTTCAGCTTTGATTGCCATAGATTTCTGCGGATGTATTGGATGTAATCTCTATCTAATAGGCTTAGCATCCAGGTATGTATAATTAATCTCATGAATAACAATCTTAGGATCAATAAAAAAGAAAAAAATGAAAAAAAACCTGGCATTTCTTTATAAGACCAGGAAAAAATGTCTCGGAATTCTTGAAATATGGCTTCGTAAGTTATGATCTCTTCAATCAAACAAGAAACACCTGTATGAATGTTCTCAATTATTCCAGGTTTAATCGATATGTCAATAGGACTTGTTGTAGAAATATTTCCCAATTTTTTCTCAGAATCCGAATGTATAATCGATGTGGGATTTTGAGGTTCCTTGACATAATCAATCGTAAATATAGATGAAAAATATTTTTTCAAGTCTATCAAGGTGAGGCAAACAGAAGATCGATGATGTAGATCGTCCCATGGCAATTCATCCGATGACAATATTTCTCGAATATTTTCATCAATTGAAAATACGTGTTGAAAAGGATTCGGAAATGATGTCAAAGTTGAGCTTGATATAGAAGATGATTCTTCACTGACCACATTCATTTGATCAGTAGAAGTTGATGTAGTGTCAAAACATGATTGTACTGCTACATATGTTGATTCAAAAGGACTTAAAGGAATCTTGCCATCATAAGAGTCCAATTCTGATTCTAAAGGCACATTCCATGTGTCATCAAATGGCATTGTACTTGATGTGATCATATTGATATTGGTGATAGTTCGTGGTACGTTGGGAGAAGGCATAGCGAAAGTTCCCATGAGAGTGAAATCCTTAACTAGCCCTATGCCAACATATTTGTAAGGGATAACCATTTTTCTGACATGTTGGATATTATCTATAGAAGTAGGGTCTGAAGCAAAGTAAGACAACTGATTGATTTTAACAATATTTCCTTTATGAGGAAACATTATCATCCGAAAGACTGATGAAACAAAAACAGTCATAGCATAAGACCAACTGTGAACCAAAATAAGGTTGTAATCAAGAGGGTCATCAACAACTTCCACCTCTAGGGTTACATTTTTTCCTTCTACTGCTATAGGCAGATCTTGGAGTATTATGGATAGGCGAAAACGTCTTCCATCAAAGGATTTAAGGATGGTCAATGATTGGTTGATTTCGGATAACCAAGAGTTTTCTAACAAGCTAATGACATTATAAACGTATATTCTCCCTCATTAATTACAGGTTGAAAGACTCGCCTTGATTTGACTAATACAGGAATTTGAAAATCCATTTGATGTGGGAGTCTAGGTACAAAATTTTCAAGATCAAAGACCATTAGATTCGATTCTTGAGGATCAATAGCTCTGATTGCTGATAATAGTAATTTCCTATGAGCTAGATAGGACTGCAACACCTCAAGGGCCGACATTGCTGAAGGGGATATGGCCAAATCTTCAACAATGTTGTAATTCTAAGCGGCTCTCGCATGTGGATTGAAAGCTGATTTACGAAGTACACCTTTGGCAGGGGGTTTAATCACTAAATCAGGGTTAGGTTTCTCGATTTGCAATGGTTCAGAAACTGAAGGAGTTGTTGCTAGTGTTTGATTGGATGATTCAACCTCTTTACCAGTTACAGTACTCTTAGATCCATAGTCTTGAGATCGTGTCACAACCATAACCTGAGACATCGTCAAAATATCTGTCGATGAATTGGAAGAAGATCCAATCATTTTTTTATCTTAAGATGGAAAAGGATATTTCAAGAAACAGATGTGGGTGAAACTTTGACAAATTTGGATACCTCAGCCTGATGTGGACACTCTTTGGTGTAATTATCCTCATCACAGATAAGAAAAGGATAACGAGGTTTTTGTTTTTCGTTTGATGGTTCGATTTTTTCAGCTTTCTCTTTGGGATAAGTGTTTTGTTTGTTTACAACGTGAATTTCGGCAGAAGTTTCAAGGGAAGAGTCTCCTTTAGGTGAATCTAGTAGAGTTATAATTGGAGAAGTAGATTTAGATGACTTCTTTTTACTCTCTGTAGTATTAGCTATACCAATTACACTGTTTGTAGAACGAGAACTAGAAAGAGTTGTAGTAAGTTGACCAGGGTGTGCTAAATCAGTAATTTGTTCATATATAGTACCATATTGTGTGTATAAAAGGTCTAAGTACTACGCTTGGGCTATGACTTGTTCTTCTGTGACAACGCCTCCCTTAACTACATCTTCAGTGATATTTGGAAGTAATGATTTAATAAACCATTCTGTCAAAATTTGGTTCGGAATAAAAACTTTCACTAAAAGTTGTCTACGTCACCATTCATGTATGTGATCTGAAATGTATGTAGATGTACTTTGTTTTAATGAAGTTAAAAGTTTTGTGCCATTTTCATAACGAACTCGCAAATGGAAGTGATTTAGGAAGCTAAAGCATTGAAATTATTAAAATATCTGCGTGGTAACTCGATGTACCACTTCACAGCTAAACCGATCAATGTTATTTGAAAAATTCTCAGTCGAATGGAATCATTGATTAAGGAGTTGGATGTGCACCAAAGATGATAACTCATCACATGATTTGAGGTGTCTTCTCTTGATTTTCCTTCAAACTTTTTTATATTACTAGGCAACTTAGTTGACATTTCTGGCCAAAATGGAAGATAATAAATTGGATCATTCGTTAGCCAAGACAAATATGGTAAGTCTAGAGTTGAAATGAATGGTAACCGATGGTTAGGGTCTTTTTGTGCAAACTGATAACCTTGAGGAAAAAAACCAGTACTTGGAGGAGGATATCCAGGATAACCTAGAATAACCTGAACAGATTGGATTAAAATACCTTTGGGGTATCCAAGGTTAGCCATACCAAACTAAGGTTGAGTTCGTATTTGATATGTATAACCATGGTATGGTTGATTTTTGTAGACTCGATTTTGTCCCATTTGTCCATATTGAAATTTCCCTTGAAATGGTTAACTCTGCGCAAACTGACCTGTAAAATTTTGGCTTGTTCTAACTGTGGTTGCACTAGGTTTTCCTACAGAGGTTTGAATAATAGATTTAACTGTAGGTCCAATTTGATGAGCAGTAATCTGAGGGATTTCCTGTATAAAAGTTGATGCAATCATTTGAAGGGTTGTAGCAACAGGGGTTCAGGAAACTCCAAGAATAGGTGTACTCAATTGTTGAACAGAAATATGTGCAATAGATTGGATAGGAGTACTTGGAGTACTTGGACCAGCTTGCTGACTACTAGGTACAGATACCTGAGAAGAATTTTTAAGTGCATTATGAACAAGCTGTTTGACTTGGGTAGAACCAAATTTTCCAGCTGGTTGAGCAGGTTGATTATAAGGTACTTCTAAAGTAGGTTGAAAATATTGTTGATTCAACAATGGATTCCACATAGTATTAATGCCTGGGTAAGGAGCACCCATTAAAGGTTGTGATGCATAAGGTTGACCATAAACAGTTTGAGGTATTGGAACATAAGTTTGATGATTTCCTGGATATGTTCTAGTAAAATGTTGACCTCCTTGAAAGGATAGTTGCTCTTGATATAATTTTTTCCCATGAAGAGGTTGATATCCTTGAAGGGGTTGCTGCCCATGCATGGGGTGGTGCCTTTGAAGAAATTTATGTCCTTGAGGAGTTTTTTTCCCCCAGCCGCTATATAGTTACCTGTTGAGAATTTGGAGGGCTGGAGATTAATACAAATTCTCTTGTTGATAAATACTTGTGAGCTTACTTATGTCTTCTCTTGTGAGCTTACTTATGTATTCTCTTTGCATATATGTTTAACTGAATTCCTTGAGCTGTAGTTAGGAAGGTAAATCTCAGATTTACCTTCCTCACTTTCTTCCACCTTTAAGAATTCTTTTATTCTTATGATCACTATCCCAACCTCAGCAAATTCTTTCTTTAATATGATTTCCCTTAACTATATATTCCAGGATCTTATCTTAGTTGTGGCATCAAAAAACAAGATATATTATAGTTGTGATATATCCTCACCTTGGATGAGATAGTTTAGACAAAACAACAATTGACCTTCTGTAACAAACTCCTAAAATTTGTACTGTAAACACAGAGAAGTACACATTGTTCTCTTATCTTGTTATCCACACTAATTCCCCCTTAATATATGAGCTTGCTCCTGCCTGAGATCTGCACTAAAAATCCACACTTCCTTTTGGTCTAGCAGAGCTATCCACATTACACATCAGAGCTATCCACATTTTCTGTCCTCCAAATGGCTACAGAACATGTGTATTTATAGGGCATTGTTCTAGCCTTTAAGCCAACCACATAGTCAGCTATGGAGCCGACTTCCTTGTTGTGATTTAGGCCAACATGAGTGAGTTAATTCCAACATTGATGTAGTTGTCTTCCTCTTGTATGTAGAGCTAGTCTTCCAGCATAGTTTGAGGGTTGTTAGGTGTCCTTCTTCCACAAGGTCTTGGAGTATATATTGCTAGATTAGATCCTTCATGAACATGACACTTAATTACATTTTATTCCTAGAAGAAACAAACCTAATAGACATCAAGAAGAAGTCTATTAACCTATATAATAAAATCTTGCTCATGAAACCCATGAAGCACATGCAACAAAATACATTTTATTATTTTTTCTACTTCTTTACATAAATACACAATTACATAATCAACAAGAAGACCGACCTAATTACACTTTTCAACACTCCCTCTTAACTAGGGAGGTATTCATATAGATACATGATCACTTTTAAACTAAAGAATCTCATAATAAGAATCAGATTGGTAATCACATATGTATAGCATCATATCAACCAACATTGTCGTAGTGCAAGGCCTTGACTAACATCGCCATATCTCCATGAAACAATGGGCTACAATGTTGGTGAGACACATGACTTACAGACACTATAGTCATTATCTCTCCAAGGTACATACTCCACGCGGGTGTTCCCAAAGTATGACCTTCTTGGACTATTCTTCTATTGGGTAGCTTTCCCTTAAAGAATATCAGTCCTCGATTACTCTTACCTTGAATGCCCTAACACATTCTCAAAGAGTATTAAATGCGAGATGATTACCAAATCCTTTATTTTTTCTTCCCAAGTGAAGACCAGAATGATGTATCTATCTCTCCCTCTCAGCCAAGGAGGACCCATTCCACAAGGGAATGTAATCATTCCTATATAAGGAATGTACCTAAGCTCATTCTTAGGAATTACCCAGTTTCTTCCAAGTAATAAATTGATCACGAGGCTTCCTCTCAATCAGGGACCTGAGGTAGCAATGGTGAGACACCCAGATGCTCATGAAGAATTCCTCCCCTCGATGTCATGGATTTCGATATTGAGGAATCTTCAACTTTAGATCCATAGGGCACAGATAATACATCACTTTCATTCATGAGTCATGTCATCTACCAGAAAGTGATTCATCTGTATTTTTCATCTGGTTCATCGTTATGCCATGTTTCTTTCCTTCGAATCATCTCCAAGGATCATACATCCTTTCTCATGACTAGAAGCCCTGCATAAATTCATCTAGATAAACATATACATATGAACTTTTAAAACAATAGTTACATCAGTGAGGATCTTTCACCATGACATATTCCTGTAGGTATTAACATCCTTTATTCAGATTGGCACATATCCTAATGATATGTTTTGCCAAGGGTCTTCTTCTTTACCAGACTTCCGTTAGTGTCTACATATCTTCCCAGGAGATCCCTTAGTCATATCTTCTTGGCTTTCGGATGATAACTACCTCTTGACATGGTTGCATTTCATGATCTCTTCATTTCTGCACATTCTTCATTCCCAGGATCTTACCAATTTTCAAGTTTCTCATTCATATACAACCACCTCATATTGCTTGAGGACATATTATGTTAATGTCATATGTCATTGCACCGAGAGATCCTTCTTCATAGATCATACTTCTAAATATGGAAGTCTATTACTTGCAACCATATGACATGACTTCACAACATCCAGTGTCAACATATAAATATATATACATACCTCATAACTTTTTCCCTTGAGTCATCCTATAGAAATTTCTCTAGAATGAAGAGCTTCATTCCTTTGGCTTGCTCCATCAATGTGTAATCACATCCCAGAATTATGTTTCCATGATGACCCTTGATCTTGATGACTACTTTCCATTAGTAATGTTATCAGAGAGGTTTTCTTGGAGATGATTCACCAAGAGCTCCTAATATTCTTTTTATCATGATGTTATAATATACATTGCTTCCTATCATACTATTTTACAACTAAAAAAAATCACTTAAAGGAGAATATGATCTCAATCATAGTAGAGATCCCTTTCTTCTTCTTTCTTAGATTTCTTTGCATCAGGTCCTTCCCTCACATTTGATATATGGGCTTCTTCCCTTTTCCTCTTATCCTTTTCATATTTGTAGAAACTTTAATACAAATTATGTATTTCTTAGATTCTCCTGATCTAAAAATTATATGCCACTATTAAATACAAAATTTCTTCTACAAAAAATCTTTGTGGAATTTAAAACACAATCACCAATTGAAATATCATGAAGAAATATCAATCACACATAACACAGACTTTTTTACCGGGAAAGCATAAAGCTAAAAACCCCACTATCATATATTATGTATATATCTTGTATCATGAAAAAATATCATACAAAGCTCCAATCCAAGAGCTCTCGGTACAATATACAATCGTCTCACACTATCATACAAAAATTGAAAAATTCATGTGCCAATTTACTACCTCCAGACAGCCTGCCTCCAGTTGATAGCAATCCCTGAATGAATGGAATATTTCTTACCTGGACTGTGAAATCCTCATGGACACATCCAATGTGTGTGTGGTTGCATGAGTGCACCCACTAATGTCACAAATGATAGTCAAATTGTCCCTTTCACCTACATTTCAACTAGGTCTCCACTGGATTTGACATGCATGTAGTTAACAGTAGTAAATCTTCAGTTTCATGTGAGACCATTGATTGTGAACTAATTAATAATTAATTCAATGTTCTCTCACTAGTGTATCTTCAGATACAACTAGCACAATTGATTTTAACTCACTTAACTGAGTTAAACTACTTTACAACTCACATAGCTACACATCCAACTCTGTTACAACTTCGAATCATTCAGTTACAACTAAGTCCACTTGCATGTCCCACCAACCAACCTATGAACTCTAATTTCCTATAGCTAACTGATTTTCCACTTCATTTAACTATTTCCAAGTGCTCATTGAGAATATATTATTGTTTATTATCCAACTATTATTAAGGTATAATCAAGTCGACATGCATCTATAAATAGACATGTGATCTATAAATAGAACTCGCACATACATCTATAAATAGACCTCATCTATAAATATAATTTTCTCATGCATAAACAAATAGAAATCAGCTATAATTAGAATTTTCTCATGCATCTATAAATAGACCTCCACCTAAAAATAGCCTGAGGCTCCATCCTAGCGTAGGTGCATAATTTTCACTAGGATCTTCTTATTGAATCTCAACACTCCCTCTCAACAAGAAAGGGATTATCCTTCACCCTCATCCTATCTATATGGTATTCAAAATGTATCTTGGTGAGCGCCTTCATCGGAATATCTACATCCTGATCTTCTGTAGGAATGTACTGAAGCAACATGATCTTCCGCTGCACACAATCTCTAATATGATGATACTGGATATCTATATGCTTAGATCTATCATGAAACATAGGACTAATTGAGAGTTTAATGCAATGTTGAGTATCACAATGAATCACAGTCAGATCTAAATGAGAACCAAACAAACCAACCAAGATATTTCTCATCTAGATAGCCTCACATGCAGCTTGATTTGCTACCATGTATTCTGCTTCCACTGAACTGAGTGCCACAGATCTATGTTTCCTGCTATACCAAGAAACAATTATAGATTCGATATTAAAATCCCCCCCTGATGTGCTCTTTCTTTCCGTTGGGCTGCCCACCCAATCTAAATCCATGAAGCCATGCAAATTCACCTCATCCGTTTGTATGTACCATAAGCCATACTCAGATGTGCCCCTCAGGTATCTCAGGACATGCTTTCATGCCTTCTAAAAGATCTTGGTAGGCTTAACCATTGCTTGACTTAGCTGGTTAACTGCATAGAAAATGTTCGGTCTTGTGTTCACTAGATACTTTAGCAAACCCACTAATTTTCAATAGATAGTATTATCCACTACCTCTCCAGATGTAGCACCCTCTTTCCTCCATTTTTCTGGAAGAGGAGTATCCATGGGTTTGCAGCCCTCCAAGTGAAACTTACCCAATATCTCCCTTGCATACTTGCCTTGAGACACAAAAATTTCACCATCTCACTGTCATATTTCTAATCCAAGGAAATAATGAAGGAGGCCCATATCCTTCATCTCGAACTCCTTTGCAACGCCCTCCTTGCAAGAGTGTATCAGCGGCTCATCACAAAAGAGTATTAAATCATCAACATAAAGAACAATGGTTAAAATATTACCCTCCACCACATTTTGGTATAGGTTTTCATCTACCTCACTTTTGGTGAAGCCTGGTCCAATGAAATAGTTGTCTATCTGAGAGTACCAAGCATGGGGTGCTTGCTTCAGCCCATACAACGCTCTTTTGAGTCTACACACATGCGACTTGTTGCTGAAGATATCAAATACTTTAGGCTGCTCTGTGTACACCTCTTCATCAATGATCATATTGAGAAATGCAATCTTCACATCCATCTGATGAATGCGTCAGCCCATCTGCGTTGAGAGAGCAAGGATGGTCCTTATGTTAGAACACCTTGCGACAGGTGAAAATTTTTCATCATAATCAATCCCCTCAATCTGTGAGAAGCCCTGGGCCACAAATATGGCCTTGTATTTCTCAATACTCCCATCAGCATATTTTTTTACCTTGTAGATCCATCTTGAACCTACCATTGATTTATCAACCGGCCTTGGAACAATTTCCCAAGCACTTTCTTTGACAATGGAGTCATACTCCTCCACCATTGAATCTACCCATGTGAGCTCCTGCACTGCTTCTTGAAAGGAAGATGGCTCAGTCACAATACATTTTCTCATGATATCCATGTATCCATTAAATTGGTAAGGAAACTGTCTTTGTCTGCGTTGTGAAGTAGGGGCTCCTACATTCTGCAGAGCATTAAGTCTCAGCCTATCAGCTTCTGTGGTACACCTTCTACCATTTTTGATGTTTGGCTTTGCGTTAGTGGACTCCTCCACTAATTGAACCTCCTCCTGTGGTTGATCCACATATAGATACTCATCTTTGGGAACCAACAATTCCTCCTCCACATGCAAGTCTAGCTCCCTCTCAAGCGACAATCGCATGGCTTTCCCCTCATCGAATTTTATATCCCATCGCATAACAGACATATTATTGTTAGGAAAATACACATGATAATTATGGGGTGTTTCTGTGTACCCCACAAATATCCCAACTTCAGCAGTCGGCTCCAGCTTCTTCCTGGCATTCTTCGTCACATGCACATAAACAGATGAGCCAAAAATCTTAAAGTGTGAAACATCCAGTTTCTTACCAGTGAAAGCTTCTTCAGGTGTACTCAATGCCAAGTAGTCTATGAGGACAATGGTTTTTCATATAAACTGTAGTGTTGCATGCTTCCACCCACAAATGCATTGGTAGGCCTTGATCATGCAACATCGCTCGTGCTGCATCCACGATCATTCTATTCTTCCTCTCGGCGACCCCATTTTGCTGTGGGTTATGAGTCGCTATGAGTTCTCTTCGAATTCCTTCTTTGCTATAGAAGTCTTTGAATTCATTAGAGATGTATTCTCCACCATTATCACTCCACAGAGCCTTCACTTTCTTCCACAAATATTTCTCCTCCAATGCCTTAAACTCACAGAACTTTGAGAATGTTTGATCCCCATTATGCATGAAGAAGAACCAACATTTACGAGAAAATTCATCAACAAAAATAACATTATACTTATGTTTTGCTTTTGAAGCAACCGAGAATGTTCCAGACGTGTGTGTGTGAACTCTCTCCAAGATCACTGAAGCACGGTTCTCCTTTTCATGAAAGGTGGACTTTACATACTTCCCCATGGTGCAACCCTTGCACTGATCTAACTGAGCTAGAGTTCCCATTGGAAGTCCAGTAGATATTTGTTGCATGAATTTCAAGGCTCCATGATGAAGATGGCCCAATTTCCTATGCCATAATTTTCCCTTGTCCCCGCTCACCACTTTTTCCGCCTTGCCCATCGTGGAAGCGCAACCATATACCTCCAGCTTGTAGATATTCTTAACTCAAATTCCTATCCTCTTGGCTTGACCCATTGTTTTATGTCGCAAGAAATCTTGTCCATTTCTAAAAACAACTTCATAGCCTCTGTCCTCCAACATTGCGACTGAGACCAAGTTTTTCTTCAAACCTGGAACATGCATAACATCTTTCAATTGAAATGGTTTACCTAACTCACTTTGAAAGGTAATGGTACCAATTCCAGTCGCATTTTATCATCCATCATCGCCCATATCTATATGCATTTGTAGACATTTCTCCTCCAAGTTACTGAAAAGCTCCTTATCTCCTGTCATGTGGAAGGAATCGCCACTATCCAAATACCACACTAATCCCAATGCACTTGACACCATACATGTGATCAAGGAAAATTCAAGTTCAAATTGCGAGGAAAGGGCCTCACGAGCTGCAGCTCCAACAACCTTCTTGTTCTTCTTCTTCTTCGGATAGTTTGTAACGATATGCCCATGTTCGTGACAGTGAAAACACTTCACCTTGGTAAAATCCAGCTTCTTTCCTCTAGAATCAGATTTAGAATGGAATTTATTCCCCTTCCCCTTCCTTGCCTTGGCAGGAAAAGCACAGTCCTCTTCATCATCATGCTTAGATGAAGAGTCATCTCTGGTGTTCCGTCTGAACTCCTCCTGCACTAGATCCGACCACAGTCATTTCCAATCCGAAAATTTTTCCTGTGCGTTAACAGAGTCTTCATAACTCTGTCAACTCTTAGGAAGTCCCAAGAGAGCCAAGCTCACCAAATCATCATCAGCAATAGCTATTCCCACACTCCCCAGTTCATCCCGACATTGGAAAAACTTTGTGAGATACTTTGGAATGTTTTCACCCTTTTCCATCTTGATCTTCCTGAGTTTATCTTTTAGCGCCAATTTCCTATGGTCACTGCTTCTTTGGAAAAGATTCATCAAATCCTTCCACATAGCATATGGTGTGGCTTTCCCATGAAGGCTTGAGACAATATGGTCTCATACACCTTCCAACAGAATCCTCCTTGCCTTTGCCACTTTATTTTTCCATGCATCAAGTAATGCATCATCTGTCGAAGTGGACTTAGGAACATCATTGTCAATGAGTTCCTTCAAGCCATTATCTTCGAGCACTGCCTCCATCTTGTTCTTCCAAAAAATGTAGTTCGAGCCGCCCTCGATTGAATACTCTAGTTGCAAGCCATTGAAAGCCATTTCGATGTTTACTCAATTGTAGCAACAAAAAAAACTTTCTGCAAATTAAAATTCTTTCCACCAACAAACTTAGCTCCTGCTTCAAAATTTCAATCTTCTGTGCTCCAATACCATGTATAAATTTTAATACAAATTATGTATTTTCTGGATTCTCCTGATCTAACAATTATATGCCACTTTTAAATACAGAATCGCTTCTAAAAAAAATCTTTGCGGAATTTAAAACATAATCGCCAATTGCAATATCATGAAGAAAGATCAATCACACATAACACAGATGTTTTTACCAGGAAAGCATAAATCTAAAAACCCCACTATTATATATTATGTATGTATCATGGATCTTGAAAAAATCTCATACAAAGCTCCAACCCAAGAGCTCTCATTACAATATACAATCGTCTCACACTCTCATACAAAAATTGGAAAATTCATGTGCCAACTTTACTGCCTCTAGACAACCTGCCTCCACTACGTAATACCAGCTGAGAGAAATCCCTGAGTGAATGGAATCCTACTTGCCTTGACTTCGTAATCCTCATGGGCACATCCAATGTGTGTTTGGTTGCATGAGTGCACCCACTAATGTCACAACTGATAGTCAAATTGTCCCTTTCACCTACATCTCAACTGGGTCTCCACTAGATCATACATGCATGTAGTTAACAATAGTAAATCTTCAGTTGCATGTGACACCACTGATTGTGAATTAATTAATAATTAATTCATTAATCTCTCACTAGTGTATCTTTAGTTACAACTAGCACAACTGAGTTTAACTCACTTAATTGAGTTAAACTCCTTTACAACTCACATAACTACACATCCAACTCTATTACAACTTCGAATCACTCAGTTACAACTAAGTCCACTTGCATGTCCCACCAACCAACCTATGAACTCGAATTTCTTATAGAAAACTGATTTTCCACTTTAGTTAACTATTTCCAAGTGCTCATTGAGAATAGATTATTGTTTATTGTCCAACTATTATTAAGGGATAATAACAACTGACATGCATCTATTAATAGACATGCAATCTATAAATAGAACTCGAACATACATATATAAATAGAACTCATCTATAAATTGAATTTTCTCATGCATATATAAATAGACATCATCTATAAATATAATTTGCTCATGCATCTATAAATAGACCTCCACCTAAAAATAGCCTGAGGCTCCATCCTCGTGTAGGTGCATATTTTCACTAGGATCTTCTTGTTGAATCTCAACAATATTTAGGACAATCTCTTTTTTAATGCCCAAGTTCATTACATCCAAAGCATCGTACATTGTCCATATTCCTTATTTTATTCTGAGGACCAAATTTTCGAATCTTCCTTTCTTTCTGTACGTGGCTGCAAAGGTTTAATTACCTTCACTTGGTCCTGTATCAGCTTTGGCTTTTATTCTTGTTTCCTCTATTTTACATAGAGACCATAAATAATGGAATGGAGTGGCTTCTTTCTTCTCGTATAAACTTGAAGTGAATTTTCTCCATTCAACACCACTGTAGTAATCTCAGTGTCTGACATTACTTCTCCCAGTTCTTGTAGTTGATCTCTTATTTCAGAAATCCTCATAAAGTATGGAGTAATTCCTTCTTAACTTGAAAATTTCATTTCATATAGTTCTTATCTCAGAGATATTGCTTCTCCTGCAGTACTCACAGAGAATAGCTCCACTAGTTTCTCATCTATTTCTTTAGCAAACTTTATTTTTGACACATGGGGAATGAGTGAGTCCTTGATGGATTCTATGAGAATCCTCTGGGCTCAGATTTCTCCCTTCATGTATTTGGTATGAGTTGTAGCATCTGCTTTTGATGGTTGAATTTTTTATCCATTAATGTACCCCATAAATTCATCTTCAATTAGATTCAAATATTTCCTCTTCTTCCATGCACTAAAGTTTGATGACCCAACCAACTTGTTTCTTTATTTACAATAACTCATCTTGCAAATTTAAGTAAGGTCATAGATACTTACTTGAATAGAGTGGCTTGCAGCTTCCTTGATGATGTTTGAAAATGAGGTCAAAATTTTCTTTTAGGATATAAATGTTCAATGTAGGTGTTCTTGAATCCTTGATGAAGGATATCTTCAGAAGTTGAGGTCCTTCTTTTAAAAAAGTATTGAATGCGAATCTTTGATGAAAAATATTACTTTCCTTATTGATTTGATCCTTTAAACGAGATAGGATATCTTTCTTGAAGTAGATAGAGAGTCTTCCTTTTCAAATTGATTTGATTTTTTAACCCAAAATTTGATCTTCTCTTCCTAGAGTGTCTCCTTTGTCAAGCATCCCTTCAGTTCAGCACCTTAGCTCTGATACCATGTTGAGAATTTGGAGCGTTGGAGATTAATACAAATTATCTTCTTGATAATTACTTGTGAGCTTACTTATGTCTTCTCTTCGTTATCTAGTTTATTATTTCATCAAGTTAATTATCAAAATAAACAAGACACAAAATTAGGCTCCTAGATCTAGGGCAAAACATCTCCCTCTTGGAGAGGAAAACCCGCAAAGTATTATTCTTATAGATATTCAAATGATAAGTACCATGACCAAGACTCATACCCTTGACCTAGATATGCTTCCAAGACCTTGATACAACTTCTTCAAACTTGATTCTTTTCTTCTTCACCAATTTTCACAGTTTTGCACTGGTACTAGAGAACTATGTCTCCAAGTTTCACTTCTTATAGCTCAATCAAATATAGGGATAGAATTATCTTCTCTTTGCATATAATTTTAACTGAATTCCTTGAGTTTTAGTTAGGAAGGTAAATCTCAGATTTACCTTCCTCACTTTCTTCCACCTTTAAGACTGATTTTATTCTTACAATCACTATCCCAACCTCAACAAATTCTTCCTTTGATATGATTTCCCTTAACTATATATTATAGGATCTTAGCTTAGTTTTTCCATCACAAAACAAGATATATTACAACTGTGATATATCCTCACCTTGGATGAGATAGTTTAGAAAAAACCACAATTGACCTTTTGTAACAGACTCCTTAAATCCATACTGTAAACACAGAGAAGTACGCATTGTTCTCTTATCTTGTTAGCCACACTAATTCCCCCTTGATATCCAAGCTTGCTCTTGCCTAAGTTCCGCACTGAAAATCCACATTTCCTTCTGGTATTTTATCCTCATTACACATCAGAGCTATATGCATTTTCTATCCTCCAAATGGCCGTAGAACAGGTGTATTTATAGGGCACCGTTCCAGCCTCTAAGCTGACCACACAATCAGCTATGGAGTCGACTTCCTTGCTAAGATTTAGACCAACATGAGTGATTTAATTCCAACGTTGATGTAGTTGTCTTCCTCTTGTATGTAGAGCTAGTCTTCCAACATAGTTTGAGGGTTGTTAGGTGTCCTTCTTCCACAAGGTCTTGGAGCATATATTGCTATACTAGATCCTTCATGAACATGACACTTAATTATATTTTATTCCTAGAATACACAAACCTAATAGACATCAAAAAGAAGTCTATTAACCTATATAATAAAATATTTCTCATGAAACCCATGAAGCAAGTGCAACAAAATACATTTTATTATCTTTGTCTTCTTATTTACATAAATACACAATTACATAGTCAACAAGAAGACCGACCTAGTTACACCTTTCAACATTACCTTGAGATCTAGCTTCATGAATATTTCCGGAAAACATATAGACATGTTCCGTTGTTAAATGTTTGGTGGTAGATTCATAAAGACTAGTTGATTTTGTAATATTTTCGGAAGATGGAGATGCTCCTGAAAATTTGTCAGAGAGCAACTGGTACCTAGCAGGAACTGATGTCCTGCCATACAAAAATGTTTCTGATGATGAAGAAAACATGGATGACTCAGTAGACATGATTGATAAAGCCATGTAATTACCTCTAGGTATAGAGTAAAAAGGAATGCGATGTGGAAAATAATTGAAAGTAGAGTTATGCATAAAGTCGGTAATTTGTTGATACCAAGGATCCAGTCTAAAAGGAATGTAAGTGTAAATTAGTTCACTATACCTTAGATATAAATACTCTTGAAGTGAAGGAATTGAGATCTCTTCTTCATGTCAGTAATATCTTCAATACTAATTAGGCCAAGAGGAAGATTCACAGTAATAATAAGTTTCACTCGAGGCCAACGAGGGTGACCAGGAGTTCAGGCTATGAAATCCGAAGGTGACTCAGACGAAGTAGTTTCAGATTCAGGTTCATATATTTCAGCTCAGTGAATTGAGTTCTTGACAATTCACTGGTAACATATTCAACTGTGATTACTTCTGAAATTTATGGTTGTTCTTGATTTCTTTCAATTTTCTAAGGTTGATTAACTTCAAAATTAGGATGTACTACTATATATGTTTCACCTTGTCTAGTAGAATTTGTTCCTGATTGTTGAACTCTTTCAGATTTAATATTTTCCAATTGTCTGGGTGTATATTCAGGGGGTTTCCCCTGCATTCTACATGATTGTCTCGGTAATTCATCCACAGTTAATTTTTAACACACGAAATCAAAAATTATTTCAACAGAATACATCTAAGGTAGCTAAGAAATCAAGCAATTTGAACACTCACCTATAAAATCTAAGACACAAACCACACACGAATAGTATGTTTCCACAATAAAAACACTAGTTGGTGATTAACTCCAACATCGCAGAAGTTAATGTGGAAAACTGGTGGTTGGAACAGTTACCTTGATAACCTGATTAATGAAACAGTCTGGTGCAAGTACCTTCACTATGCCATCTCGAAGTGAAGAGTACCCTCTGGAAGTCCAAGTGAGTCTAGCCAATGTCTGTTCCAGGTACAGTGGGACCTTCCCTCCACTATCACCTTGGGAAAAATCCTAAATATTTGGCCACAAAGGTCACCAACTGAGACAAATGCACTTGGGGGAATAGTCTACGATCCAATATACACATAAGGGAAGAGTATCAAGCTCAATCCCCTTGAAATACCCTCAACATGGTAAATATGAGGTTTGCTAACAAGTGACCCCAGGCTCCTCGACAATGGTTAATCCTAGGTTTACTATTTGTATTACATGCATGTCTTCTATCTTCACCAATGAGGTAGGTACGATTACCTCACTGGGTCCGAAATGACCTCGTGCTTGACTCTTTTAAGAAGAGCTTCCCAGAGTACAAATGCAACAATTGGATTTCCCTACTGCAAGATACAACTTGTACGGTTTTGACTTCTTTTGAATGTTTATTACAACCTGTTCCAAAACAATAGCCTAAGCTAAATTGGTGGAATGAGCCCTATAAAATGTAAAAATGTCTATATTGATTTTATTAAGCGATGTATTGATTTGGCTGTTATTTAACGCAAAGGGCATGGAGTTGAAACTTGATGATGTTGTGACCTAACGCAAAATACTCTAAATGCATCAATATGAAAAATGAAACTCTTTCGTTTTGATGAATTCTATTTAGGAGAAAGTTGAGAGATTTTTTGAATTTAAAAACACAAACTTCCTCACACTTTAAAGAAAGTTCCTTTCATAAGAGAAAAAAAATTCATTAAGAACGAAATTTACAAACATGATCAATTTCTTTTTGTGAATAAAATCCCATTGGTTACAAAGTCAGAAACTACAATTTCGACAAATAAACAAATCTCAAAAGAAAGAAATTTCTTAAAAACCCTAAAAGTATAAACTTCAAATCAAATCAAAGTTCTAATTATGACTCCTAACTAGGATACCTATAATTTTTTTGTAAATGATCTCTCTTAGTTGTAATCGGACTAAGAATGTTTCCACTTATCCCAGCAAAAATGAAATCATTAAAGAGTACTTTGTGACAAATTAGGCTTCATTGATATAGAATCTTTTTTGTTTTGCAAATGAATAAGAAAAAAATATTCACAAAAAGTAAGGTTGGCTATAATCCTGATGGCTCAACAAGGAAAAATCATAAAACCAGTGATCTGAGGTAAACAAATGTATCTTCCATAAAGAGCAACAGTAAACCAGGGAAAACCCTAACTTGTAAATGAAAAAAGGATGATTAATCGCATAAGCCTCAAAATTGTTGAAGAGGAGTTCTCACACAGGTTCTGACAACTAGATTAAATAGGGTTTAACTTCAAGAATTTAGTTATTTGCCTCCGAAAGAGAGAATTTAAAATTTTTCAAAAAAATTCAGGGGGTGCACAGCCTCTCAGTTAACAACAGTGCACATGCGCACTGGATTGAACTGACAAGTCACACAGGTCACCGCTCTATTTTCCATAAAAAACCGTGAAAACAGGAAAAAAGTTGGAAAAAATATATTTTAGGTTTCCTTTCTCATATATTCTAAAAGGTCATCTACCCAACCACACCGAGAGAAGTCAAAATTAGAAAGCTGGAATTTCAAACTAAACACAACCAAAGAAAACTAAACTTTTCTTCCCCAATATGGTCTCAAATTTATTACCAGGATTAATCCCTCTTGCGAACAAGAGAGATCTCCCTAGTACTCCAATGAGTAACTAGAAACAAATATCCATTGAATATCTCTTTCTCTAGATTATTTGTATTTCATATTATTACAACCATGCAATAAAGAGGACATGCTCCTACCTTTCAATCCAGATGTCTGATGTAATCCTTTGTCTTTCGCTCCAAATTAGTTCTTCAACGATGAGTAGAACTTGTAATCATAGACAAGACAAATGATCAAAGCACCTGCAATATATAATAATCATAAATACTAATCCAAATTAGTGATCAAGGAATCTAATTATTGACATCATTCCCATGAATTCAAAAAAAATGAGAAAAAGAGATCCACATGTATTATCATAAATTAGAAAGAGCAATATTACAACCAGATACCTTGATGTTGTACAGATTTCTCTTGTGTGTCTGAGCTATCGTTTTCCTTCAGTCTGATAAGCCTTGTTCTCTAGAATGACCAGCATGAAGTCATGGGCATAAAGATGTGATCTTTAATGTGTCAACAACAATTCACTAGCATAGAAAATATGAACTCTATGAACTATCTCCAGCTTAGAAAATATACAAATCAGTCTCTATTCACATTGGTATATAACCTTCAACCTGAAACTTGAGCTCAATTTATAGAGAGATTAAGGTAGTTTAAGATCCATTAAGGGAGGGATGGATTCCTCCCATGAAGGGATTTTAGTTCCTTTGACCAAGGGATAAGCTCCATGAGTGGAGGGATAAAGCTCGAACTGATGCGACTTTAGAGGCTTTCAGTTGGGAGAATATTCAACCAACTAGGCTTCTAGAAGTTACTTTTTATTTTTACTTACTTTTCACGGGGAGTGTGTGGGTTTTAGTGGAAAATAGAGCAGCGATCATCGTGGCTAATGGAAGAAGCATCAGCGCATGCACAAGAAAAGGCTATAAAAACTTCGTAGGTAATATTTTAAGGGTTTACAGAGTTTTTCTCCAATTTCCAAGACTTGATTCAGGAACATGAGTGTTTTTTCCCTCTAAGGGAACATGATATGGATGGTGATAGACCCATATGAATAGTCAAATTTCATGGTGACAAAATGACGTGTAACAAAGGGTTTCGAGCTCAGTGAAATATGGGTCGAAGAAGAGAGCAGGTTAGTAAAATTATTAATCCATGTGTCAACAAAGAGGGTGATTCAAGATATGATTAAATGTAAAATAATTCAACATATATGAAAGGTAAAATAATTTTCATGATGATGTGAATTGTATGTATGAGGCACATGAAGATGATATAATCTCTATGAAACATGTAACTAATGACAAGCATTCTATTCTGAGAAATAAATCAGTTGGAAATAAAGGAAGGAAATCAATAACATCTGAGACTATTGCATTTGTAAGCACA
This sequence comes from Pinus albicaulis, assembly GCA_034641835.2. NCBI lineage: Eukaryota > Viridiplantae > Streptophyta > Pinopsida > Pinales > Pinaceae > Pinus > Pinus albicaulis. The sequence continues at coordinate 306,751,546 of CM076582.1, read as the reverse complement.
CCTGAACACATACATTTTCTTTAGGAAAACCAAAAGAATCACATACAAAAGACAAAGCGAAAAATAAATGGTTAACTTTCCCTTTAATTCTAATGTGTGAAAGAATTAACAAATAAGGTTTATCTGAGGTATTTCGTATGAGAAAAATTCCTAAAAAGACCTAACGTCCTTCCACTCAAGTAGTATCTTGGCCTTGTGAAGATTTTAGAATAGGGTACTGGGGTCACGTCATAAATTTCACTTGTGACACTTCTACCATCCAATAAACCAACCAAGGTATGGAGAGGGTTATAGTGGCAAAACGTACAAGGGCTACATCCTGAAAGAGTTAGCGATGCTTCCAGTAGCCTGACTAAGATCACCTCAGGTCTAAGTGCTCTCACACCTCAACCTACAAGGAAATATTCCCTAATATTTGGCCTCTAAGTTACCTGCATCCACTGGGAATGGATGAAGTGATGTTTGTGATATTTGTTCATTGGAAGAAAAGAAACTTGATGTGTGGATAATGGGCCAATTACTTTTCCAAATTATGTTATATGTGAGCACAATATAGGGAGATGAAAAATTAGCACTTTGGGAAACATTATATTCCCATTACTAACTAAATTGAATTATATAACTTGATTTAGCCAAATAACTAAAAAAATTTGTTTATGCATAAATCATGATTTAAATTCAAGTAATGTCACAATTGAGAACAACCAATAGAGGAGCCCTCATGTAAAGGATAAGAAATTTGCAAACTAGTTGCAAGTATGCAATTTGTAAGATATTTGCATACTTAAAAATTTATATTTTGCGTTTTAAATATGATCCTATGTTAAAAATGAAAAATTAATTCATTTATATATAAAACTTAATGATAAAAAATAAATTTAACTTTGATGTTAAATCATGAAGTTAAGATGCCAAAAAAAATAATTAATTATATATAAACTTTAATGATATATTATAATTCAATTGTTAAAAAAAATTCATTTGAAATGTGTACTATATATTTATATAGTTATAATATGTGGTTAAATATATTTCCATAAATGGTTAATAAAATGCAATATTGTAATTTTTTTTAAATAATTTTTTTTTTTATATTTTTTTCAATTTCATAATTCAAATTTGTTAATTAATATTTTATTTTTCTTTATATAAAATTATTATATTTAATTAATTATTTCAAGAAAATGTACCATACTACTAAAAAAAACTGGACTTTCTTTATTCATTTAATAATGTAAAAAATTAATATATATATATATATATACACACACACACACACACCTCAATTTCTCCATTTACTAAGTGAAGCATTTGGCTTTTTTCAAAATTAGTTCTTCTTAGCAACAATTTTTCATTTCTTCAAAAGACTATATAAATCCTAAACTAAAAGTGATTTCTACAACAAAAATCAAGTTATATATTTTTTATACATCTCATTCATCAAATATTTTAATTAAAATCCAAGGCTGACTAAAAGGGATTGTGAGAACAGAAGGAAAGAGAAATTATTTAAAAAGAATAGGTGTTAAGAATAAAATTAGAGAAATTGAAGATTAAATTGTCAATATATACATATTTCCCAAGTAATCTAGTCCCACAAGAAATAATCTCTCTTCACTCTCCCCCCAACACATGTTTAAGAAATTAAAAAACTTAAAACGATTCGAGCATAGGATTGAAAGGTATGTGATAAAGGTGATCCATTGTTAGATATAACCCCAAAATTTTACCATTGAATCTAGGTTTGAAGCTTTGTTTGGTTTCACAACAAGTCACATTTACCAAGTGCAGCATTTCAAGACCTTTTTCAAATTTACTTCTTCTTAGCAACAAGATTTTATTTCTTCGAAAGACTATATAAATCCCAAACTAAAAGTGATCCCCACTGCAACAAGGATGGTATTATATTTTTGTTCATATATCTCTTTTACCAAAATTTTCAGTTATTTAAATCCAATGTCAATTATTTAAATCTACTCATTTGTATAAAAATTTGCAAGGTTGTTGAACTAAAGACTAATAGAAATTAAGTTTAACTTCTTATCTAGGAAACTTATAAATACATATTTCAAAGGGAATTACTACTTAAAGAACCTAATGATATGACGAATATTTTTAATTTGAGAGAATGATATATTCTTGAAAAATCAAACTAGTGATTACCAAATTGAAGGGCCAAATTTATTTCATGAGAGAAAACAAAATATATAACTATAAATTTATACAAATTTAATCAACTATAAGATAAATTGTGACTACATAACCATAAAATACATAAATACACACTCCATGATACAATAAGGAACCCATTCAACTAGTTTTTAAGTATGTTAATATTTGAAAGCCTACTATTCAAAATCAAATTAGTTGGAAATTGTTTTCTTCATTATAAGCACTATATCATTTAGTGTTTTAAAAAGTAACTAAAATTCCTATAAAACAATAGCAATAAGAAATTTCTTAAAGGAAGAACTTATGATAACAACAAAGAGTTTCACAATTCCAAATAAAAAGTGGAAGAACTTTGAGATGAGAAATATGAGAAGGACAATGAAATTGTTGATAAGGAAACAAAAAGAAATCAAGAGATAGAAGTTTTAGTGGATTTAGAGAACAAGAAATATGCTTCAAGGTCTTATCAACAATTAATGTACATTGTTATCATTTGTGTGAAGAGGGGCACAAATGATTTGAGTGTTTTTTTTGTTAAATGTACATGGAAATTTGAGCACAACAATCAAGTAAGGCACGTGGGTAAGAGGATTTTAGAAACTATATGTTTCTACAAGGAACCTTTTTTATGCACATGAAAAGTTGGATGTCCAATGTCTTTTATGTTTTCAATTATTTTCGTCAAATCTTGACAAAGTTTAAAATAAGGAACTCCTCTTTTTTATTTTTGAACCATATTTTGCAATATATTTCACGAGTGCATGTTGAGAAACAATTAGATGGATTTGATGAAGGAGAAAAAAACCCTAGAGAAGCTCTGCACCAGGACGACTACCATGACCTGGGGTTTGAGGGAATTCTCACTGGCTGCCCCAGGCAGACCTCCATCCCTAGACTGTTAGGCCATGCTCCCTCTTTTGACCAGCTTGAGGCTCACCGATGATTGACTCCATTGGGGGGATCGCTACTCCCCCCATTACAGGCCAGCCTCCCACAGGGACGACGGCAGGGGTTGATACCGTCAATTAGCATAACTCTGGCCTGTCTCATGAAACCACAGGGGTGACTCCCACAGTGAAGCAGACAAACACACCAGTAGAAAAATAAGGGAATATTAAGTCAACAACATGCATACCGAAGAACCCCCAAAAAATAGTGATCAAGCTCCCAGCGCATCGCATCAATGGAAGAATCCAGTTCATGAAGGATCATGCATTGATAAGCAATTTCATGGGCTTCTGGCCAATTGAAAAAGAGTTGATAGGATGGATAGCTTCAAAGTGTAAACCCAAAGGACACATTGGCCTACAGTTGTGTGCTAAAGGCTTTTTTAATGTTCTCTTCACATGCACTAAAGACAAAGATAGAATCATGGACGGAGGCCCCTATTTCTTCAACACTGCAGGCCTTTACCTCTGACCTTGGACAGAGCGATTCAACCCTGAAAAATAGGATCTCACATGGGCTTCAGTATGGATTCGTCTCTACTCCCTCGCTCGGGATTACTGGGATGAGCTAACCCTCAAAGACTTTGGCAATTCCCTAGGGGATTTTGTCAAGATCGCAGAGGAGACAAAGATCAACTGCTACATAGAATATGCCCACATATGCGTCTATATGAACTTGGCGGAACGTCTACCAGGTGGGGTAAGTCTATTACATGAAGATTTTGAATGGACACAAACTGTAGATTATGAGCATCTTCCTTTTAGATGCACGAAGTTTCACCAACATGGGAATCTCTTAAGATATTGTCCCCTAAAAAAGAAAGCTATGGCTGAAAAGGAATCCAACAATCAGGAAGCAGAATAATTCACGAAGGTAGCAAGCAAGAAAAGGCACAATAAGAGAGCTACCCCTCATTAGAATAAAAAAGGACCTGCGACTAGCAACAGCTTCACAGCTTTAAATAAGCTAAATGAAAATGAAAATTAACCAGTTACTGAAGCCGAGCACACCTTCACGGAGAAGGCACAGTCCTCAAAATATCAACAGGACAAGGTACCTCTTGAGACCTTCCTCAAACCTTATACCGCAAGCTACGCAGGGGAAAACAATGTGTCAAAAGGCAAAGAACAGATCATGGAGACGATCCTAGAAGCCATGGAGGAAGAAATAGAAAGCATTGACCTCGAGGGCTCAGATTTCATGGGGTTAGAGGATGCCTGCAATAAGAAAGACTTCAAATCTATTCCAGAGCAACAGGTCCAAAATATGGAAGAAATCCTAGCAAGAGTGTAGTAGCTCCCCTCTCTGGGTATTCAAGGGGGCATGCTCATAAACACCAAATACTTCATGAAAGAGTCTCGCAAAAGGGGCAGGAAAACAAATCTGTAAAGAACAATAGAAATAGTAAAATAAATGGTGGATTCAGGGTGATTCCCCAAGTTAACAAGATTCTTTGCCTACACCGCCAATCCTATCCCATGAAGATCATCTCCTAGAATATAAGAAGGCTCAATAGCCCCACTAAGAACAGGATAATAAAGAAAATTATTACTGAGGAATGCCCTACAATATTCTACATGCAAGAAACCAAATGTTCCAGCTCCACTCTAGATACAATCTTCAAAAAAATAGGGAAAGGTAGCAATACAATAGTGGTTGATGCCAACAGAGCGTCTGGAGGTATGAAAATCATCTGGAACCCCCAAATCATCTCCTTAGAGAACTTTCATGCCAACAGACACTTCATCCAGGCCAACTTTCACCTGCTTGGCATGGATATCCATGGTCTACTCACAAATGTCTACTTTCCCCAGAACATCCATAAAAAAATGGAGCTTCTGCAAAACCTAGAGAAACTAAATAAACAGAGAGCCTTTCCACTCTGGCTACTGGGAGGGACTTCAATATGATAACCAATATACAGTAAAATAAAGGAGGAAGGATGCATTTGGACTCGGACAGTAATGGGTTCAAGAAATTCATTCAAGGAAACCACCTCATCGATCTTCAAACCTCTAATGGAATATTCACATGGAATAATAAAGTAGGAGGCACCCACCAGATAGCCTCAAGATTGGATAGATTTTTCATCACAGAAGACTTCATCTGGTTGGGGGCCGACATAGCTGCTACCATCATCCCTGCAGCAGGCTCTGACCACTGGCCAATACAACTTCAATGGTTATGACCAGGCAAGCATGCTCCCAAACCATTTCACTTTGAACACTGCTGGCTCTGGCACCCAAGGTTCAAGTATATGGTTACCAAATGGTGGATAGTACCCCTGCAAGGCACGAAGATGCTCCAGTTCTAGACAAAATTGAAAATTCTCAAAGAAAAATTGAAGGTCTAGAAAAAATCAAACTTTGGCAATATCTTCACAAAACAAAAAGAGCTAGAGGAAAAAATGAAAAAGTTGGAACAAGCTATTATCCAGGAAGGACGCTCAGTCGAGTCAAAAAACCAGGATAAGACCTTAACTACTCAGATGGAAGAAAGAAGGAACCAAGAAGAAATCTTATGGAGAGAAAAATCAATAATCTTCTGGCTCAAATAGGGAGAACGAAACACTAAATTATTTCATCGATCCACTATTCAGCAGAGGATGCATAATAGAATCACTACTCTAAAAAACCAAACTGGACAGCGGCTGGAAACTCGGGAGGCCATTACTGAGGAGTTGCGCAATCACTTTAGGCATATTCTACAAGAACCCAATGATCAGAGGCATGAGGCCATTGGGAAAATCACCCAACACATTCCCATGTTGATAACGGACGATCACAACAGGTTTTTGCTCGTTGCCACCACCATGTCTGAGGTGGAACAAGCAGTCTTCCAACTGAAAGCAGGGAAAGCTCCAGGTCCTGATGGATTTACCACCAACTTCTTCCATTTCTTCTTGGACACCATCCAAAACGAAGTCTAGGACGTATTGGAGGAATTGCGTACCACTCACTGGCTTCTTCCAGTGCTAAATGCCACCTTCATCACTTTGGTTCCAAAAGAAGACAATGTAGCCTCGCCAAGTAATTACAGGCCCATAGCTCTCTACAATTTCATTTACAAAATTCTCCAAAGTTATTGCTAATAGGATGAAGTAGCTCCTTCCCATAATTATCTTCACAGAGCAAATAGGTTATGTGGAAGGCAGAAAAATTATTGACGACATTATCTTAACCCATGAATTCATCCACTCTCTCAAAACCTCCAAACATCCTGGCATGCTTCTCAAAACCAACCTCTCCAAGGATTTTTACAAACTCAGTTGGGACTACATAAAAATGTACTCATAGCCTTTGGCTTCAGCCACACCTGGGATCGTTGGATCATGAGTCTCATCATCTCCCATTTTCTCTCCATATTGGTCAATGGTATTCCCTCTGCTACCTTCAACCCGTCTAGAGGCATCAGACAAGGGGACCATCTTTCTCCTTTCATCTTCATTATTATAGTTGAAGGATTGTGTTGCCTTCTCAAAAGATCCATCCATTTAGGTGCCCTGCATGGTTTACCCCTCCACAACTTTCCCCCCTGCTCCCATCAACAATTTGTGGACGACAACATGATCATGGGTTACCCCTCGATCCAGGAAACCCACACCCTCAAATCTCTTCTAGATTCCTTCTCTGAAGCCTCCAAGACAAAGTTCAACCCTGAAAAATCGCAAATATTTTTCTTTCATACCCCCCCTCTCACTCAGTGCAACATTGCCCATATCCTAGGATTCTACATCGCTTCCTTGCCCTCAAAATACCTAGGAGCCCCTCTTACTGATTCAACCATCAACCATTCCTCCTAGTGAGCCCTGTGGGACATAATGGAAACTAGGTTATCCAATTGGACCCACCGTACCCTCAATATTGCAAGCTTCCTGGTTCTCATTAAATTTGTTCTGCAATCACTCCCCATTTACCTCTTCTTATTCCTGGCAGCCCCCAAATGGGTCCTCAAAGCCATGTGCAACCTGAAAAGATATTTCCTATTGGGCAGAAAAAAAGATTAAAAAAAATGAGCCTTAGTCAACTAGAATGATGTTTCTACTCCTAAAAGTCAGGGGGGGTTAGGACTTCACGATCCTAAGAACAATAACAACATAATGGGAGCTAGTATATGGTGGAAATGGGTCTCCAACCCCAACACTCCATGGGCTAATCTATGGGCAGCCAAGTATGCCCAATCATGGCCCAAGGAGGACCTCATCTGGTTCAACTTAGATTTTGGGGGATCCAAAATCTGGAAAGCAACAAGTAGCCAAAAATAGATGATACAAATTCATAGCTTATGGGAGCTGCGAAGTGGTACCTAAGCAAGATTCTGGGAGGACTCCTAGTAGCAGCTGCCAAGATTATCCTCCATATTTCCTATACCTATATGGAGTGATTATCTCCAAGGGAGACAAAGACATAATGTACAGGACTTCTAGACAGACGACACTACCCAAGGTTATAGTAAATGGCTACACACGAACAGATGGCAAGACGACTGGAAAAACAAATGCCACACAGACATCTGGGAGGAACTTAGCACCAAAAGAAAAATTAAAGTAAGTCCAAGACCTGACATCCTTCGTTGGGGGCATATTCCTAGTGGAAATTACTCCACCAAGGAAGCTTACAACATCCTGCATCAGCAGAATCCAGGTCCTATAGATCTCATCTGGAAAAAGATATGGATGGCAAATATCTGGCCTAAAGTAGCCACCTTCCTATGGTTGCTTAGTAAACGATGCATCCTCGCATGGGAGAATATTTTGAAGAGGGGGTTTGTTGGACCCTCCAGGTGTCCCCTATGTCAAGAAAACTTGGAAGCCATCGATCACCTGATGGACCAATGTCCTACAGAAAATTTCATATGGGACAGAATTGCAGTCTTATGTCGTCATTCCAACCGAGTAAGAGGCATCATCATCAACACCATCAACAACTGGATGGATAATCCGTACACCAGCACTCTCCTGAATAGACTCTGGCAGATCATTCTGGGCATACTTATTTGAAATATATGGAAGGAAAGGAATAGCCGCATATTCAAAGACAAAGCATCCACATCATAGAAGCTCTCGGACCGAATTCACAACAACCTATCTGAAACATTGGCCTTAGACACATGAGTCAGGAGGACCTTCCCACCTCTACAGCAGAGATCCACATATGGAAAAATTGGAAAATGAGTATAAACACCCCCCTAGATATCAATCCTAGAAGTGTAGGCAGAACTCCTACCCCTGAAAAATGGAAACCCCCCCCCCAAATGGCTTCTTCAAATGCAACTTCGATGGTGCGTCCAAAGGAAATCCTAGAAATAAAGGATTCAGAGGCATTATCAGGAACCCTCAGGTGAACCTCACCTAATTTACTTCGGTAACATGGGATGGGACAACAACAATTCTGCGGATTTGGAGGGGCTCATACAGGGTATACAAATTGCAATTGATTTTCATTAATTCCCCCTGGAAATGGAAGGAGACTCACAAGTCATAAATATGGAAGCCACAAGAATCCTCCAAGGATTGGCTTCCTCAAAGGTATCCAACAGCTGGAGGTTAGACCATAAGCTCAAGTTTCTGGAATAGCTACAGAATCACATAGCCATTAATTTTTTCCATGTGCGAAGGAAAGCTAACGCAGTAGCGGATCTCCTTGCAAATAAAGGGGTGGAAAGCCATTGTGAGCTGTATCATTCCAACCTTACTCAGGTTGACGAGGAATCCTTAAGACCTGAATGTCACAATCTCATTCAAAAGTACCTTCTCCCCATGGATGCGAGTGACAGAACTGGCATGAATGACAATCATTTCTCACACAACCCGGAGGACGGAGATCTTATGTGCAGAGCCTCACCTGTTGCGGATCCTCAAACCATTATCCATTTGCACGAGACAAACAGGATAAGGTATGATGGGGAGACGTTGGGTATAGTGTCACCCTCTCTAGGGTACCCCCCTACAACTATCACCATAAATGATTATCATGATTGATTTGTATATCATCCATCACCCTTCCCTTGAGCTTGCTTAGGAAATTGGTCATGGCATGCAACTACATGTGAGACTTACTCATTTTCATCCCCCTCGAATGTGTCCAAGACCCTTTAAAAGGATGAGCCCTCAGCCTCGAGAAACTCACAGTAATTTCCCTATGCCTTTCCTTTTGACTCTGCCTTGGCACTTCCCCGAATCTAGACAGTCATGCAGCCCTCTTCTCAGCGTTACGCGGCACATTCTCCTCTGGCCTGTGACTTCCTAGTTTGCGCACCACTTCCCTGGCCCTTCTGCCCCCAGGTTCTCGACATGTTTTTCCCCCCTGCTGCGCACCCTTCCCTTGAAGCCTGTCCCCTGCCTCATTGTGAAATGGCCCCCATATTATGCCAGAGAACCATCCAAGGTGGTCAGAGAGGGGCTCTCCCTGACTGTTATCCCCATGAAGAGGACAACCGTTTGGAGTTGATGAAAGGCTCCTCCTCTAGCAATTTTGCAAGATAGAGCCCCGATCCCAAGCAAGAGGAAGAAGCTCCAGTGCAAGCTACGTAGAGAGGTAGGCACGCCCCGCGAAATTCTACCATAGCACACCAGGCACACCCCCTGCCTCACAATACTGATCCGTTGTCAGCTCGGGTGGAGGAATATGATGAATTGGATGTTTGGGTGATGGACTCTGAAGGCAACTGGACGCGCATCCCTGACGTAGAGGATCCGGAGTCCCTCATCCTTTGCGCACCTATCCCGAAACCCAGGTGTCTAGCGGTAGACTCTGAGGAAGCGGCTGCGCAAGTGCCTGCTAGCCCCATAGAGGAGGAGGTCCCCGATAGTGATGATGAAGATGAAGATTGAGGCCTGCAAAACTGCATAGCTCTTCCATGTTTTTTTTCAAGCATGCTACCACCAATGCTATACCTTGTTTCTGTGTATTTTTTAATATCTAGATACATCAGCGCTGCTGCGCATATTGTAATTTTATGTCTCAAAATTTTCCTGGGCTGGTTTCCTCCTCTGAGGCAGCCTTGAAACCGAGAAACTATGGCTGGGATTGGTTAAGCGCAACTTGTCAACCCCTCTTGTAGCATATGTAATGTTTCTTTTATCGAATTAATAGAATAGCCTAACTTACCCAAAAAAAACAATTAGATGGATTTAATTAACATTAGATTGCCACAGTCTAAAAAGATTAACATTGTAAATATTTCTAGGATATCATCAATATTTGCATGCTAATATAGTTCTTTTGAATTTATTATTTATGAATTTAATATTGATTAATCACATGAGCCTTCCATGGAGCATTATAGTTATATGAAATAATACCCTCATTTTTTTGCAAGCACGAATCTAGACTACACTTGTTATGTCTTTAAAAAACTTGTTTTCTTTAAAAAAATCTCATAACCTTCATGTGAGAATTGAAAGAATAAAGTTGTGAGGTTTTCAAAGGTAGGGATCATCATTTTGTGTTCAAGGAACCATTAAATTTTATATATGATGATGAATGTTACGAAAATTTAATGTTGTTATATATGTTTAACAAAGAATTTCTTCTCAGTTCATGCACATTGGAAGTATGATTTTCATGCTCCTTCTATATCTTGACACAATTTCTCTCTTTTAACTCCTACAAGGATATAAAATATTAATCAAACTAATGTTTATAGGTTTTGGAGCACCTGTGTGAAAACCATTTTTTCTAATCCCTCCTGTAAATAAATTGTTATGAATTGTAATTCATGTAAATAATATTTGGAAATTATGTTCCAATGGTTTTATTTTGTTAAATAACATCCTTAGTTTTTGTGGGTTATCCTAAACCATTATAAATCTAAGGTGGTTCATAATTTGCATGAATTTAAGTGGTTTCATAAAATTCCAATAAACCCTAGTTTCAAGTAGTTTTCAATCATTTGCATGGTTTCAAGTGGTTTTGTTTAGTTGTTTTTACATCTAATTTTTTAACTAGATAATATTACCTTCAATGCTTATTTTATCTTAGATTTATTATTTCATTCTCCATTTTTTTATGGTTTTCAATCATATTTCCTAATGCATATAATATGTAGCAAGTAATATGAGAAGTGAGATAATTTGAATTACCTGTATTTGCATGAATTTATTGAATTACATGGTCTTCTTGTTCTCTTAATGTCTGACATTTTTTTCTCATCCTAATTTTTTAGCTTTTTATTGCATTTGCTCTGTGAATGGAAATTTCTTTCCTTTTCTATATCTAAATCTCCAATTTCCCATGTTTGTTGTGAATCCTTGTGTAATTTTCATCCTATGATATTTCTCTATGAATGAATGTATGTTGTTTTTTTTCCACATTTGAATTTAGAGACTATTTTTTTTTTTTTGGTTGACAGTAGAGGCTCGATTAATCCCTTGAAATTTTCATAAATAACATTAATAAAATTTGGTAGGATGTTGGCAGTGGTTAGCCTTTTAATGGCTTAATCAAGCCATAGGCTTGATCGAGGTGTTGGTTAACCACCTATATGACTTGATCAAGGGTTACTTTAATGCCCAATCGAGCAATTTGAATTTTGAATTTAAGTGCTCAATTGAACATTTGATGCACTCAATTGAGTTCTTGAGGTCCTAAAAATTACAATTTCAGCACCCCTTCCACAAATTTCTTTGCAACCCCATTTTGTACCCTAGCGGATTTAGAGCAGAATTTGTCCTTAAGTGGCAGAGTAGATCATGTTATATTCTTAAAAGAATCATATATCCAATGGCATATGAATTTTACATTCATGTAATAGTTTTTATCTAATTTCTTTTAAAAATAACGCTTGAAAGTTTTTGGGATAGTTTCAAAGGGACTGAATAAAAAATAAATAACATAAAATATACATAACGAAAAAAATCAAAAAGTACCAATATCTTAGTTTACGAGTACTCTTCAAAAGGGTACCCTTGGTTTTTCAATTTATCTGAAGAGTTAAAAAAAAAAAAATACGCGGACACATGTGTCTCCAAAATTCAATTGAAATACTACTTCGTCGAAGTTATACTACGTGAACACATGCATACCTCCTAAGATGTGCAAAAATTTGCAAAGAAAATTATTGCATTTAATGAAAAATTGAGAGATTATACAACATTATTTTTTTTTGAAAAAAATATCATTAGGACAACAACATAATTCTCCACATATTGTATTTTTACTCCAAATAAAAATTCACAATGCTTGTATTAATTTTGAGGTTTGAAATTCGTTAAAAGAGGAAAATTTAAAGGCCACATTTGGCCCAAAAGTGTAACCCATATTCATGCATTCACCCAGGTTGGAAAGCTTAATATGGACTTGAAAAAAATTGTAAATTAGCAAATCTTTGGATATCGGGTTTTAACAAAAAAAAAAATATTATATTTGAGACTAGTGCCACTCCTATTATTTTACGTGTATGTGAGAATTTATCTTTGATACGAGTGTCACTATTGTTATCTTATATAGATGTGATGTTTCTAGTTTTAGTATCTCTAAGGAGTCATGAAGGAAGATAAAACATATCCAAAGTAATTTATTAACTACAATTTTAGATTAAAGGGAATACTCTCTATCTTATCATTCTGATTGGAGCAAGCTTTTCCTCCATTGAAAGCATTGTATGACTAGGTATCTTATGTATAAGAATAATTTAAGTAACATGGAAGCAAAAAAAAAATTCTAAAATCTCTTTTAACTCTAGTTAAAGCCCCTACATTTGGTTCAAGCGAGGATGGTATAATGATGATCAGTGTTGGCTATACCAATGGGGGATAAAGGAGGAGACCATTTTGCATAATAAGGATAATATTAAGAATATTATTACTTCAAAATTAAGGAGAAAATGTGGGGTAATAATCTGGAAATCCAAATAAATTCAATTGATATTGTAATGTACTAAAATAAAATTTTGAATCAATTCTACAAATTGCGAAAGCCAATTTCGATCACACAATCACATAAACAAGTAAGAGAGAATCAATCAATCACACAACACAAGATTTATCTGGGGAAAGCCTCAGTTAAAAACCCTGCTATCTTTATATTGCATAAATTCAAGAACATGAAACAATAAAATGTTATTTCCCTTCCTAAGAAACCTATGCACTCTGTTGATTGTCTCACTTTGATCTACGAAATTTTGGTCCAATATTTAACCACTTTCTTGCCTCTCCCTGTCCAGCCTTGATCACACATTCCTCAAATAATTTAGGCCCTATTAATTAGGAAACTCCCATCAATATATTGTGAAATATATTCAAGGCTTCCTAATGACCTCATGCATGACCTGTACAATTTTCTAATTATACAACTAATAGTTATCTTCCCTTTAACTCAAAACTTAAATGGGCCTTCCTTAGAACTGACATGCTGTAACTATTTATATTTAATTATCAGTTATCTGATTGATCATTGCATGTGAATTAAATCATATTTAACTCATTGGACCTATCACTAGCTCATCTCTAAGTTCGAACTAGTTAAACTAATTTTAACTCAAATAATTGAGTTAACTACTTACAACTCACAAATAACTCACCAAGGTTCCTAAAAAGTAGGAGACACCTTACATGCCTCTAGTTTGACCCTCAACTCGAATTTATTGAGCTAACTAATTCTTCCTAACTCAATTAACTCGTACAAGTTGTCATGTGATGTGGAATTACAATTTACTTCTAATTTAATTCAGGGAAAATTAAACTAGAATCCTTCTAGGTGCCATTTTCAATATTTCTTGTTTCCATTTTCAACACTCCCTCTCAACAAGAAAGGAATTCAACTCTATCTTGATCTTGTACCTTTGGAATGTTCTGCATGCAACACTTTCCTAGCGTTGTTTTCTACTGCAACTTCTGATACTGAAAGATCATACAAATTGAATCAGTATGATGCATATGTCTCCAGAGTCTCTGAATTTTTCTAGCTATTACACTTTCTACTAAAAACTTTGTGTTGTGATTGACTCTGCATCTGTGCCATCTGCACTGTTACCAACTCTGATCCACGCTTCAATACCTGACATCTGTCACTATGACATATAACTGCATCAATCGCTATTGATCCATACTACTATTGTGTATTGTTGGATCCCATAGTAAGGTAATGATCCATGAGACAAAACATTTCAATGGACCTTGCCCAAATTTATTATCTTGGTATTATGTCTTCACATTTCACCACCTCTCACCTGGAGGTATGGTTGCATGTGCTCCCTCTGTTCACCTGGCTTGAAATTTTCCCCTACTGGAGGTATTTGCTTTAGTGGATGCCTCCACTCATTTTCCTCACTGCTTCTCCAATTGTGGCTACTCCACAACCTTTTGAGGATTCTTCTAAGGTTGCATTTTGAGAGGTATTTATGCTCCCTCTAAACCACCAAGCCTCTAACCTTTGCTTTTCTCCTCAAACATTTGCATGTATCTTATACCTCAAGTGCATATAGGTTCTTGGCTTGCACACCGATCTGTTTCATCTATCCCATGGCGATGTGTCTAAGGAAAACCTTTCCTTTTCTAAATATCTCATCATAGTCATGGTATTCCAATACCACTAAGGAAACAAGATTATTATTTAGTCTTGGAATAAACAAAACATCTATAAGTCTAAGAGGGGATTCAGACTCCCTTTCAAAGGTAACTATACATATTTCGATCGTGATATACCTCTCGTCATCTCCAAACTCTATGTTCTGTTGGAGGTTCTTCTCCTCCAAATCACTGAAGAGATATTTATTCCTCGTCATATCGAATGAGGCACCGCTGTTGTCCCATTACAGTGTTGGGCATGCATGCAATGAGATTAAAATAAATATTTAACTATGAAGGTAGAGCTTCACATGTTTCTGCAACTGCAGGCTCCTTCTTGCTTGCCTTCTATGGACATTTCATGTCATAGCTCCCATACTCATGACAGTGAAAACACTTGATCTTGGACAAGTATTTTTTTCCCTCTTCACCTTGGAACTTCATTCTCTTGGATTTATTGCCTTTTTTTACTTCTTATTTGTCTTTGGAAAAGGTCCCATCTCTGGTGCTCTACCTTATCTCTTCTTGTACCAAGCCTAACCACAATTGCTCCCATTTTGGCAACTTATCCCTCCCATTTACCAAATCTTGGTAGATATGCCAGCTCTCGGGAAGGCCTAGAAGTGCTAGGCTCACCAAATCGTCCTGGTCTACTATCACACCAACACTTCAAAGCTCATCTCAACATTGAGTGAACTTCGTCAAGTATTTTGGTATTATCTTCCCTCCTAGATCTCGATATTTCTGATTTTTTCCTTCAACGTCAGATTTTTGTGTTCGTTGCTATTCTAAAACAAATATTTAAGTCCTTCCACATATGATATGGAGTTTCCTTTCCATGGAGTTTTGATACAATGTGATCTCGAACTCCTTCTAACATAATCCTTCTTCTTCCATGCATCATGATTTTGAATATCTGTTGTTGCGGGCTTGGGAATATCGGTATCTATGAATTCCTTTAGTCTGTTATCCTTCAACATTGCCTCCATCTGTTCCTTCCATTTTATGTAATTATAATTACCCCCAAGGGAATATTCCAATCTCTATCCATAGAAAAACATCCTGATCTGATGTTGGTCTTGAAGAATAAATCTATAAATTCTATGTACATGTTCAAAAAAAACTCTGGTTCTTCTCTTCTATAATGATTCCTACTTTGATACCATGTAGAAAATCATAAATAGATTCAATTGATCTTTTAATTTACTAAAACAAAATACTGAATCAATTCTACATATTGTGGAAACCAATTTCGATAGTATAATCACATAAAAAATTAAGATAAAGAATTAATCAATCCCACAACACAATATGTATCAGGTGAAAGCCTCAGCTAAAAGCCCCACTATCTATATATTTCATAAAGACAATAACATGAAACAATACAAATGTATTTCCCTTCCTGAGAAACATCTGTACTTTGTTGACTATCACTCTGATCTCGCTCTTATCTACGCAAGTTTAGTCCAATATTTAACCACTTTATTGCCTCTATCTAACCATCCTTTCTCACACATTTCTAGGCTAATTGAGGCTCTATTAATTAGTAAATTCCCATAAATATATTTCCCAATACATCCAAGGTTTCCTGATAACCTCATGCCTGAGCTGTACAATTTTATAATTATACAACTGATAGTTATCTTCCATTTAACCCCAATATTAACTGGGCCTTCCTTAGAACTGACATGCAACAGTTATTTATAGAAAATTATCAATTATTTGATTGATCACAGCCTCTGAATTAAATCATATTTAATTCACTGGACCTATCACTAGTTCATCTCTTAGTTAGAACTAGTTAAACTAGTTTTTACTCAAATAATTAAGTTATTTAATTATAACTCACAAATAACTCAACCAGGGCTCCTAAGAAGTAGGAGACACCCTACATGCTTCTATATTGACCCTTAACTTTAATTGAATGAGCTAACTAAGTATTCCTAACTTAGTTAACTTGTACAAGTTATCATGTGATGTGGTATTACAATTTACTTTTAATTTAATTAAGGGAAAATTAAACTAGAATCCTTTTGGGTACCATTTTCAGTATTTCTTGTTGCCATTTTCAACAAATAAAGAGTTAGAAAGAAAAATGAAACCAAAATATTGTAAGGAGGCGATTAACCCCAATCTCGAAAATAAAAATAAAAAATACATGTATGTGTTAATTAATGTTAAGAAGAAAATGAAAATTCCTAAACTAAGAAAAAATTGTCATGGGCTTCATAGTGAACTGGGCATTATTCAATTCCCAAAACACCATGGGATAAAAGTGTTTGTCACCTTCATGACATTGAGAGGGATGAAGATGAAAATTGCTTTCTCTTAGCTTGTCCATTTTAATTTTTCTTTTTATTTTCTTTTTCTTTTCTTTTTTAATGTAGTTCACAATTCTAGAGATGTCCAAGGGACCACTACGGCCACAAATAGTGAATTGGGAATTGGTCAATTCCAAAAACACCATGGGATGAAATTTTTTGTTACCTTCATGAAATTGAGATGGGTGAAGATGAAAAGTAATTTCTCTTAGTTTTTCCATCTTTCTTTTTCTTCTTCTTTTTCTTTTCCTTTTTTTAATGTAGTTCACAGTCCTAGAGATGTCCAAGGGATCACTACACCCACAAAATATTTGTACTAGGTAGATATACCCAAAAGGATCACTTCCTACCAACTCAATCACAAAGCCTAGCCCTGATATTTTCAAGAAAATTGTGTTGAAACTGGCAACAAGAATGGCACCCCAAGGGGCCTCTAATTTATTTTTCCCTTAACTAAATTAGAAGTAAATTTTAATTCCACATCACAAGACATCTTGTAAGTGTTAACTAATTCAAGAAGAATTTTTTAGCTCAGTCAATTCAAGTTGAGGGTCAAACTTGTATAAATATCTAAATATATTCAACTAATCTTGTAATGTACTAAAACCAAATACTGATTCAATTCTACAAATTGTGGAAACCAATTACGATTGCACAATGACATAAACAAGTAAGAGAAATAATTATTAATCGCACAACACAAGATGTATCTGGGAAAGACTCAGTTAAAAACCCCACTATCTTTATATTTCATAAATTCAAGAACATGAAACAATACAATGTTATTTCCCTTCCTTAGAAACCTTTGCACTCTGTTGCCTATCTCACTCTAATTCCACAACGATCTAAGCAAGTTTGGTCCAATATTTAGCCACTTGCTTTCATCTTCTTGGCCATCCTTGCTTACGCATTCATGGGATAATTGAACCCCTATTAACTAGGAAATTCCCAATTAATGATTGAGCAATACATCCAAGGCTTCCTGATGACCTCATTCGTGACATGTACAATTTTCAAATTATACAACTAATAGTTACCTTCCCTTTAACCCCAATCTCAATTGGTCCTTCCTTAGAACTGACATGAAACATATATGTATAGTGAATTATCAACTTGTGAATTAAATCGGATTTAATTCAATGGACCTATCACTAGCTCACCTCTCAGTTCAAACTAGTTAAAATGATTTTAACTCAAATACTTGAGTTAACTAATTACAACTCACAAATAACTCAACCAAGGCTCCTAAAAAGTACGAGATGCCCTACATGCCTCTAGTTTGACCTCCAACTCGAATTTACTAAGCTAACTAAGTCTTCCTGACTCAATTAACACTTACAAGTTGTCATGTGATGGAATTACAATTTACTTCTAATTTAATTAAGGGAAAATTAAATCAGAATCCCCCTTGGGGTGCCATTTCAACACTCCCTCTCAACAAGAAAGGGAATGTCTACTACCTTGATCTTATCTATGTGGAACTCGAATTTTCTTCTTGAAAATGCCTTCATCAATGTGCTTGCATCCTTTTCCTCCATGTGAATGTAAGAAAATGACATCATTTTCCTCTGCACACAATATTTGAGATGGTGATATCGAATATCAATATGATTGGACATGTCATGAAAAAATGGATTAAATGAGATTTTGATGCAACTCTTGTTATCACAATACATCACTATAGGATACATCTGTCGACTAAACAAACCAACAAGTATCTTCCTCATATAGATGGCCTCACATGTTGCATGACTGGCTTCCATGTACTCTGCCTTTGCTGAACTGAGTGAAATTGATCTCTATTTCCTATTGTACCAGGAAAATGTTGTTGATCCTATGTTGAATATTTCCCCATGATGTGCTATTCCTTTTGGATGGACTCCCTTCCCAATATGTATTGGTGAAGCCTTGAAGCTTCACTCCCTCTATATGTTTGTACCATATCCCATACTCTGTAGTGCCTCTGAGGTATCTCAAAACATGCTTTCCTACCTTCTGAAAGAGCTTTGAAGGCTTAACCATAGCTTGAATAAGTTTGTTAACCACATAGCATATGTTTGGTCGTGTGCTCACAAAATACATGAGTGAACCCGCAAGCTTCCTGTAAATAGTAGCATCTACTACTCGCCTAAAGTAGCATCCTCATTCATCCTGTTTCCTACTAGAGGAGTATCCATGGGTTTGTTTCCCTCCATGTGGAACTTCTTGAGGATATCGTTGGCATACTTTCCCTGAGATACAAATAGCTCCTCGTATCTTTGCCATATTTACAATCCTAGGAAATACTACAAAAGCTCCATGTCATTCATCTCAAATTCTCTTGCAATATCCTCTTTTCAAGACTTGATGAGATTCTCATCACCTGTTAGTATCATATCATCGATATAAAGTACAATAATAAAAATCTTACATTCTACCATAAAGGTCTACATCTGCTTCACTCTTGGTGAAGCCCAAGCTGGTGAAATAGTTGTCGATCATCCTGGTGTACCAAGCACGTGGTGCTTGATTCAGCCCATATCACGTGGTGCTTGATTCTTGAGTCCTCACACATGTGACTCCTCGTCGAAGGTCTCAAAACGTTATGGCTTCTCAATATAAACCTCTTCCTCAATCACCCAATTGAGGAAGGTTGTATTTAAATCCATCTGATGTATCTGCCATCCCATCTGCACTGAGAGTGAAAGGATGTATTTGATTGATGATTACCTTGTGACTAGTGCAAAACTCTCATCATAATTAATCCCCTCCACCTGAGATAACCCTATAGCCACAAACCTGGCCTTTTGATTCTCCAGACACCCATTTTATTCCTCCTTCACCTTGTAGATCCACCTGGATCCTACAATTGACTTCCCCACTGGTTTTGGGACAACTTCCCATGCACTGTTTTTGATAATGGAATCATACTCCTCAACCATGGCATCAACCCAAATTGGTTGTTGCATTTCTTCCTCAAAAGAGGATGGTTTTATCTCTACACCTTCGCTAATAATATCCATGTATCTAGTGTACCACTATGGGGTCCTTCTCTGCATGTGTTGTGATGTGGGTGCTCCCACATTCTCTCTAGCATCAAGCAACAACCTGCCAGCCTCTATGGTGTTCTTCCTTCCATCTCAAGATGTCTTTGCATGAGTGGGTGCTTAAAATATTTGTACATATTATTTTGGATGCTCCACATCTTTAGGTTCTTCTTTTGGAGACAACATCTCCTCAACTTCATGCAACTAAATCTCTCTCTCAAGGAAAATTCGCATGCCCTTCTATTCATCCAATTTCACATCTCTTCCGACCACTGTTATCCTTTTTTCTGGCAAGTGCACCTGATATTTATGAGATTTATCATTGTAGCCCACAAATATACCCAAATCGGTTGTTGCCTCTAACTTATTCCTGGCATCTTTGATCACATGGAAATAAATAGATGAACCAAAAATTTTAAAATGCGACACGTCTAGTCTCTTACCTAAAAAAGCTTCCTCTGGTGTACTCATCCCAAGTATCTGATGAGGACTTATGTTCTGCACAAATAAAATTGTCTTGCATGCTTCCACCCAGAGATGCAACGATAAGCCCTGATCATGCAACATATCTCATGTTTCTCCCACAATAGTTTTGTTCTTCCTTTATGCAACCCCATTTTGTTGTGGGTTATGAGGTGCTAGCAATTCCCTTTGAATTCCTTCTGAAGCACAGAAGTTCTTGAATTAATTAAATATATATTCTCTACCATTGTTTCTCCTCGGAGCCTTTATGTTCTTCCATGTATCTTTCTCTACATGTGCCTTGAACTCAAAAAACTTGATCTTTCTTCTACATGAAGAAAATCCAACACTTGCGTGAAACATTATCTATAAAAATCACATAATACTTGTGTTTTGTTGTGGAATTTTTCGAGAACGGCCCACACACATTTGAGTGAACTCTCTCAAGGATCACCTTTGCTCGGTTTTCCTTATCGTGAAAGGTGGATTTGGTGTACTTCCCCAATGTACACCCTTTGCATGTATCTCGTTGGGAAAGTGCACCCTTTGGAAAACTTGTAGAAATATGTTCCATGATATTCAAAGGGCCATGGTGTAGATGGCCCAATCTCATGTGCCATAACTCATCAATGGCTTGGCTCTCCACCTTCTCTCCTTTCATGCTCAAGGCAGCACAATCTTATACATCCAATTTGTAGAGGTTATTTACTCGAACCCCAATATTTTTCACCTATCTTGTGGCTTTGTGACGAAGGAACGCCTTTCCTTCACTAAATATCACATCATAGCCATGGTCTTCCAACATAGCAACATAAACCAAATTATTCTTTAAACCAGGAACATACATGACATATTTTAATGTGAGAGGATTACCTGACTCCCTCTGAAAGGCAACTATACCTACACTAGTAGCGTTATACCTTGTGTCGTATACCATCTCAATTTGCATCTGAATATCCTTTTGCTCCAAGTTACTGAAGAATTAATGTTGTCGTTCATATGCAACAAAGCTCCAATATCTAAGTACCACACAAAACCCATCACTGATGACACCATGCATGTGATGAGGGTGAAATCCAACTTGAGCTCTTAAGCAATTGCTTAACCTGTCGCTTCTCCTAAGGAATTATTGTTGTTCTTCTTGTGTGGAGACTTTGTAACACAATTTCCAAGCTCATGATAATGAAAAAAATTTACCTTTGACAAGTCTTTCTTCTTTCTTTACTGATCGGAATCTGATTTGGAATGGGACTCCTTCCATTTCCCTTGATTCGCCTTTCCATCGAAGGCACAGTTCTCCTCACCAACAATATTTGATGAGGATCCATCTCTAGGGTTCCGCTGAATCTCTTCTTGTACCAAGTCGGACCACAATCGCTCCCACTCTAGTAGCTTCTCCCTCCCATTCACCGATTTCTGGTAGCTATGCCAACTCTTGGGAAGGCCTAGAAGTGCTAGGCTCACCAAATCATCCTAGGAAAATTTAACCCCAACACTTCCAATTTCATCTCAACATTTATTAAACTTCGTCAAGTACTTTGGAATCGTGTCGCCCTTCTCCATCTTGATCTTTCTGAACTTATCCTTCAGTGCCAAATTCCTATGGTTGCTGCTATTTTGAAACAAATTTGTTAAGTCATTCTACATAGAATATGGATTTTCTTTTCCATGGAGGTTTGATACAATATGATCTCAAACTCCTTGTAACAAAATCCTTCTCGCCTTTGCTGCATTCTTATTCCATGCATCAAGAAGTTGAGCACATACTGTTGTAGTATAGGGAATATCACTATCTATGAATTCCTTCAGTTTTTTGTCCTCTGCCATTGCCTCCATCCTATCCTTCCATGTTATGTAATTCAAATTTCCCTCAAGGGCATATTCGAGTCTCCAACCAGTGAAAGACATCTTGATCAGTTGTTGGTCCTCAAGAATAAAATCTGCAAATTCGATGTACCTGTTCAAAACAAACTCTGGTTCTTCTCTTCTATAGTAATTCCTGCTATGATGCCATGTAGAAATATCTAAATATATTCAACTAATATTGTAGTGTACTAAAAAAAAATACTGAATCAATTCTATAAATTGCATAAACTAATTACAATCGCACAATCACATAAACAAGTAACAGAAAGAATTATAAATCACACAACACAATGTGGCTGTGGCAAAAACCCCAACTAAAAACCCCGATGTCTGTATATTACATAAATTCAAGAACATGAAACAATACAATGTTATTTCCCTTCCTTAGAAATCTTTGCACTCTGCTGACTGTCTCATTATGATACTCCTCCGATCTAAGCAATTTTGGTCCAATATTTAATCACTTGCTTGCCTCTTCCTAACCAGCTATTGAAGCCCCAGAATTATATTGCAACAACATGGGGTATAACCACCCAGTCCGAACCTTGGAAACAACTCATTTTCCGTTTGGTATGGCGGCTCTGACTGTGGATAAGGGGACCTGTTTCCTAGAAAGAGTTGGTATGATGATGATGGTGGTTTATTATAAGGTGTAATGGAAAATTATTTTAACTAAAAGAAATGATATATTCAAACAGAAAACACAAGTATCTATTTATTCTAATATTTATCTTAATGTATACCCAGGAATAACTTAAATTATGCGATCTACAAAGATATCTTAGATCAACAGGTAATAAATATCATTCAATTTCTATAAGAGATGAAATTATTGACGATAATTATTTTGAATAAATAGTTAGGAAAAATAATTGTGAAAATTATATCGCATATATCGATTGCTCATGTACTCAATGAGGAATTACAACTAAAACATTATACAAAAGTGCTTTAATGAAAACCTATAACTTAGATTTCATACATAATACAATATAAGAAATATTACTACCAATTCATAAACAAAAACTCAATCACCAAGATAGAAATACCAGATATGAAAGATCCTATTCATGAAATCAGAAATATTGATCTCCTTCTTTTCAACTAAATATACTCTAAGAGTACAAAAAAGAAAATTCAGTAGAGTATGCTTCAATATCCAACAAAATCAAGATCTTGTTCTAGATATCTCGTCAAAACAGTCACAAAAGTACAAAAGTGAAAAATTTTGCAAGTATTTTTGATAAAATTCTAGACCCCTCTCTAAATGCATGAGAGAGGTTTAAATAATATAACATATGTATCAAAAATAGATTATTACATTAAAAGCTGAGGAGGTTTCAAACAACCTTCCTCAGAATACGGAAAAGTAAAAAAATAGAAAATACAATGATGGCATGCTTCTTCAAATTGAATAGTCCTTATTAGCCATTGAGTCCTTGCGTTCACAGATGTCTATCATTGGCTTCACCTGGGGTGGATGGTCGATTTTAGATCTTAATTGTCCCGTAAACATAGCATCAGAGAGTGGTGGAACTATATTTTGTGTGGAATTTTTAGACAACGCAGAGTCATCCATTGATTGTATGGTTTAACCAGAGAATGCCAATAAATTTTCCATTCAAGCTTAGACAATTGTATGATTGCCTTAATTTGAGTTTCAGTAGTCTCTTTCCATTGTTTCTCTAACTGTTTGATGTCTAGGAGAAATCCTGGCCTGCATTCTTTGATAAGATTGATATTATGAATTTTTTCGTTAACATCTTCAATTATATTGTTTGTTGTAATATATGCTCTTGTTGTTTCCCTTTCTTCTTACTCCAACTGTATGTCCCAATCTGTGAATAAAATTTCCTTGTGGGATTTCTCAATCTTTGGCAGATCAAATTTTCTACCTTCTTCAGATTCTTGCCAAGAAATAAACTCTGAAATCCTTTTATTAATCTCTTCATATTCTAATCTCTAATCAACCACTTGATTGGCTAATGCATTACTTGTTTCACAATATGGATTGATCAACGAGATTTTTTGGTAGAATATTTCTTGTTGCTTTGACAACTGAGTGTTTAATTCAAGTGTCTCTTTAATGAATTCCTCTGTTTGAGGGTGGTCTCTAAGTTTATCCATTTCATTCTGTATTTGTTCAATTTGTGAGTCCTTCTCTACGATGTCTTCCTAATGTTGTAATCTCATTTGATCTAACTCTTTTTGAAACTGTGCCATTTGAAACTCTTCTTGCTTATTGGTGCTCTATTTTTCTTGTTCGAGTTGTTGTTCTAATAGTTGAAATCTTTCTTCTTTTTCTTTAAGAAAAATATGAACTTTTGTTGCCTTATCCATTGTTGCGGTTGCATAAGCGCCTGCAAATTGTGATAGCCTTGTAATATGGGGTTTATTTCCATACTACCTCCATTGATTCGTTTTCTAGATTTGTTGTTGCTGATGCAACGAGTTTCCTTTTATTAATTTTCCTCCTTACTACTGCTTTATGTGTTGGTTTATATAATATATCTAGTGGGGGTATATCCTTAATCTTTAAAACAATTATGAAGTTGGTTAGGTCGGGATGATTTCAATATCTTTAGTAGTTGTAACTCCTTGTATTGTTGTTTATGGATTTATAACCTGTTGATTCTATTTAGGGGTCTGAAATCCAGAAGTTCCTTCAAGACCTGTCTCTGTCTGCTGCTCTTAGAGATTTTTTCTAGATTTCTCCCATTCTTTATCCAGATCATTGACTATGATCTTTTCTGTTTTAACCTATGTGGAGTCATTTTCCATGTGTTCCTCAACCAAGGCCTTTTTGGTCGTTTCTCCAACATTTTCCTCTATATTCTTCTCAATATCTTGCTTGGGGTTTTTTTCATTATTCTCGGATTGATGTTCATAATTTCCTGAACCTTGAACTCAATTTTTTAGAGATTTTTCATCAGAATTTTGGTTGGAACTTTCCTCTAAGCTTACGCTGGGAGTGGGTTCTCTTATTTCCTCAATTTTTAATAGTTCAAAAGAGACCTTTGTCAGACTTTTATTTCTGTATATGTGGAAGTGGTTGAGGTCAGTTGGACTCAGTTTTATTGAAGCTAAATGTAATACCTGTGAAAATGTCTCAGATTTTCAAAGAGATTATCAAATTTATCTTCCTCATGAATAAATTGTATGATTTTTACCATAGCAACGAATTTTTGGGCAATATTGTCAAGGTCATACTGTCTGCCTACACAGTAGCTAGATTCAGGGATGTAATGTTCTATATCTCTTTTACCGCATGCCGAAAATCATGTAATATGAAAGCACAACATTGCACCGGGAAGATTGGCCAAATGGATTTTTTCATCTCTTTAATGGTTTTGGTAATACCATCCCCCATTATTTGATAGGAAATATCTCTTTCCAATAGCTTATTAAGAACATAATATGGAAGAACATGTGGAGTTGTAATAATCCCAAAAAATCTGAAATAAGTGAATGGTTCCTCGCCAAACCATAATGCCACCGACAAGATATCTATTTTTGCTTCCTATGATAGCCTAGGGGATTTCACATTAAAAATTATTTGGGAAATTGGCAACATAATGCCCTAACATTTTTTGTAAAAATGGGGTCGAAACTATGATTTCCACAAAATTTTATGATAAACATGAATGGGAGTAGGGTCCTTTAGAGTCCAATTCCAGCCCATGTTTGGAAAATGTGAACAGAAACATATATCATCCATTACATATGCACTCATGTAAAAGGGAGGGATAACCCGAGTGGAAATAATTCTATTGTGCATGTATTTTCTAATGGCCATAATCAAATTGTCCAACAAAATATTGCTCCATTTTATAATTGTAGCATTAACAGATGCATCAATCAATGTAACCCATTCCATGGAAAATTTGGAACTGATAGCCTTTGCAAATAGCCTACACATCATTACAGCTACAAAACTATGTGGGGTTGATAGAGGTGAAAATGGGTACATACCAGATTTTTCCTGCTTGAAATTGCTGGAGCCAAACCTCCAAGTTTGCATAATGTCCATCGGGTCTTCATTATCTTTCATGAAATTCTCAATGAAGGCTTTATCATAGATCCTATGTGGTTCTAGCTGGTGTTACATTCAGCGTAAATTGTCTGGAGTGAATGACCCCATGACCTCGTGCCTGGAATTTCTAAATGTTTTACCTGAAATGTCCACATTGTCAATAATCCATCTTACCATATCCGTGTATGTCAATATTTTGGGCCTTGCAGTTATCCTGTGTAGGAAAGAACATGTTGCCTCAAATAAAAAGCCTCAGATGAGTCCTTTGCATCAGTTGTCGCTTTAGTTTCTCGTACCCTTGGGTTTTCATCCTCTAGTAAATTATACATTTCCTCCCATGATGTAGTCCTACCATCCTTGTTGCATATTGTATCAGAGAAGAGTGGATGCATGTCTAAATCTTCAAACACAGTAGCCTCTATAGTCTTCTTTCCTTTCTTAGTCATTTTTCCGAGCGTTGTTTCTTTCAGAAATTTCCTAAAATTTAGGCAATGGAGAAAATAGAATGAAACACAGAGCGACAATGAAAGTGGAAACACAATAACACGATTGATTTTGAAACAAGATAAGGATGAAGCTTTTATTTCAAACATGGGTAAAAAAGGTATGAATCTTCTCGAGTCGTTAAAAGAGTAAATTCGGCTTAACCTTATTAATTATGCATTAAGGACTACTTGTGATTCCCTTTATGTATTATCAAAACATCGCATCGCAAGTTCCTGAAATATATTTTTAATTGGTGAGTATTAAGTGTGATATTGATCCTGCAATTACGATAAGTCGCAATATCGCAATATCGCTAAGTCGCAATATCGCAATATCGGGAATAGGCAAATTCAAAATTGTCCATGTTTTGCGATGTACGATGAGTGGCATACTTGTTGATTTTTCAAGTGCTTTTTCCTACTCAGAAGATTTTTTCATTAAGACAGACGTTTTATTTATAAGGAATACTTTAAAGCCTTTAAGTTAAATGAAAATTTCAACACTACGTTCGGTCTTCTAAATGGGTTTCTTTTAACGCGTTTCATGGATTCTAACCCACGACTAATCTTTGTTGCTTTGGATTCTTAGATTTGCGATAAAGAAAGAATGCTTGGTCCTAAGTGACTTGGCTCGATATCTTAAGACTATCCAAGGTTTTATTACAAATGGTTTCAAAAGGAAAACTCTTATTTTCTAAGTCTTTTGAATTTTTTTTTGAAGGGTCCCCATTTATTACTACAATATTAACTATTATAAAATAAATGGGGGGGTTTTGAATAGTACAACAATTGGTGATTCACTGGAAGAACCAGTTATCTCTGATAATTTTGAAATTTCTAAGACTTTCAAAATAAAGATAGTTTAGAAAATAGAAATTGAATGAAATTTAAGATAAGTAATAATAAAAAAAAAACTCACCTAATTACAATTCCTTTGATATCCTCTTAAAGATGAAAATTCCTTTGTCTATATCATTCTTTACTTAGTTTAAAGATAAAGTAGCGGCCTTTTGTAGACAAGCTTTTAAATGTACTCATTTGTCACAGGTAGTGCCTCTGCTACTAGCAGGTGTCCATAGCCTCCACATGGTTACCTTTTAACCAGCAATGATTTTGTATGCCATCCAAATAAGAGTGAGTATTTTAGAGATAAATCCAAAATCATATACTTTGTCTTGGTTTGGTGGCCAAATAGTGACAATGCTACTAACTAGTTTTAATTCAACTGAACAAGTTGGCTCGTGATGAGACCCCCTGTCTTTTGATTAAAATACTCTCAATTCATTACCCTATTTTGGTATGTAGTATTGGTAATGCCAGTCTATTATTTCCCTATGAATATGGTAGGAAAGCTCTTGATGAGACCTCTTATCTTTTAAGTTTAGTATATTTTTAGAATTACACTCTAAAAAGAGAAAAGTTTACTGGATGGGGAGAATCATTGCCTCTTTAAGAGTTTTGGATGACAATTATAGAGTTAAAGATGCTTATCTTCAAAGATTATTCTACTTGGTTAAAGATATTTTTCTTGATTGATAGCAGAACAAAAGTTTTTTGTAAAGTTGGAGTTTCTCAAAGAATAAGTAATTTTGGTAGAAACAAGAAAACTTCAGAGAGACAGAACCTAGTTAATTTTCAAATTTGATAATTATTTCCTTAACAATATATACTAATAAAAGAGAAAAATCAAAATATTTCAAGAGATTTTATTGCAAGGCCAACAGTTATATTATTTAACTTTTATTTTCCTAGGAAAAGTAAAGGAAATAATGTACATGGGACATAAGAAGTTATCTGCTGTGAAAAACATTTTTTCAAAATCTACCCATTCACAAGTAGAGAATATTTCTTGCCTAACAAATCCTGCAATAGTAACGTTGATGGGCCAATTTTTTCTGCAATTTGAAATGGTCCAAGACACATTCTTTGTAATCTGGTATGCTTACCTTTTCCCTCATGTGCTTTATCCCATTTCGATACAAGGTCTCCAAGTTGAAATGATTTTGTGCTAAAAAAAATTGCATCAAAGGAAGATTTAACATTTTTGATGATGGGCATGTATGATTTTGGATTTCTCTCTCTCTTCTTTGAGTTTGAGGATTTGTGATTGCCTTAATTTCAATGAAGAAGAAGGAGTTTCTGTAATAAATTGAACCAGGGCTATAGGGGGAATAGCTATATCTGTAGGAAGAACAAGTTCTTTCTCATAGACTAGATTAAATGGAGAAGTGCCTATTGAGGCCTTTTGTGTTATCCGATCTGCCCATATAGAAAATTTTAAAGATTAATGCCAGTTTCTTTGACTTTGATCAATAGTTCATTTAATGATCCTAATGAGGTATTTATTGGTTGATTCTGCTAAACCATTTCCTTCGGGATAATAGTTAGCAGAATACCTAAGCTTGAAACCTCTTTTGAGAGAAAATTTTGTCATAACGTTGCCAGTGAAATAAGATGCATTGTCAAACATCAAGACAATTGGTAGACCACATCTAGTAATGATAAATTGATCAATAAATTTGACAATGTTCTCACAATTGGTTACTTGTAGTGGAATTTCTTCCACCCATTTAGTAAATTAATCAGTTGTTGTAAGGATGTATCTATGTTTATTTAAAGAGTGAGGAACGATCTCACCTATTATGTCCAGTCCCCATTGCTCAAATGGTTGTTCAATATTGACTGGCTGTAATGGAAATGGAGGTTTCCTTTCTCTTCTAGAAGCAGTTTGACAGGTTTTTCACTTCCTTACATATCTGTGTGTGTCTTTAAACAAGGTTGGATAGTAACAACCAAAATGCAAGATTTGATGTGTTGTTGTGTCTCCTCCAAAATTTCCATCAACTATTCCATCATGGAGTTCCTGTAAAACCTTTTCTGCCTCAGATTTTTCAAGGCACCTTAGAAAAATAGAATCATATTTTTTTCTAAATAACACATCATTGATGATTTGGTATTGCTTTGCTTTCAATCTCAACGCTCTTTTTCTTTTGTAACTAAGTTGCATAAGGGCATATCCATTTTTTAATTAAAAAATGTGATCATCATATTGAGATTCAGTATTGTTGAGGCTTACCTAAGATATTTGTATATCATCACCTGAATTTTCTTCTGCTAGTAAGTTGGATGATCCAACTAACATTCTGCAAAAACCTTGACCCCTAAAAATTTTTGTTGGTCTAATTTCGACATCGTATTCTTGCAGTGTAGTTACCCAGCTGGCCCTTTTTTCTCCTACTTCTCTCTACATCAGTAATTTCCTTACTACTGAGAATGGAACTATGATTTTGGTGTGATTTTTAAAGAGAAATGGTCTGAAATTATTTATTGACTTAAAGACAGGAAATGCCCATTTTTCCTTTTTGCTAACAGGACATTTTCTTTTAGTCTTTTTCCACGGTGGTGGAACCATCGGTTTCGTCTACTGGTAGTCCCTACACGGACGATTCTTCAAAAGCTTCTGAGCCTTCTGTTGAACCACAGCAGCCTGTTGTTTCCGAGTTTCCTGACAGGGGACCGGTTCTCGCCGAGCAACCCTTTGGAGGACCAGTTGAGTTCAATTGGCCCTTTTCGGACCCTGTGTCCGAATTGAGATTAGGAGCTGATTTCCTTTCTCTTACATCGGGTTCACCGTTTGTTGCTGCTGTTTTTCCTCCTAGTCCTCGCCGTCTTCTACGTGATTTAACGGCAGGATCAACCATGAGTGATTCTGGTGAGGAAATTCCCGGGTCTGATGACTATCAGCGCATCCCTCGTAGATTGTTTGAGGGAGATGGCTCCGAGCTGGCTTCCACCTCGTCAGCCAGTTCTTCTTTGCCACAGGGATACAGATCTCTGGGTCAGATTATTTCAGCTGCTGCCTCTATAGGGATATCATCTCCCGCATCGAGACCAGCCGCCACTACACCCGGGGTGTCCCCTTCAACGCCTGTTACTTCTGTTCCCGTTCGGCCCACTGTTTGTGTGGCTGCCTCTTCTGATGTTGTCTCAGCATCTGCCACTAGAGCTGGGCCGA
Organism: Pinus albicaulis; assembly: GCA_034641835.2. NCBI lineage: Eukaryota > Viridiplantae > Streptophyta > Pinopsida > Pinales > Pinaceae > Pinus > Pinus albicaulis. The sequence continues at coordinate 306,720,712 of CM076582.1, read as the reverse complement.
CTCCTGAAGACATTTACTTAGCTACTGCTATACCGGAGGAGTATCGGTTGTTTTTGCAACAGCCGAACGCTGGAGCTGGACAAGTTCCCCAGGATCCTTATCGATCCTTCTTTTCGCACTATGCACAGGATGGCACTCCCGTGTATATGTTCCCAGGTCAGGTCGACGAGCGTGGGGAGATTTTGCGTCTTCCTGCTCCTGAGGCTTATCTATATGCTCAAGGTTTACCATACAACCAGGCTTACAACCCGCAGGGACAACCCTTTCAGGGCCAACCTGCAGGCCAACCTGGCTATTTGTATGACCCACAGGGACAGCCCATCCAAGGCTACTCTGCGGGCCAACAAGGACCACTATACAAATCATGAGGACCATGTGTAGCCGTGCTAATCACGCTCAACCTGTTAGGGTATCGAGGCAGGAGCCTATGGTCTGGGGGGCAAATCAGTAGTCTTTACCAATCTGTGTAGTACCTGCTACATTTCCTAACGTTGCATATCGGCCGGGACCATCCTATGGTTAGCCGAGTCAAGCGGTTTTCCATGGCACAGTTGCTGTTCCTCCACCCGAGCCCAACCGGCTCATCAGGTACAACACAGTGTCCACTCCGAGCCGGCGGCCCATCCGTTGCAGCACAGGGGCCCATTTACAACCGGAGTCAACTGACCCGGTAGCGCTTGTTTATCAAGACCCAACTTTGTTCATTCGAGCCTTGAGAGCGTCACTCGAGTTAGCCCACTTCATTAAGACGGCCCCTCTTCGCAACGCACTACGCACCAATGACTGTTCATTCAATGCTGCAGCCAAATCAACAGCTGCGCCCTACGTACCAGGCTCCGCAGGGTTCCACTTATCAACAGCCTACTCATCCTCAGAGTGGTTATTATCCTCATGTTTAGTCTCAACCGAACTATAACCACTCTGGAGGCTCTCATTATTATCCTCCTCCACCCGGTTCTACCTACGCTCAGCAGCCAAATCCAAATGCTGCTTATACGGGGCAGACGCCTAATCAGGGCCCGAACCCTGGTTATCAAGCCCCGCACCATGGTTACCAGCAGCCAAATCAGTCTGGTTATACGAACTATGCCCCCTACGGTCAGAATCCTGCGGGACAGAACCCGTGGGGGCAAGGATATTCACAACCATCGTGGAGCACGGGTACCAGACCTTATCCTGGGACTGGCATGGTAGTTAACCCTCCATTGTCGTTCCTGGCTACCTTGGAACTGCCGGACGTTTCAAAGTTGACCAATGATCCGATTTTACATAATCCATATTGGCCTCCGGTTCCCACCAAGATACCAGGAGATTGTCCCAAGTTTGAGGGCAAAGCTGGCGAAGACCCCCAGGCGCATGTGATGACGTATCACCTCTGGTGTTCCTCTAACTCTTGGACCGACGATTCGATTCGTCTGCGTCTTTTCCAGCGTAATTTAACAGGAGCTGCTGCTAAGTGGTACATAGAGCTATCCCATGGTGTTTTTCAAGATTTCAACTCGTTAGCCATGGCTTTCCTCACGCATTTCCAGTTACCGGTCCGGTATGAGGCCGGGACGCACCTCCTGTCTTCTTTGAAGCAGGACACGGCCACTCACATCTCGGATCACATCCATGAGTGGCGGCGCCGTCGTCGACTGATCAAGTTTCACATACCTGATCAGATTTTGACTCACTGGTTCACCACCTCCTTTGTGAATAAAATCGCTCATGATATCGCGATGGGAGCGTGTGTGACGGAGGAACAAGCTATCGCGCGTGCCCGATACACAGGATCTTGTCAATTCGCGATCCCCGGCACGCCAACCTGGCTCTACGTGCTCACGGCCGGAACCACTAAGGCTGCGCCCACCCCTTCCGTGGATGGTGTCATTGGTTCCGTTTCTCAAAATTCGAAGAAGTCTTCGAATGGGAGGCAGAAGGCTAATTCTTCCAACAATACCTCTGCTAATCCCGCCTCATCCGATTCTGGTAAAACCGCGGAGGTAAATGCCGTTCAGGCCAATCCTGCGGACAAATCCTCCAAAGGGAAGAAGAAGGGCAAAGGCAAATCAAAATCTGATGCCCCAAAACCGGAATCTAAAACTCGAACTGAGGATGGCTCCCAACGTAAGCCGAAATTCCCTTGCCTCATCTGTGAAGGTGACCATTACACTAAGGATTGTCCACGACGGTCCGAGGTTAGTCAACTTCTTAAAGGTTCAAAAGGGACTCCGGCTGTTTTAAAAGAGCCATTTCCATCTCAGCAGACCCAGATGGTCGAACAGGCGTCACCATCTGCACCGTTTGGGTCTCAAGTTTTCATGATGAAGACTAATGCACCTATCACTATCGCTACGCGATCGAAGGATTACAACAGTCAGCAGCAGGCACCCGGGAAGGCAGTTGCGGAAGGGCCGCCTCCCCCACCTGTCTCTGGTCCGTTGGAAATCGAGAAGCCGACTCTCGAACCCGTTGTGAAGCCACCTCCCAAGGGTGTTCTTCGGAGATCCTCTTATAATCCAAATGCTCGTGCCGCTCAACATTACAGTATCGTTGAGGATCTGGCACAGGCGCCATGTGCCATGTATGCACTTGAGGTTCTTCAAAGTTGTCCTTCACAACGGAAGGCTTTACTGTCTGCCATCGGTGGTATCGATCCCGCCGACTCGAGCCTTCTCACCTTTGATCTGGAGAATTTTACTCCCCGGCTTCCGCATCAAATTGCTTTGGTCATTCAAGTCGGGATTAACGGTCTGAACGTTCATAGGGCCGTCGTAGATGAGGGTGCTTCTACTTGCGTTATGTCCTCCGCCTACTGGAAGGCCATCGGCTCTCCAGCCTTGTTGTCATCTCCCAATGCCCTTGAGGCATTTGATGGTCGGGAGTCTAAACCCCTGGGAGTTCTTGAGAGTCTTGCGATCACATTACAGGGAAAAACTGTCAACGTGGAAGTGGAAGTGGTTGACGCTAAACTCAACTACAATATACTTCTTGGCCGCAGCTGGACCCATGCCATGCTCTGCGTGCCGTCTACTGTCTTTCGATTCATTAAGTTCCCCCATGAGGGAAAGATTGTCACGGTAGATCAGTTGTCATTTTTCACCTCTAGCTCTGAGAACAACGTGCCATACGTAGATCAAATTCCGAATCCCCCAGACAGCATAGGACCTGGTCTTTTCAAAGACCCAGTTCTCATGGGTATATTCCCCGCACCGCCACCGAATACCGCTCAAGTCAACATGTTGTCCAGGACCGATGACCCCTGGCTTATTCCTACACCTGAGCAGGTATATGAGTTTGGAGAATCCATGCCTTTAACGCCAGTAGAGATCAGCTACTGTGAGATTGTTGACGCATCGGACCCTCCACCTCCTCAGCATGCTCCGATGAGCATGGCTCTTAACGTCTACTCACAATCCCCCTGGCTTGGTCAGGCTGATTCACCTGATCCTCTTAGAGAGACTTTTCCTTCAGATGAGGCTATCATTGAAACTATGTCTCTTGAGGAGCTTCCCTGGGGCGATGGCCATCATCGCTCCTCGTTTATGCCCAGCTTGGGGGCAATGACTGACTGTCTGGAGCGTTATGCTACTCAGGTTCCTTCCCCTCCTCTTCAAACACCGATCTTAATGCACGAGGTCTTTTCGGAGGGTAATCTGAGTAACATTACTCAAACTGTTCCAATCAACATCTCCATTAAACCGGGGATTGTTGAGAACATTCATGTGGGTGTGACTTGTTCTTCCGAGGAGATCCAAGTCTATACTGAGCTTTTCAAAGAATTCCGAGATGTTTTCGCATGGTATTACGAGGAAATGCCGGGAATTGATCCAAGTATTGTCGTGCACGAGATTCCAAACTATCCAGGTGCGAAACCCGTCCGCCAACGCTTACGTCCCATGCATCCTCGGAAAGCTGCCGCTATCAAGGCAGAAGTTGAAAAACTCCTGAACGCGGGTTTTATTTATCCTATCCCCCTTACAGAATGGGTGTCCAATATCGTCCCTGTTGATAAAAATCAGGGTACCATTCGGGTCTGTGTGGATTATCGCGATATCAATCGCGCCTGTCCTAAGGATAATTATCCCACTCCGTTTATCGACCAGATCATCGACGATTGTGCCGGGAGTGAGATCTATTCCTTAATGGACGGTTTCTCAGGCTATAACCAAATCAATATTGCACCTGAGGATCAACATAAGACCACATTCATCTGTCCGTGGGGCACTTTCACGTACAAAAAACTCCTGTTCGGCTTAAAGAACGCTGGCGCCACGTTTCAGCGTGCGATGTCCTACGCTTTTCATGACATTCGTCATATTGTCCAGCCTTATCTGGACAACTTGCCAGCCCATTCGGGTAAGCGAGAGGACCATCCTGAGCATCTCCGCCAGATATTCCTTCGTTGCAGACGCTACAATATCAGGCTCAACCCTCATAAGTGCGTCTTCTGCGTCGATTCTGGCCGTCTTTTAGGCTTTATAGTGTCGAAAGACGGAATTCGCCTTGACCCTCTAAAGGTTGAGGCCATCATAAATCTCCCATCACCCTCCTCCCTGTATCAGTTACATAGTCTACAAGGGAAAGCGAATTTTCTTAGGCGCTTTATCCCAAATTATGCCGAGGTGGCCAAAGGATTCACTCGTTTGTTAAAGCAGAATGTTCCCTTTCACTGGGACGAAATTTCTCAGGAATCCTTCGAGAAGCTGAAGACATTGCTAGTCAATGCTCCGTTGCTTCGTCCGCCGGACTACCACCGCGACTTTACTTTGTATCTAGCCGCCGCATTAAGCACCATCGCCATGGTCTTGGTGCAGGATGACGAGAACGGTGACGAACATGTCTTTTATTACCTATCTCGGATCCTTCTCGACCCGGAAACGCGTTATGCACATGTCGAGAAGTTGGCCTTAGCAGCATTACATGCCGTACAACGCTTCCGCCATTACATCCTTTTGCGTACGATAACAGTGGTTTCAGAATGCAACCCTATGACGTATATTCTTTCTAGACAATTACTAGGGGGCAAGTACTCCAAATGGATTGTCATCCTGCAGGAGTTTGACTTGGAGTTCACCACTGCCAAGTCAACTAAATCACTGGTCTTCGCGGATTTGATATGTTCTCTCCCTACAGACTATGTTCCTTCACACTCAGAAGATCATATACCAGACGAAACGTTGTTTCTTATTGATACTCGTGATCCTTGGTACGGTGACATCATAGTGTATCTTCAGACCGCGACATTTCGGTCTGAGTTGGATAAAACTGCCCGCCGTCGGATTCGGCACCAGTCCCAACCCTACCGTATTGTAGGAGATACCTTATATCGCATTGGAGTAGATTCGGTGCTCCGACGATGCCTTACCTTGGAAGAAGCTGAGAAAGTCTTGAATGACTGCCACAGTGGCGCCTGTGGCGGACACATGTCCGGATATGCTACTGCCCAGAAGATTCTGAGGGCAGGATATTTCTGGCCCTCCATATTCAAGGATTGTATCACTGCAGTCCGTAAATATCATCCGTGCCAGATTTTTCAGCGCAAGATGCGCGCGCCGCCATTGCCTTTGCATCCCGTTATTACCGTCGGCCGTTTTGCGAAATGGGGCGTGGATTTTATAACGTGTAACCCTCACTCGGCCGGGGGGCATGCGTATATCATTGTCGTCGTCGACTACTTCACTAAGTGGGCCGAGGCGATGCCTACACTAGCTGCTGACGGGAAAACGGCTGCTTCATTTTTATTCAACCATGTTATTGCACGATTCGGGGTTCCTCAAGCCATCGTCACTGATCACGGTACTCATTTCCGTGATTACATGATGACGGAGCTGACTTCAGCATTGGGCCTGCGTCACGATAGCTCAACACCATACTACCCTCAAGCGAATGGTCAGGTTGAAGCGGTGAACAAGGTTTTGGTCACTATGCTTCAGCGAACAGTTGGGATTCATAAATCCACTTGGCATCTTCAACTGTTCTCAGCTCTCTGGGCGTACCGAACATCTGCTAAGAGTGCAACCGGGTTCACAGCATTTCAATTGGTGTATGGTCTGGAAGCTACTCTGCCGGTTGAATGTGAAATTCCTTCGCTTAAATTAGCTGTGGAGCTCTTACCGAATACTTCTCCTGAGGAGGAACGTCTTCTGTATCTCGAATGGTTGGATGAAACCCGTCGTCTAGCTGCTTTGATCATCGAAGCACAAAAGAAGAGGGTCAAATCCCATTTTGATCAATCTGTTTCTCCCCGTTCTTTCATTGAAGGAGACCTCGTCCTCTTGTACGATCAGGCACATGATAAGCTTGGAGCCGATAAACTCCAGCCTATGTGGCACGGGCCTTATATAGTAAAGCGTGTTTTGAAAAATGGGGCCTACGAGCTTATAGATTACGAAGGAGTTTTGCTGGCGCAGCCCAGGAATGGGCTGTACCTTAAAAAGTACTATGCCTGAAGTGATTTCTTGGTGTGGTGTGTGTACATAGGTGTGTGATTTTCATTTGTGTGCATGGTGTGGTGTGCTTTGTAAACATCTTTCTGCTGATCGGGTCTTCCTGGTTGTGCAGATGTCTATTCATCCATTTGTTGGTTTCGTGGATGGTGCCTCCCGCAGTACCAGGAATCTGTCTTCCGCAGCCTGGGTAATCTACGATCCTGCTGGTGAGTTGATTGACCTGCAAGGTGTGTGTCTAGGACATACCACGAACAATATCGCAGAATATAGTGCCGTGTTGGAATTATTAACCGAGGCAGTAAACCTTGGTATCCGTGAATTGCTCGTGTACCTAGATTCACAACTTGTAGTGTTACAGCTGAACGGACACTATTCGGTAAGGAACCCGTCCATATTACGTCTGTATTTGCGTATTCGATTACTGGAAAGGAATTTTGACTACATTACATATCATCATATACCCAGACATTTGAATACATTAACAGATGCAGTAGCAAATTTGGTATTAGACAGACATTTGCGCAATTTATAAATCATCATCACATGTAAAGAAAGACTCATCCAGAAATAGATATGTATATATGTAGATATCGAAATGTTTACATAGAGTGTGTCACATAAAACTCAAAAAATATACATAGTCGTCTTAATACATCCGGAGACGCTATGTCTCTCAAAAATAGGTGTGGTATAAATCCTAAAGACTAATCCGCATGGTGCTCATGGTAGCACGTCACTGCACGCACTAGGCGCCTCAGGATTCGGTGGACCCGATTCGGGACTCCCACCGTGTGGCGCTGGTATGCCATCGGTACGTCTGATAGCCAGGCATAGTCTGGGATCCCATGGGCAATCCCCTCGAGGTTCTGGATCAGCTCTTCTCCTCCGGTGCCTTCCCCCTGGATCTCAGGGGCAAGTTGTGTCCTCCGGGATATTGGAGACATCCCAGCTGGTCTCTCAGGTCCTACATCTGCATGCATAGATAATTGTGTTAAGACAAATGTGTATTTACAAAAAAAAACATATAAACATAAAATCAAAATATGAGGTCTTACCCATCTCCTCGTCCCAGTCATCTCCTTCTGGTAGTGGGAGATCTGGGTCCCCGGTAAAGTCAGTTCCCGAATAGGGCCAATCTTCCACGACGATCAGCTGGCGCCGTAACCACCTAAAGAACTCTGGCCTCCAGGACATCTGCTGGCCACCTCCAGATCTGGGCATCAGTGCTGCCCAGCGAGCCATTCGTGGCTCTCGTGGTATCGGACTCGCCACTGCGGCCCCTTGGCCCTGGAAGATTGGTATGCGTTCCAGAATGAACGATACCAAGATGGAACCATAACCGAATTGTTTCAGTTTCCCCTGTTTGCACCTGGTGAGCTGCCTTTTCATGTTGATAGTTACTGCTTCTGCCCAGTTGAACAGTAAGGGACCCATGCATTCTGAGGCCAGCAGGAGTTGAGTCTTCGTGGCCTCGTGCGGAGCCTGCGACCCAGCAGCCCGCGTAATGGTATGGAGAACTACTCTCAGTGCTAGATCAGGGATAGTATGGATGTCTACCTTCTTGCTTCCTGATCCTGTTTGTGCCCCTCGGCACACCCGTGCCATTACCTGTTCCATCTTTTCCCCGGATGGTCTGCTCCCAGTCAGTACAGGGATTGGACCTCTGCGGGACAATCTAGTGATGAAATAAACTTCAGTGACCTCCAGTTCTAACACCTGGTCTCGTAACCTGAACACTTGTTCATTTTCATCCCAGATGTTGATTAGATATTGGAGGAGCTCGGGCTGAGCTCGTAAACATGGCGTGAGGAAGAACTTTTTCAATCCACAGTCTCTAAGTGCGTTCATGCAAGCTTGGCTTTGCATGGCCTCTTAATCCTCATCTCCGTGCTCTCGTTCCTTCCATTCGATTGCCATTTTGAGTGGTTATTTGCATTCATATGGTCAAAAACCCCTGATTAGATCTTTGGTGAACTTCAAATTTCAAGAAATTTGGTTTAAATACCGGAATTTTAGGCGGAAATTTAGGTTCGGCCGCTGGCGCGGCTGTTTTGCTAACAGTCGCGCCATGTGGCGCGAGCCTTTTAGTAAAATGAGCTCATTGGCGCGGGTCCGTGCCCGATACCCGCGCCAATGGGCCCGGCCCTAAAATTTTAAAAGTGGCCACACAAAGTTGATTTCTAAGGGAAAATCATTAAAAAAAGTATGGAAATGAAGAGAAAAGGAGCGCCTCTTACCTGTGACAGACGAGAAGCTGAATGGTTGCCTGGATTGGTCGCAATCACCGTCAGAAGATTCTGTTCCAAAAGGACCACTGTTGTTTTCCACAAGGTAAATAGTAAAAAGTAATTTCATTTTTACCAATTAGACATATTTATAACTTTTTCGACGTTAAATGAGCTTTAAAAGTTATTTTTGTCAAATATTTGCATGTGTTATGTCAAAAATGGATTTTACGCTTGCTTGGTATGTGCAGCAGCAGGTTTTTGCGACTTAAAAGATGGAAACGAGTTGTATTTTATACTTTTTCGGACTCGGTAAATACACGAAAAAGTCACTCTGGAGTCATCTTTCAGCTCTTTTCTGACTCTCTAAATATGAAAAGATCACCGAGGCCCTTGTCGTTTCGATCTCGTTAAAATGGACACGAATCGACATTCACCCGGTATAAGTTTAACCCTTTTTCGGGCCGGGATGGATTGATTACGAAAAAGGAATACCCTAGCCTATCGCGACTAGGAGGTTTTTCCGGATATTGTTTTCTACCTTTTCGGATTTGGGGAACTGTTTACGAAAAGGGACTTGTGGAGTTTTCTTTTCAGCTGTCTTTTCAAACTCTCTAAACATGAAAAGACGCCGAGTTCTTCCTTTGTCAGACTCGTTAAACCCTGATGACATCGGATATAGTCGAAATGACGTTCTCCGAGTTTCTCCTTCCTAGGACTTGTTAAATGCACTAGGATGGATTCGCCCGAAGGGCGGACTTATATCGCAAGCATATGCTATCCCCTTCAAGCTTGTTATCAAAAATAATTGGGGTACTCGCCAGAAATGGTGGGGGAAAAATGGAATCATCGTCGTTGTCGTCGGCAGTATGTCGCTCTTGAACATGGCACTTGTCTGCATTCGTGTCGGGTTGGGGACATCTCATCTCGTTGCTTCACTTTGCCTCCATGGGTTTGGGTAATCTCTTTTGACCTCTCATCTGTTCACTGCCTCGTCACCATGACCTATGATCTGTTGATGTCAAATACTGCCAAGTCCACTGTCGTGTCGTTCATATGTTCAAGAGAAGTTGGCCTCTGCAAATATCAACCTTCCTTTGTTTCTCATACGATCCTGATTCACAACAAAACATCATGTTCCTCTGTCTCGTGTCGATGATGTGGGAATCATTATGGCCCACCTTCGATCAAGGTCACTTCCTGTCGACATCAACTCATTATCCGGGAAGTTGGTCTAGAGACTCCTTATGGTACCTTGGAGCCTGCATGCCTCAATGGCAGGTTCGTCGCATTCGACGTGAGGTTTACATCATTGGCCTCCGATCGAGTGATTATGCGGGTGTTCGACGTCAACTCATTTATTCGCACGCCGTAGATTGTACCTGTAGTACCTTGAGGACCATTGTCATTATTGGTGGTTTCTCTCGCGTCCGTTAACAGCTTTCATCATTGGCTGGTAATCAGACGATGTTCTTGCATGTTCGACTTCAGCTCACATATTCACATGCTTGAACTTGTACTTTGTTGGGTCAAGATGGAGCGCAAGACCCTGGATTGTGTCTGTTGTAATCCAGGCTGCGATTGTGCATTATTATCATTATGTACATGACTCACTGATTGGATGGCTGCGACCATACCTGAGTCTATTTGTTTGATCTTAGTTGGATGGCTGCGCCCATACCCTGGATCCGGATTATAGCATACTCTGTTTCGGATGGCTGCATCCATACCATATATATACCATGTACTTGAGATATCAGTTGTATCTTTCTGCGCAGGTTTTTTCCGACGGCGGGCCTCCAGTTGAACATGTTCTCGTAAAGCATTTCACCCCTCTCTCTCTCGGGCCTCATACTTTAGGGGGCATCTGTTACACAGTAATTTGTCACCGTCCTTACCATTCCCCATCCCGCACAATGGAGGACCCATTTCGTGACCTGTGAACATTGTCATGCCTTGAAAATATCATCAATGCATCCCTCTGAGCATGAGCTTTATTTTCCCTTGAGACATCTCCTTGCAAAACTCATGAAAAACAGCTCTTTTTGCATTGGCGCGGGTAGACAGTTCAGTGCTCGCGCCAATCAGGGAAATCCTGTAAAGAGGTTGCGCCACTTGGCGCTCTGTCATAGAGCAGCAATCGCGCCACCCATTTTAGGGACTGTTTTTTAAATATGGATGGCGGAAGTTGAGTTCAAACAAACTCACAACCATTGCCTATCTTGAGTTGGGAGGTTTGGTTGCGGGAGTTCTATGGAAGGGAAGTGGTTTTTCCACCTCCCATGGAACCTTCCTTGTTGATAGGGCCAATCCCATAATAATAGGGATCCCAACTCCCTCCTTCCCCATCTATAAAAGCCTGCTCAATCCCATGGCAAGCTAGTCTTGAAGTGCTGAAGCTTGGCATCTCCATATTCCCAAGTGCCTTTGTGCTCTAAAGAATCCTCTCTTTCCCTTAAGGCCAATTCAAGTAAGGAGACCATTGTCACGAGACTCTGGAGAGGTTTTCCCTTTCCTTGGCGAGCTTTGCGAGACGTGGACGACCGGGGACCCGTTCGAAGGAGGTTGCGACGTCAGAACTTGGTTGTAACCTCTATTCGTTTATTATTTAATAGATGACTATGATTATGGTTCCACTCCGTTTTCCATCATGTTAATGCGAGTAATGTCTTTTCTGACCGATGTTTAGTTACGTATGCTGGTTTCTATGTTTGTATCTGTTCGTTTCTTCTATGTGCAGGTGTTCATCCGCGGAGATCATGGAAGGATTGTGATCTGCCAGGGCTGAAGGACGGGGACACTTCTTCTCCAGATTATAACGTTGGAATCCAGGTAGGCTTCTATTCCTAGTCTTTCCATTCGTAACTAGGGGCTTGCGTCATAGCATTGTTTGTTTGTTGCTAGACCCCTGCTGGGCTAGTAGGGATCGCCTATGTCCGCAGAGGGGATTTACCTCCTCAACACTCATTTTCATCTATGATTTGGTCATTGTATGACCCTTCCGATGTTAGAAAATCTACAATATCATAATCATCATTGAAGACTCACCAATTAGTGACATAGTCAGGAATGGATGGTCTAAAAATTAATTCAATGGAAAATCTATGAGGACTAAAATCCTCAGATGGTATGAGTTTTGATGAAACATTAGCTAAAAGATCAGTACAGGAGAAATATTAAATGCTAAAAAATGAGATGTAAGATCTTGGACTAATGATTGATAATGTTTAAGAGGTCTAGAAAGGCAGTGAATAGTATTTCTTACCTGTTTAATGATAATTTCCAAGTCTCCAAAAACCTGTAGATATTTGATGTTGAGGTCAATTTATTTGTATAATCCTTGTACCTCATATTTTGTGGTATTATTAGTACACAATAATTCTAATCTCCAAGCTAACATGGTATTTTCTCCTTCTGGGCTGATTAAAATGCAACCATCTCCTTTACTATCGTTAGATTTGGAACCATCAAAGTACAAAGTCTAAAATAAATTTTTAATTACTGGTTTACTTACAAAACTTTAACACTTGGAAGCATCTGTTTGTGATAAATTTTCAATATGTGAGATGACAAAATTATCCATAAAGGGAGACTTTTTTGTGTTAAATTTCCCTAAAAAATATTCATCCGAATAATTCCCAATAATGTTATTATTGAATGCTACTGGCTTGTTATCACCTTCAAATTCAGTCATTGTATGTTTCAGGTGTTTCTGTCGGTCAACTCGAATTTGATTTGGCTTCCCATTGTAAGAGAGCCACATGTGAGACCAGTCTATAGAAAAATAACTATGGATTTTCTCATACAATTCTCTACTTAGAATTAGACCATAGAATTCAAGAATATCAGCGACCAATATATCTATTATTTGACAGAATTTGGGATTTGATGAAAGTCGAATGCTATCTAGATTTATTTCCCTTAAGGCCTCTACATTAGTTCTGTCAAGTTGTACTATGTGAATGTAAAACTTCTGGGGAGTGATGTTTAAGTTAGCAGAGACTGTTGTTTGAATTATATTAGAAGAGGCTCTCGAGTTAATCAAACAATTATGAAGTTTTTTATTGAAAAGTTAATAGGTTAAGAGGAAAGGAGGTGTGTGTGAATTAGACTTGTCACCAATTAGGATGACATCCGTATGGTCGACCTTGTTTGAAGAAGTTGGGGGTTTACCCATGCCTTTAGCAGCTTGGGATACAATAGCAGCAGGTAAGGGCGAAACAGGAACTGCATTTAATTCTCTAAGTAGTACTTTCTGTTGTTGCTTCAATTTGCAAAGTTCATGTAATGAAATATTGGCCCTATTTTTCTTCATAACTTCCACAATATTACACTCCGTGGTATCAGTAACTACCAGGGTCTTTCATGTAGATGGAAGATTCGATGGAGATGGATTTGGCTATGAAGTCTTAGGAGAGGAATTTTTACTAATTGATTTTTCCTTAGCAGCAAACATTGCATTTTTATGCTTTTTATTTGACTTAGTTGTGTCAGCAGGCCCTTTGCTTCTGGTGCTAACAAGAAAAGCTTCTTGTTCTTCTTCATTTGGAAGGATAAAGTCCCACATCCCATTTAGTTCGACTATTTCTTCTTCTCCATTTTCTTCGTCTTCAGTTTCTTCTTCCTCTTCTTCTAAGTCAGACTCAACACTAGATATGGTATTTGGTGGCTGAGAACTAGAGGATTGATTCCTCCTAAAAGATCTAAAAGGTTTTTTAGCAGGAGAGGATTCAGCAACTTGTATATTCCTTTCAACTATTTTGTTAGATATGGTTTTTAGTACTTTCTGAAGGCCTTCAAGATCAAAAGGATATTTCAGAGCTTTCCTTTTAGAGTCGTCTTTGAAAGTGACTTTCTTAGATTTTCTATCTTCCTGAGAGCTTTTCCTTTCAAGAGAAATTATGTGTTCTCTACAAATAGGGATTCCTTCATGTTATCAGTTATTTTGGGCAAATTCTCTCTATCTAGAAAAATGGCTATATTGGAGGGAAGAGAAGATATGTACCACTCAATTTGAACATCAACACCAGGGGTCGACGCAGTTGGAATTTTATTGAGTAGTTTTTTGAACCTAGAGTTGAAATATTCGATCTTTTCTCCCGTTTTAGCCTTTAGATTGGATAGTTCATTGAACACTTGTTGTTCGAACATATCCCAGCTAGTTATGGATCGAGTGGGAAATGAAAAGTACAAGGATCCTACAGATCATGTAAGAGTATATGGGAATAATCTGATGACATAGTCTTCTTCGGTAACTTAATTTAAATTTATGGCCAGCATATAGTTATGGAGATGTTCTTTTGCTGGTAGGTCATCATCAGGATTAAATTTGGGAAACTATCTTTCAGGATTTTTAGGAAGAGGGTGAAGAAGAGTTTTCGTTGCTACAGCACTGGGATTATTCCATGGTTGTACTCGTGGTGGTGATGGTTGTCCTGCCATTAGATTTTGAGTGGATGAGATGATAGGAGTGTGAGTGTACAAGGATATGAGTGGAGTTTGAGTTGAAGAAGAGGCAAGTTGGGTGCTTGGACTAGAAGAAGTAGCACCAGTAGTTGAAATGGAAACTGTTGAAATGAGTGGAGGGAATGAATGGGTTTGAGGTGGAGAATTGGATAAAACCTCACTAGTGGATGTCAGTGATTTATATTTCTTGGTATTCTTTCAGAAAGAAGTAATGGGAAATTCCAAAGGAGGAATTCCAATATTCTCACTTTGAGAACGAGTCAATATTTTTCTTGGTTGTAGGATAGAGGAAACACTTCCTTCAGATGACTAAGATATTACAGGATTTTTAGCTGAAATAGATATTTTCTCTAACTTCTCTATCAAAGTCTTAAATTCTAGTGATTCAGGGTTGTAGTTTGAAGAAACTATTCTCTGAGACTTACTAGGAGATTTAGGAGAGGTTTGTTCAACTTATGATCTTAAAATTGTAGTTCTAGATAGGGATCCAGAAGTTGCAGGAGATCTAGAGGGAGAATGACTATTAGGATGGATTTTTTATTTATGACCGATTCCTTTTTCCATTTAGATTTCAGGCCCTCCTTCTACCGCCAAAATGTTGAAGATCCAAAATTTTGTTGCAACAACATGGGGGATAACCACCTAGTCCAGACCTTGGAAAAAACTCCTTTTCCATTTGGTATGGTGGCTCCGACTGGGGATAAGGGGACCAGTTTCCCAACAAGAATTGATATACGGTGTAATGGAAAATGATTTTAACTAAAATAAATGATCATTTTAAACAATAAACACATGCATCTATTTATTCTAATATTTATCTTAATATATACTCAGGAATAACTTAAATCATGTGATCTACAAAGATATCTTAGAGAAACATTTAATAAATATCATTCAATTTCTACAAGAGATGAAATTATTGATGATAATTATTTTTACTAAATAGTTAGGCAAAATAATTGTGAAAACTATATTGCATATATCGATTTCTCATGTAATCTGTTGTGCATATCAGCCTCCCCTATTCAAATTTTGGCCACCGAGTCCCTTTGGATCTGTTTAAAACATCTTTCGCAGCCACAGACCTCCATATTTTGTCTATGGTTACCTTTTCCGCTCATAAAATACAATTTTCCAAGGTTAAAACCCCTGATTTAAAGTTTATCGGGCCTAGTCCTAAGATCTTAGCCCTCCATGCTTTGGTTTCCATATGTCCCAAGCGCAAAACCTCATGCCAGAAGGAAAGGGGGCTTAACAATAAACGCTTCAGCGCATCTGCAACCGTCAGATCAAAACCAATCGACGGCCCGCAATTAAAACATCCGTGGTGGCCCCCACGCGCAGAAAACCAGCGGTTAATTCCGCACCACCTCCACCGAGCCGGTGGTTTTCAACCAAATGCCAGTGATTCAATTGAAAACGCGTCGCGTGTCTTTTGTACGGCCCGAAAAACCACTTTTTCGCGCGTTAAAGGTTGGACTATGGCCGGGCAGCAAAACTCACCCGCGATGTTGGATCTGTCGACCTCAATCCAACGACGGATATCCTCCAAAGTTGCTCGCCCGTTAACCTGTGTCCGTTGTGTCCTGTGGCCCACCATTACGCCGCTCCCATTGCCTTCGAGCCGTTGATCTGTCTTTCAAAATCCGACGGCCCAGAATCCAGTCTTCTCTGTCTGTTGACCCTGCAGCCACGTCATCCACCCACCTGTCCTTCGTACACCCATGTGTCTCATTCCCGTGTGTCCGTGGTGTTCTCCCCTACTAAATATATATATGTGTGTTTATTCATATTCACTGTTTTATTCCGCCACCACGTTCAAACCATTTTACGTAGAAAACCTGCGTTCCCTCTGATTATCAAAAGCTTCCATCGTATTTTCTCCACCACCCTGCGCGTTCTTGTCAATCAGCCATGTCCTCACCATCATTATCGTCGACACCTCCTCGTCCATCCCACTTCTACCTGGTTTTTCTAATGTGTTGGTGGATTTTGCAGGGTTTCAACAAGCGGAAAGATGTTTCAATTCACAGTCTTGGCTGCAGTGATGGAGCATCTCAGAAGGCAATCCAATTGAAGTTGTCATTATGAAGAAGGGTCCGGAAGACCGCCATGATAAGACATCCATCGCAGGAGCAGGATTTAAAATCTTTCAAATTCTCCAAGGACAATTTAAAGATGTCGGTTAGCGTATGGGGATATAAATGTTCCTGCAAAGAACATTAGCAAAGAATTAAAGATTTCAACAACCCCATTGTAGATTATGAGCTCGTATCTGGTGTTAAAAGACAAGGGTATCAGACCAGAGATTTTCAAGATCAAGCTGAGGGTATAATACATTAAAAATCATACCCTACAGATTACATTTCAGCTGATTTTCTTCTCAGGAAAGTACAGAAGGTTCATGAATATTTTCTCTTATGCCGTGTCTCTGAAGAGATCTTCTTCCTAGTTCATTTATTCTTGCAAGCAACCTCAAGGCTTTATCGCAGCAGATTTCCCTCCAGCCAAGTACATAGCATTTGTATATTTTATTATTTGTGTCTTGTTTATAAGGAGATTTTCATCCACCATCATTTATTTCTAGAGGCAGATTGTAAAGTACAGTCATTTATATTTAGTCATTCACAGTGTGGGCGCGAATGTTTTCCGCCATTTTGTTCAAATCAAGTCATTAAGTGTGCTCCACCTACCTCCTTCTCTAGAATTCTCTATCTTTTCTATAAAAACCCAGAAATAAGACATTAGAGAGGTTCCAGATTTCTATTAGCAAACTGTGCAGTGAAAAGGCTTTTGTATACATTCTGTAACGCTTCTGTATGAAGGCTCAGAGCCCATAGGGTCTCAGTGAGGAGGAGTTATAACTGTAATGAGGATTCTGGTCTTTGGTATCTCACAGTATGTAATTTTCTCTTATGTGTTAATACAATATCTCATTTCATGCTGTTTTATCTTCTTGTATCATGTTCTAGAATGCGAGCGGCTCACTGGTCTTAAGTAAGGATTCATCCTCGTTGGTACCCTTATTTCGATTATTCAAGCGCTTTAAATAGGCCTAGTCATGATATACTGTTCCATGTTCATCTCATTCGTATTTTCTGCTATATTATTTGCTTGAGGAGGGTACTTTTAAAACGCCATTGTCATGTATGGATTCTTAGTTGGTTAAGCCCATATATGGTTCTATTGTGTATCTGGGTATCAGTCTCATGTTAACTAATATCTTCTTCATGTTTCTTCACTGCATCCACTTTCTGATATTTGATTTCTGTGGCATATTATTTGAATTGGCCCTCTTTACAGTAAGCTGTCTCTTAACTGTCTGATGCCTTTGTATTGGAGTTTTGCATGATGTTCCTACACTATTGTTATCTTTGTATCAGCTTCTGGGAGAGATTGGTCCCATTTTAATCTAATTTCCTTGTTTAACAAGAGATAGTAAGAGAGCTTTTGGATTGACAACCCAAGCTATATGATGAGCTCCTTGCTATATCAAGATGTCCTAGGCACTGGTCTATGGCAACTCTAGACTGTCTCTAGGGGTGACAAAATTGTCCACAACATCTTTCTGGTGGGGTTGCCGGGGATCGAATTTGAGAATCTCAGTTTCCCTGGGCCTCGACAAATTGTTTTCACTCTCTAATCAGGTGAACCCAGAGAGTTGAAGAGTTGCGTATCTCTCACCTTGGCGACTCCACTGTTCTTCATTGATAAATTTATTGGTAGTCCTGGCTCCTCGTAAGCCACATTTGAGGTCAGATACATCTCAGTCAAAAACACCTTACGTGTCTGACCCATAGAAGATCATTCATAAAATATTTTGGAAGGAGAGGAAATCAGTTCGTGCTGAAAACCCTGAATATTCCGTTGAAGATTATCCGCCCTCTTCTTCTCAAGAGATCAGAACAGAAAATCCCAAATTTTACTCAGAAACTCCACGAAGAGGAAGTCCCTGGATTGAAGAAGATTTCCATCCCACTCCTGAGGCTGAGGAAATTAAAGAAGTTACAGAAGTAGCTGTTGTTAACCGTGAATTATTCCCAGCTACGCCTCAGACTTCCATACAATATATTCCTATTGTTATTCATACCCCACTTCCTCCTACTCCCCTTCCTTCATTCGTATCTCAGACTGTTGCACAACCCCCACCTCCTCCAATGGCTAATGTCCCTGCTTTTCTATTGAACAAATATGCTCCATTGGCCTTACCCCAAGTGCTCAATGATATGGAACAGGATTATTTGAAGATTCTGCCGAGATTTAATGGAGAAAATGAAATTGATTCTCAGAAACATCTTGAGACTTTCTGCTCTTTTGCAGAAAACTTAAATGTTGAACATTTGGATGTGGTCTTAAGATTATTTGTACAGTCTTTGGAGGGTGAATCCAGAAAATGGTTCAAGACATTGGGAAATCGTTCTGTGACTACCTGGGAAGAGATGGAGAATAATTTTCTCAGGAAGTGGGGAGAAAAGAAAGATTATGGTCAGTGTCTTACTGAATTTAATACCTTGAAGAAGAAGCAGAATGAAGGAGTGTCATAGTTTATTAAAAGATTTAACAAGCTGTATCTGAGCCTGCCTCCTGAAATGAAACCCCATGAAACAGCTGCCAAGATAGTTTTTATAGCAGCCTTTGATTTTGACTTTGGATTCTCATTGAGAGAAATAAAATCTGCTACGCTTGATGATGCTCAATCAGATGCTCTGGAGTTGGAAGCAAACTTTGCCTCCACTGGGAAGTTGAAGGGGAAAATTGAACAAGATACTAGGAGGAGAGGCAAAGAAGAGGTTTCCACCTCTAATCCAGAGAAAGAATCAGATAAAATGGATGAAATAAGCAAGATGATTAAGAAGATGGTCAAGCTTGAACTGGAAGCTAAAAATGCAGCTCCCAAGAATTTCTATAATGCTCCAAACAGAGGATACAATCCCCAATATAAAAGACTACCATTGCAGATATTTCCGAGAGAAGAAAAGGAGAAACCAGACCAAGTACCACATCCATTGTACTTGGAAGGTCCAGCAGAAGACTCCACTGAAGATGCCACTTATCAATTAGAAGATTCAAATCTGGCTTTTTCAAATAATAATGATATAGAGTGCCCATTGCAAGACGAAGAAGAAGAAGCAGAGATTGACCATTATTGTAAGAAATTTGCTGATTTCATGCAAGCACAATTCAATGTAAAATATGATCTCATATCTTCAAGGAAGAGGACCAGAACTCAAGATCAAGAAGAGGATCCACCTCAGAAAGAAGCACCCGCTCAGAAGGAATCAGCAACAAAGAGAAACATAGAAAAAGGTAAGAGTCCTCTAAATGCTCCCTTGCAGCCCAATGATCAGATTCCTTCTTCCTCTAAAGTAGTTAGTTCTCCTAATGCTGAGCCAGTGTCAAAAGAAATTAAATCTTCAGCTGAAAATAAAGAGTCAAAAGAGTTAGTGATAGAAAAGCCCCCATCTGCTTTTAATCTGCAAAAAGAACTTGAGAAAATTAAGATTCCAGTCCCCCTGACTGAACTGTTAAAACAACCTGTATATCAGTCCCAAGTTACTTCCTTCATGCTTCCTCCTGAAATACCAATTGTGCCTGATAGTTTAAACCTTCAAGAAGAAAGACCCATGGTAGTCTTTGGCCCACATGTCAAAGAGATAGACCCTTCTACTCCTCCTTTTTACGTGTCTCTAGTTATTCATGACCTACTGTTACACAATTTTATGTTAGATTCTGGGGCTTCCCATAATCTTATGCCTCTATCTGTCATGGAAAAACTAGGACTGCAAATTACAAGACCATACAAAGACCTATATTCATTTGATTCTAAAAGGGTTAAATGCTTGGGAATGATTAAAGATTTAGTGGTCAATCTGGCCCAAATTCCAGCAAAGAGTGTGGTCATGGACATTGTGGTTGCTGATATCCCAGCCCGCTTTGGCATGCTGCTGTCAAGGTCCTGGGGTGCAAAAATTGGTGGGTCAATCAAATTAGATTTAACATATGCTACTGTCCCAGTCTTTGGAGGCCAGGAGAGGAGGTTATACAAGGAGACAAGATTTTTTAAAATGGTAACTAAGGCTAACTACTCAAAGAATTCCCCATTTTATAACAAAGAGGGAGACTTCTCATGTTTGATGTTAGAAGAAAATAAAAATTATGCTCATGAGCCCCTTTCTGGTCAAATCCAAGCTGAGCAGCCTAAAGAAGATCAGGAATCAGAGATTTGGACTTTGCATTTTGATGGAGCAAATTCAAGAGAAGGCAATGGAGCTGGGGTGTTATTAATATCTCCTACAGGAAAATGGGTGCCACTTTCCTTTAAATTGGAATATGAGGCTACCAATAATGTAGCCAAATATGAAGAACTTTTATTGGGACTGCAGACAGCTAGAAACATGGGCATCCAAAGTCTAAAAGTCATGGGAAACTCTGAGCTGGTGGTAAGGCAGATCAGAAATCAATGCCAAACTAAGCATCCTCGGCTGAGAGCATATAGAAATGAAGTATGGGACATAGTGGAGAATTTCTTCTCAGCATTTAACATGCAGTTCATGCCCCGGGAGCAAAACAGAATAGCAGATTCTCTTGCTGTGGCTGCCAGTACATTCCGTCCTCCTCAGAATCCACTTTTAAGATACAAAGTGGAGGTACGTTACAGGCCATCTATCCCAGATAATTATAAACATTGGCAGGTATTTGAAGATGATGAACAGATGAAGATATTTTTGGAGACAGTGGGAGAATTCTCTAATATGGAGATTGATGATAATGAAGAAGAGGAAACTGAAAATATTGCAGAAAACAGATGGGAAGAGAAAATAGCAGGTAATAAAGTGTTGCAGCTGAAAGGAAATGTTATACCTAGAGGGTTGGTGCCTCTTGAAATATTATTTAACAAAGATGATATCCCATTGCAGCCAAACAAAGTGGTAGAAGAAGATCAAGTGGAAGATTTAAATCTGGGTACTTATGTTGATCCCAAAATTGTAAAATTATCTAAAAGGGTCCCAGAAGAATATAAAGAAAAATATTTGAAGTTGTTTCAATCTTATAAAGATGTATTTGCTTGGTCCTATCAGGACCTAAAAACTTTTGATGTTAATATAATGCAGCATAAAATCCCTCTGAGGGAAGATGCAAAGCCTTATAAGCAGAAGCTCAGACAGATAAATCCTCTGTTGCTTCCCTCTATTGAAAATGAAATCAAGAAGCTACTGAAGGCCAAAATAATTGTGCCATTGAGATACTCGGAGTGGGTAGAAAACCTTGTTCCTGTCCGGAAGAAGAATGGAGAAATAAGGCTGTGTGTGGATTTCGGGAATTTAAATAGAGCATCTCTAAAGGATAATTATCCACTGCCTAAGATGGACCACATCCTGCAGAAAGTGGTGGGAGCATCCAGAATGTCAATGATGGATGGTTTTTATGGCTATAATCAGGTAGCTATGTTCCCAGAGGATCAGAAGAAAACAGCATTTACAACACCATGGGGAACATTTATGTATGCCAGGATGCCATTTGGATTAATCAATGCAGGAGCTACTTTTCAAAGGGCAATGGACATAGCTTTTGTTGGAGAGCAGGACAAGTTTTTGGTGGTGTATCTCGATGATATCACAGTGTTTTCAAAGAATGATGATGAGCATATTGAGCATTTACAGAGAACTTTTGAAAAATGCAGAAGGTATGGCTTATCCCTCAATCCTCAAAAATCTTTATTTGCATTAGATGAGGGAAAACTCTTAGGGCACATCGTAACTAAAGATGGTGTGAAAATAGACCCTAAGAGAGTTGAATTAATAAACAGCATTCCTTTACCCAGGAATAAGAAGGAAGTACAGGTGTTCTTGGGTCGAATCAATTTTCTAAGAAGGTTTATTCCTAACTATGCTGAGATAGTTAGGCATATAACTGATATGTTGAAAAAAGATAGTGAAGTAAAATGGTCCCAAGAGTCTAGAGATGCATTCACCAGGATAAAACAGGCATTTTCTGAAGCTCCTGTGCTAGTTGGGCCAGATTACGCAAAGCCATTTATGATATTTTCATTTGCATCACCCCATACAATTGCTGGAGTATTGTTGCAGAAAAATGAAGACGGATATGAGCAGCCTATAGCTTTCTTTAGTCAAGTGCTGCATGATGCTGAATTAAAGTACAACATATTGGAAAAGCAGGCATATGCCCTGGTAAAGTCCCTCAAAGCTTTTAGAACCTATGTTTTGCAATCTCACATTACTGCATATGTTCCCACAGCAGCTATCAAAGACATTCTTGTTCAGGGGGATAGTGAAGGAAAAAGAGGAATATGGATTGCAAAAATACAGGAGTATGATTTGGACATAAGGCCTACTAAGTTGATTAAAGGACAGGGACTTGCTAAAATTTTATCTGAATCAAATCATCAAGCCTTGGGCATTAATTTATTCATGATAGCGAATGAAGAATCTGAGAAAGGAGAAGAACAACAAGGATTGGAGATGGCCACTCAAAAGGTACACATGAAATATCTCACTAGTCCTTGGTATAAAGAAATAGTTGAATATCTTTTAACACTTAGCTGTCCTCCAAGTTGTGATAAGATAAAATACAGAGCTGTAAGAATGAAATCCCAGAAATACATAATTGCTAATGGACAGCTATATTGGAGAGACCCTTCAGGAATACTACTATTATGCCTCACAGAAAGTGAAGTGGAAAACATAATGACAGAATTTCATGAGGGAATATGTGGAGGACATTACAGTTGGAGGGCTACAACTCATAAAATCCTAAAGGCTAGTTTTTACTGGCCAAAATTATTTACAGATGCTTTTGCTTGGGTCAGAGCATGTGACAAGTGCCAAAGATTTGCAGAAAGACAGAAATTAGCAGCTTTGCCCTTGATTTCTATTCATGTGAATGAACCATTTCAAAAATGGGGATTAGATTTTATAGGAGAAATACATCCCCCATCAAGTGGCCAATATAAATGGATACTAACAGCCACAGATTATTTTACGAAATGGGTGGAAGCCATACCTACAAGAAATGCTACAGATGCTGTGATAATCAAATTTATGGAGGAAAATATCATATCCAGGTTTGGCTGTCCTGCTAGAATTGTAACTGACAATGCACAGGCTTTCAAATCAGCCAGGTTTGTAAATTTCTGCCAACAGTATAACATCATATTGACTCATTCCACAACCTACTATCCACAAGGAAATGGCTTAGAAGAGTCTTCTAATAAAACCTTGGTGAGGGCCTTGAAGAAAACGATAAATGAGAATCAGAAGAATTGGGACTCTCAATTAAAATTTTCTCTATGGGCGAATAGGATAACCAGCAAGAGAGAAACAGGGAAATCTCCCTATGAGTTGGTGTATGGTCGAGCAGCTGTGTTTCCTGTGCAATTGGCGTTGCCAGTAGCACGTTTTATGCATGAAAGCCGGGAAGAACCAGATGATATGGTCAAAAGAAATAAT
Source organism: Pinus albicaulis (assembly GCA_034641835.2). Taxonomy (NCBI): domain Eukaryota; kingdom Viridiplantae; phylum Streptophyta; class Pinopsida; order Pinales; family Pinaceae; genus Pinus; species Pinus albicaulis. Next base: position 306,697,120 of record CM076582.1, on the reverse strand, counting down.
CAATTGGTCGAATTAGAGGAAACACGGAACCAGGTGAATCATAGATTGATATAATATCAGGATAAAATGAAGAATGTATTTGATCGGCATGCGAAAGACGGGAAATTTCAAATTGGAGACCTGGTTCTCAGATGGGACGTTCGAAGAGCAGAGAAAGGCAAGCATACCAAATTTGATCCGTTGTGGTTTGTCCCATTCAAAATTGTGAATCAAGGAGGAAATAACACTTTCATGTTAGAAAACCTACACGGTGATCTGCTGGACGCCCCTGTGAATGGCCAATTCCTCAAGCCATACTTTCAATTCTGATCCAGGCTAGGAGTGCCCGTTGTATTATATTGTATATAAGTTGTTTTAGCCTTTATTTTTATAAAGAAAGGATGCTGGCAAATTATCAGAAAAGGCGCAGAGGAATGGAAAAATAGAATGTAGATACAGAAATGATCAGTGGTCTGCACGTTCTCGACATGTCCAAGGATGAACATGTCGTCCCCAGATGGAGCCGATGTTGTGCATATCAGCCTCCCCTATTTAAATTTTGGCCACCGAGTCCCTTTGGATCTATTTAAAACATCTTTCGCAGCCACATACCTCCATATTTTGTCTATGGTTACCTTTTCCGCTCATAAAATACACTTTTCCAAGGTTAAAACCCATGATTTAAAGTTTATCGAGCCTAGTCCTAAGATCTTAGCCCTCCATGCTTTGGTTTCCATATGTCCCGAGCGCAAAACCTCATGCCAGAAGGAAAGGGGGCTTAACAATAAACGCTTCAGCGCATCTGCAACCGTCAGATCAAAACCAATCGACAGCCCGCAATTAAAACATCCGGGGTGGCCCCCGCGCGCAGAAAACCAGCGGTTAATTCCGCACCACCTCCACCGAGCCGGCGGTTTTCAACCAAATGCCAGCGATTCCATTGAAAACGCGCCGCGTGTCTTTTGTACGGCCCGAAAAACCACTTTTTCACGCGTTAAAGGTTGGACTATGGTTGGGCAGCAGAACTCACCCGCGTCGTTGGATCTGTCGACCTCAATCCAACGGCGGATATCCTCCAAAGTTGCTCTCCCGTTAACCTGTGTCCATTGTGTCATGTGGCCCACCATTACGCCGCTCCCATCGCCTTCGAGCCGTTGATCTGTCTTTCAAAATCCGACGGCCCAGAATCCATTCTTCTCTGCCTGTTGACCCCGCAGCCACGTCATCCACCCACCTGTCCTTCATGCACCCATGTGTCGCATTCCCGTGTGTCCGTGGTGTTCTCCCCTGCCGAATATATATATGTGTGTTTATTCGTATTCACTGTTTTATTCCGCCACCACGTTCAAACCATTTTACGTAGAAAACCTGCATTCCCTCTGATTATCAAAAGCTTCCATCGTATTTTCTCCACCACCCTGCGCGTTCTTGTCAATCAGCCATGTCCTCACCGTCATTATCATCGACACCTCCTCGTCCATCCCAATTCTACCTGGTTTTTCTAATGTGTTGGTGGATTTTGCAAGGTTTCAACAAGCGAAAAGATGTTTCAATTTATAGTCTTGGCTGCAGCGATGGAACATCTCAGAAGGAAATCCAATTGAAGTTGTCATTATGAAGAAGGGTCCAGAAGACCGCCATGATAAGACATCCATCGCAGGAGCAGGATTTAAAATCTTTCGAATTCTCCAAGGACAATTTAAAGATGTCGGTTAGCGTATGGGGATATAAATGTTCCTGCAAAGAACATCAGCAAAGAATTAAAGATTTCAACAACCCCATTGTAGATTATGAGCTCGTATCTGGTGTTAAAAGACAAGGGTATCAGACCAGAGATTTTCAAGATCAAGCCGAGGGTACAATACATTAAATATCATACCCTACAGATTATATTTCGGCTGATTTTCTTCTCAGGAAAGTACAAAAGGTTCATGAAGATTTTCTCTTATGCCGTGTCTCTGAAGAGATCTTCTTCCTAGTTCATTTATTCTTGCAAGCAACCTCAAGGCTTTATCGCAGCAGATTTCCCTCCAGCCAAGTACATAGCATTTGTATATTTTATTATTTGTGTCTTGTTTATAAGGAGATTTTCATCCTCCAGCATTTATTTCTAGAGGCAGATTGTAAAGTACAGTCATTTATATTTAGTCATTCACAGTGTGGGCGTGAATGTTTTCCGCCATTTTGTTCAAATCAAGTCATTAAGTGTGCTCCACCTACCTCCTTCTCTAGAATTCTCTATCTTTTCTATAAAAACCTAGAAATAAGACATTAGAGAGGTTCCAGATTTCTATCAGCAAACTGTGCAGTGAAAAGGCTTTTGTATACATTCTGTAACGCTTCTGTATGAAGGCTCAGAGCCCGTAGGGTCTCAGTGAGGAGGAGTTATAACTGTAATGAGGATTTTGGTCTTTGGTATCTCACAGTATGTAATTTTCTCTTATGTGTTAATACAATATCTCATTTCATGTTGTTTTATCTTCTTGTATCATGTTCTAGAATGCGAGCGGCTGACTGGTCTTGAGTAAGGATTCATCCTCGTTGGTGCCCTTATTTCGATTAGTCAAGCGCTTTAAATAGGCCTAGTCATGATATACTGTTCCATGTTCATCTCATCCGTATTTTCTACTATATTAGTTGCTTGAGGAGGGTACTTTTAAAACGCCATTTTCATGTATGGATTCTTAGTTGGTTAAGCCCATATATGGTTCTGTTGTGTATCTGGGTATCAGTCTCATGTTAACTAATATCTTCTTCATGTTTCTTCACTGCATCCACTTTCTGATATTTGATTTCTGTGTCATATTATTTGAACTGGCCCTCTTTATAGTAAGTTGTCTCTTAACTGTCTGATGCCTTTGTATTGGAGTTTTGCATGATGTTCCTACACTATTCTTATCTTTGTATCAGCTTCTGGGAGAGATTGGTCCCATTTTAATATAATTTTCTTGTTTAACAAGAGATAGTAAGAGAGCTTTTGGATTGAAAACCCAAGCTATATGATGAGCTCCTTGCTATATCAAGATGTCCTAGGCACTGGTCTATGGCAACTCTAGACTGTCTCTAGGGGTGACAAAATTTTCCACAACATAATCAATAAGGAATTACAGTTGAAACATTATCCAAAAGTGCTTTAATGAAAAACTGTAACTCGGATTTCATACATAATACAATATAAGAAATATTATTGCTAATTCATAAACAAAAACTCAATCAAAAAGATAGAAGTATTAGATATTAAACGTCCTACTCATGAAATCAGCAATATTGATCTACTTCTTTTCAACTAAATATACTCTAAGAGTAAAAAAATGCAAATTCAGTAGAGTATGCTTCAATCTCCAAGAAATCAAGATCTTGTTCCAAATATCTCATCAGAATAGTAAAAAAAGTACATAAGTGAAAACTTTTGCAAAGGGTTTTTGATAAAATTCTGGACCCCTCTCTAAATGCATGAGAGAGGTTTAAATAATACGACATATGTATCAAAAATAGATTATTACATAAAAATCTGAGGAGGTTACAAATGACCTTCCTCGGAATATGAAAAATTAAAAAGATAGAAAATAAAATGATGATGTGCTTCTTCAAAATTGAATGGTCCTTATTAGCCATTAAGTCCTTGAGTTCGTAGATATCTATCATTGGCTTCACCTGGAGTGGCTAGCCAATTTTAGATCTTAATTTTCCTGTAAACACAGCGTTAGAGAGTGGTGGCACCATATTTTGTGTGGAAATAGTTAGACAGTGCAGAGTCATCCATTAATTGTATGGTTTCACCAGAAAATGCAGTAAGTTTCCCAGTCAAGCTTAGACAGTTGTTTGATTGGATTAATTTGAGTTGCAGCGGTCTCTTTCGACTATTTCTCTAACTATCTAATGTCTGGGAGAACTCTTGGCCTGCATTCTTTTATAATATTGATATTATGAAGTTTTTCATTAACATCTTAAATTATATATTTTTTTGTACTATCTGTTGTGGTTGTTGCCCTTTCAACTATATGTCCCAATCCGTGAATAAAATATCCTTGTGGGATTCCTCAATATTTGGCAGATCATTTTTTCTACCTTCTTCAGATTCTTGCTAAGAAATAAACTCTGAAATCCTTTTATTGACCTCTTCATATTCTAATCTTTAATCAACCACTTGATTGGCTAATGCATTACTTGTTTCACAATATGGATTGATCAATGAGATTTTTTTTGCAGAATATTTCTTGTTTCTTTGACAACTAAGTGTTTAATTAAAGTGTCTCTTTAATGAATTCCTTTGTTTGAGGGTGGTCTCTAAGTTTATCCATTTCATTCTGTATTTGTTGAATCTTTGAGTCCTTCTCTACGATGTATTCGAGATGTTGTCTTCTCATTTTCTCTAATTCTTTTTTAAATTGTGCCATTTGCAGCTCTGATTTCTTATTGGTGCTCTGTTTTTATTTTTCAAGTTTTTGTTTTAACAGCTAAACCCTTTCTTCTTTTTCTTTAAGCAAAAGATGAACTTCTGCTACCTTATCCATTGTTGTAGTTGCATAAACGCCTACAAATTGTGATAGCCTTGTAACATTTTCTGATGGATCAATGGGGGTGTCTTTCCATACTACCTCCATTGATTCGTTTTATAGAATTGTTGTTTTTGTTGATGCATTGAGTTTCCTTTTATTCCTATGACTCCTTACTACTGATTTATGTGTTGGGTTGTAGAATATATCCAGTGGGGGTATCTTCAAAGAGCTCATCAAATTTATCTTCCTCATGAATAAATTGTCTGATTTTGACCATAGCAGTGAAGTTTTGGGCGACCTTGTTAGGGTCATACTGTCTTCCTGGCATAGTAGCTAGATTCAGGGATTTAATGTTCTATATCTCTTTTACCACATGCCCAAAATCATGTAATGCGAAAGCACCGCATTCCATCGGGAAGATTGGCCAGATGGATTTTTGCATCTCTTTAAGGGTTTTGGTAATACCATCCCCCACTGTTTGATAGGCAATCTCTCTTGCCAATAGCTTATCATGAACATAATATGGAAGAACGTGTGGAGTTGTAATGCTCCCAAAAACTCTTACATAAGTGAATGATTCCTCGCCAAACCATCCTGCCACCGACAAGATGTCTGTTTTTGCTTCCTCTAATAGCTTGGGGGCTTTCACATCAAAAATGGTTTGGTAAATTGGCAACATAATGCCCTGACAAATTTTGTAAAAATGGGGGTGAAATTGTGATTCCCACAAAATTTTATGATAAAAATGGATGGCAATAGGGTCCTTTAGAGTCCAATTCCAGCCCATATTTGGAGCATGTGAACAAAAACATATATCATCCGTTACATATGCACTCATGTAAAAGGGAGGGATAACTCGAGTGGAAATAATTCTATTGTGCCTATATTGTCTAATGGCCATGGCCAAATTGTTTGACAAAGTATTCCTCCAGTTCATAATTGTAGCATTAACAGAAGCATCAATCAATGGAACCTATTCCATGGACAATTTGGTATTTCCAGCCTTTGCAAATAGCCTACACATCATTGCAGCTGCAAAACTATGTGGGGTTGATAGAGGTGAAATTGGGTACATACCATATTTCTCCTGCTTTAACTTGCTGGAGCCAGACCTCAAAGTTTGTATAACATCCATCAGTTCTTCATTTTATTTTGTGAAATTCTCAATGAAGGCTTTATCATAGAGCCTCTATGGTTCTGGCAGGTGGTACATTCGGCGTAAATTGTCTAGAGTGAATGACCCCATGACTTCGTGCCTGGAATTTATGAAGGTTCTATCTGAAATTTCCACATTGTTAACAATCCATCTTACCATATCTGTTTATGGAAATATTTTAGGCCTTGCAGCTATCCTGTGCAGGAAAGAACATGCTGCTTCAAAATAATAAGCGTCGGATGATTCCTTGGCATTAGTTATTTCTTTAGTTTCCAATACCCTTGGATTTTCATCCTCTAGTAAATTATACATTGCCTCCCATTATGTAATCTCGCCATCTGCATTTCATGTTGTATCAGAGACGAGTGGATACATGTCTGAATCTTCAAACAAAGTAGCCTCTACAGTCTTCTTTCCTTTCTTAGTCAGTTTTTTAGCATTGTTTCTTTCAGAAATTTCCTGAAATTTAGGCAATGGAGAAAACAGAATGAAACGCAAAGCGACAGTGAAGGCAGAAACACAATAACACCGTAAATTCTGAAAGAACATAAGGATGAAGCTTTTGTTACAAACACGAGTAAAAAATATATGAATCTTCTCGAGTCATTAAAATAGTAAATGCGGTTGAACCTTATTAATTAGGCATTAAGGCCTAGGTGTGATTCCCTTTGTGTCTTATCAAAACATCGCATCGCAAGTTCCTGAATGATATTCCAAATTGGTGAGTATTAAGTGATATATTGATCCTGCGATTGTGATAAATCACAATATCTCAAAGTCGCAATATCGCAATATCGCAATATTGCAATATCAGGAATAGGCCAATTCAAAATCGTCTATGTTTTGCGATGTGCGATGAGTGGCATACTTGTTGATTTTTCAAGCACTTTTTTTTATGTGAAAGATTATTTCATTGAGACATACATTTTATTATATAAGGAATACTTTAAAGCCTTTAATTTAAATAAAAATTTCAACACTGCGTTCGGTCTTCTAAAGGGGTTTCTTTTATCGCGTTTCACGGATTCCGACTCACGACTAATCTTTGTTACCTTGGATTTTGAGATTTACGATAAAGCGAGAATGCTTGTTACTAAGTGACTTGGCTCGATATCTTAATATTATCCAACGTTTTATTACAAATGGTTTCAAAAGGAAAACTCTTATTTGCTAAGTCTTTTGAAAAAATAAATTTGAAGGGTCCCCATTTATTACTACAATATGAACTATTATAAAATAAATGGGGGGGTTGTTGAATAGTACAACACCAACGTTTATTATGCATTCATGGGCTAATTTAGCCCCTATTAATTAAGAAATTCCTAATTAATGATTACGAAATAGATCCAAGGCTTCCTGCAGAACTCATGCATGACCTGTACAATTTTCTAATTATACAAATGATAGTTAGCTTCCCTTTAACCCTAATCTCAACTGGGCCTTTCTTAGAATTGACATGCAACAAATATTTATACTGAATTATCAGTTAACTGATTGATCACTACTTGTGAATTAAATCAGATTTAATTCACTGGACCTATCACTAGCTCATATCTTAGTTAGAACTAGTTAAAATGATTTTAACTCAAATAATTGAGTTAAATAATTACAACTCACAAATAACTCAACCAGGGCTCCTAAAAAGTAGGACACACCCTATATGCCTCTAGTTTAACATCCAACTCGAATTGGCCGAGCTAACTAAGTCTTCCTGACTCAGTTAACACTTACAAGTTGTCATGTGATGGAATTAAAATTTACTTCTAATTTAATTAAGGGAAAATTAAATTGGGAGCCCCCTTGGGGTGCCATTTCAACAAAACTAGAGGCATGTAGAGTTCTCTTTAAGTTTTAGTAGGTCCATTTACATTTTATTTTGAGTTGTAATGAGTTAACTCAATTATTTGAGTTAAAACCAGTTTAACTAGTTCTAATTGAGGGATGATCTAGTGATAGGTCCAATGAATTAAATATGATTTAATTCACATGCAATGATCAATCAAATAACTGGAAATTCGCTATAAATAGCTATTGCATGTCAGTTCTAAGGAAGGCCTAGTTGAGATTGGAGATAAAGAGAAGAGATCTATCAGTTGTATAATTAGAAAATTGTACAGGTCATGCATGAGGTCATCAGGATTCCTTATGTGTATTTCACAATCTATTGATAGGAATTTCCTAATTAATATGGGCTCAATTAGCTTAGGAATGCTTGAGCAAGGATGGTCAGGCAGAGGCAAGGAAGTGGTTAAATATTGGGCCAAAATTGCTTAGATCAGAGTGATATAGTCATTAGAGTGGAGAGGTTTCTCAATAAGAGAAATGGCATTGTATTGTTTCATGTTCTTGAATTTATGAAATATACAGATAGTGAGGTTTTTAGTTGAGGCTTTCCCCAGATACATCTTGTGTTGTGTGGTTGATAATTATTTCTCTTACTTGCTTATGTGTTTGTGCGATCGAAATTGGTTTCCGTAATTTGTAGAATTAATTCACTATTTTGTTTTAGTACGTTACAAGATGAGTTGAATCTATTTAGATATTTCTACATGGTATCAAAGCAAGAATCACTATAGAAGAGAAGAACCAGATTTTTTTTAAACAGGTGAATCGAATTTATAGATTTATTCTTCAGGACCAGGAATAGATCAATATGTCTTTCTCTTGATTGAGACTCGAATATTCCCTTGCAGGTAATTCAAATTACATAGCAAGGAAGGAAAATATGGAGGCAGTGATGGAGGACAACAGACTAAAAGGAAGTCATAGACAATGATATTTCCCAACTCGCAGTAGCAGATGCCCAACTTCTTGATGCATGGAAGAAGAATGTAGAAAAGGCGAGAAGGATTTTGTTAGAAGGAGTTCGAGTTAATATTGTCTCAAACCTCCATGGAAAGGAAACTCCATATGCTATTTATAAGTCCTTAATAGATCTATTCCAGAATAACACTGACCATAGGAAGTTGGCATTGAAAGGCAAGCTCAGAAAGATAAATATGGAGAAGGGAAACAGGATTCCAAAATACTTGTCGAAGTTCATTCAGTGTCGAGATGAGCTTGGAAGTGTTGGAGTGACAGTTTCCTCGGATGATTTGGTGAGCCTAGCACTTCTAGGCCTTCCCAAGAGCTAGCATAGCTACCAGGACTCGGTGAATAGGAGGGATAATCTACCAGAGTGGGAGCGATTGTGGTTTGACTTAGTACAAGAAGAGATTTGGCAGAACACCAAATATGGATCATCATCAAAGACTGATGATGAGGAGAACTGTGCCTTGGCTGGAAAGGTGAATAAATGGAAAGGAATGCATCCCATTCAAAATCAAATTCTTTTTAGGCGGGAAAAAAGCGAGACTTGTCCAAGGTAAAAAAATTTCACAGTCATGAGCTTGGACATTATGCTACAAAGTATCTACACAAGAATACCAACAAGAAGTCTTCACGAGGAGCAGAAGTTGAAGCACTTGCTTCACAGCTTGAGTTGGATTTTACCCTCATTGCATGCATTGTGTCATCGGTAATGGGTTTTGTGGGTACTTAGATAGTGGAGCTTTGTTACGTATGGCTGGTAACAAAGAATTCTTCAGTAACTTGGAGGAGAAGGATCTCTAGATTCACATCGATATGGCAGATGATGGGAGGTATATCATTACCAAAATAGGTATAGTTACTTTTTAGAGGAATTAAGGTACTCCTCTTGCATTAAAAGATGGCATCTATGTTCTTGGTTTAAAGAAGAATTTGGCTTTTGTTGCTATGTTGGAATACTGTGGCTATGAGGTGATATTCAGTGAAGGAAAGGTGTTCCTTCATCACAAAGCCACGGGCCAGGTGAAGAATATTTGGGTTTGAGTGAAAAACCTCTAAAAATTGGATGTATAAGAATGTGTTTCCTTGAGCACGAAAGCATAGAAGGTGGAGAGTTGAGACATCGGTGATTTATGGCACAAGAGATTGGGCCATCTACACCATGGCACTTTTAAGATCATGCAATATATTTCTACAGGACTTCCAAAGGGTGCACTTGCGCACCGAGATACATGAAAATGGTGTACATTGGGGAAGTATACCAAAGCCACCTTTCACGATAAGGAAATCTGAGAAAAGGTGATCCTTGAGAGAGTTCACTCAGACATGTGTGGACCGTTCTCAAAATCTTCCACAGCAAAACATAGTTATTATGTCATTTTTGTAGATGGTTTTTCATGAAAGTGGTGAATTTATTCATGTAGAAGAAAGATCAGGTGTGTTCTCCAAGTTTTGTGAGTTCAAGGAACTTGTAGAGAAAGATAAAGGGAAGAAGGTGAAGGTTCTGAGGAGCGACAATGGTGGATAATATGTATCAAACGAATTTAAGAACTTATGTTCTTCACAAGGAATTCGAAGGGAATTGATAGCACCTCATAATCCACAACAGAATGGGGTTGCAGAAAAGAAGAACATAAAATTGTGGGAGCAACATGAGCTATGTCACATGACTAGGGCCTATCGTTGTATCTATGGGAGGGAAACATACAATACAACAATATTTGTGCAAAACAAAACTCCTCATTGAATACTTGGGATGGGTACACCAGAGGAAGATTTTTTCAGGTAAGAAACCATATGTTTTTTTAAAATTTTGGTTCATCATTTTATTTCCATGTGACAGAAGATGCGAGGAAGAAGCTAGAGCCAACAACTAAGTTGGGGATATTTGTGGGGTACACGAATACACTTCAACACTGCCAGGTGTACTTGTTAGCACACAGGATGAAAGTGGTCATAAGAAATGTGAAATTCGATGAAGAGAAGTACATGTGAATTTTCCTTGAGAGGGAGCTTCAGCTGCATGCAATTGAGGAGCTCTTGGCTCCAAAAGAAGAACTTATAGATGTGGAGCAGCCACAAGCAGAAGTGTAAAGAGTTGAACCACCCACTCATGCAGATATGTCCCAATACGGAATGAAGTGCACTATAGAGGCTGACAGGTTGTAGGCTTGATGCTAGAGAGATTGTGGGAGCACCCACATCACAACGCGGGCATAGAAATTCCCCGGAGGGATATACTAGATACATGGATATTATGAGTGAAGGTGTAGAGATAGAGGCATCCTCTTTTGTGGAAGTAGTTCAACAACCAATTTGGGTTGATGCCATAGTGGAGGAGTATGACTCCATTATTAGAAACACTACATGGGAAGTTGAACCATGACCATAGGGGAATTCAGTTGTGAGATCTAGGTGGATCTACAAGGTGAAGCATACAGCAGATGGGAGTGTGGAGAAGCACAAGGTCAGGTTTGTGTCCTGTTGTGCTATACAACAACCCCCATTTATTTTAATAAATGGAGACCCTTTAAAAATAATTTTGAAATTCATTTCATTTATTTTTTAGCTTAAGTCAAAAAACTTTAGGAAATAAACTTCTTTTGATTTTTCCGCTTTCATTCCTTAGTGCGCATCGCAATTTTCATAGCTTAAAAAATTAAACAACTTAAAATCCATTAAGTCATGCGGGCTGCAATATACGCTAAGCTCTTTCCAAATTCATATCAAAATCTTATTGCAAACACTTCAATCACCCTATAAACCAAAATCGCATTGCACCTCATTTAAACGATCAACTTATAAGCAATTCAATGAAAGTTGCGATTGCGCGGACCCGATGAGCCAATAAAGAAACAAACATAAAGTTCCAAAGTCCGATAAAGTGCAGCCGCTTGACTTATTAAATGCACACTTTGCATTTCGCAGGACTTAACTAAAAGAAAACTCATTTACCACATAAAAGTTGCAATGTACGATTTGTGCAAATCGCATTTTGCATGATTTAAGGGTAACATCATAAATGGAAATAGTTATAAGTTGCGATATGCGATGAATGGTAGTTAATTTCTCAAGCATGTGAAATTGTTCATGTCATATCAAACTGAATACGCAATCCAACGTCTTAAATTTATTGATAGATACTTCACGTGAAGGTGTAAGAGATTTTATTTTAAATGATTATTGATGATTAATGGCATTTAATAGAAATAAGGTTTTGATAGATTCATATCTACTTCGAGCATGTGTTGAACTGATTGAACATCAGATTTATTTCAATTCTATTTTCCTCTCTGTTCTCTATATTTTTAATGTTTTCTCTATTAGCTTGACATCAAGAAACCACTTAACGAAGCGAGGGAAATCGAGATGAACAAGAAAGGAAAAAGAAATTGCCCAACTATCATCTATCAAAGACTCAGACATGTCTCCCCTATTCTCAGACACCACCTACAACAAGGAATGTGGAATTTCTTCATGGGAGGCAATGTACAAGCTTTTTTAGGATGAAAAGTCAAGGTTAATAGTAAAAGTTGCTTCAGCAGGCGCATCTGTTTCTTCAGACCTGACCTATTTTGACATTGCATGTTCATTTATCCATAAGGTAGCATCAAGGCCAAAGATTCTCCCCTATAAAGCTATGGTTAAGTGGGTAATTGACCACTTAAACATAGAAGATATAAGATTCAAGGATTCAAAGGGCGATAATATTGGGTCATTCAGGGAAAAATATTTGAGGACAATGTACTGCTTACCCGTCCTGTAACAGAATTATGACAAAGCTTTTCTTCAAAGATTTAGAGCAAAACATCCAGACTTGATGAAAGTCATAAATTAATGAAAGGAAGACTAGGGCAAGCTAAACAAGATAAACTCGGTACGTACCCAATAGCACAAATTCCTTCCCCTTATTTTTATGTTGCCGGTATGTTGTGTATATTATATGAAAAACCTAATACCTCTAGGTTTTCTGTAGATTGGGTCCCATTGATTGACGCAATCATCAATTCTCTAATTTTGAATTGGGAAAAATATCCTATCTGATAATTTAGCCAGAAACATCATGGAGTATAGGAATAAAAGAATTGTTTCATCTAGAGAAATACCCCCCTTTTATATGAGTGCCTATGTCATGGACGTAATTTTCTTTTATTCTAGTTTTCCTACCACGGGATGGAAATGGACAGCCCAAGACCCTACCCCAATCCACATTTACCACAGAGCTCTTTGCGATTCAAACTTCCATTTTCATTTTTACAAAATTTTCGATAGAGTCATGTTTCCTATGCACCAGATGATATTCAATGAGAAAGCCCCTAGGGTTTCCAAATAGGCTAGTACAGACATTTTTTCTGTTGTTGGATAGTTCGCAGAGGAAAGTTTCACTTATGTCAGAGTATTTGGGAGTTATGCTTCTCCTCACGTCTTGCCATATTATGTTCCTAATAGGTTACTTGCAAGAGAAATTTCCTACCAGCTTGTTGTAAATGGTATTTCAAAATAGCTTAAAGATGCTAAGAAGGTCGTTTGGCCTAATTTCCCTTTACGGTGTGGTACTTTTTCCTTTTTTGATATTGGTCATGCCTACATGGAAGTTTCAAAAGTTACTCTATTGAATTTTCCAGTAATTCCAAGATGGCCATATGATCTGAATGATGTAATTAAAAACTACATCACAGAGCTCAATGTAAAACCTTTTGTAAAAGATATAGATAGATTTGATGATTTCTTTCAAGGCATTGAAAAGTTTTCATATGTACTTAATTTTGCATCCATTCAACTCAATCAATATAACTTTGAATCCTTCCAAGCATACAGAAATAAGAGACTAGAAAATATTCCTTTGGATTTATTGACTATTGAAGATGTCGACAAACCTTCTCCAAGTATTAGCTTGGATAATGAAGTGAAAGACATGTCTGAAGATGAGTCGGGAAAATCATAGAATCAATCTTAAAATTTAGATCATTCTGAAAATGAATCCAAAAACATAAAGGAAAACTCATAAAAGATAATTAATCAAGTAATCCAAGATATTGAGATGCAGGAGAAAGGAGGAAGTAATGGAACAGAGTCAACTTCCCAAGAAGTTCAACACAGTCAAGATACACTTGATCAGTCAGATAATATTGAATGGGATGATTTTTCTAAAGCAATAAATACTCCTAAAACAAATCCCAGTATTGATCAAGCTACCAGTTTTCAGACACTTGAACATTCCCAGAAGCTAGTGGAAATTGTTACTCCACTAAAACAAGTTCCTGAAACTCATGATCGAGAGGTAATCCTGGCTTATCCCATAGAAAAAATAGTGTTACAAGTTGAGGAAATTCCTTCGTTGGATGTCTTCTAGAGTCCTAGTCATAAGGATGTAGTTAAGAGAAGAAAAAGGAGAATAATTGATGATACAGTCACAGACCTTACAAATTAATATGTTAATGTTTTTTGGAAGGATCCTTTAGCTGATCCTACTAAATATTTAACCAAACTATCACAGTTTGTAGGGGCATATGCTACTACCATTGTTGATAAAGCTACTGAGGTTAAAATGTTGTTGAAGAAGAAAGAAGAAAGAATACAAGAATTAGAGAAACTGTTAACTCAAGAAAAGTCTAACTCCAATGAGAAAATGGGATTGAAAATGTCCCAATTTCAGAAGGATTTCAAAAATATTAATTTACAGCATCAAGTAAAACTCACTGAGAAGCAAATTGATGCAGAAAAAATGTAAATTACATAAAACCGGTGGACCTGTGGGTTATGGGCCCACGTATACATCAGAAGCTTTTCAATCACTCATAAATCACTAATGTTCTCCTACATCTGAGAACATTTACAAATATGCCTCTCAATATTTAATTAAACCCTATTCTAAATGTCTCACATAAAACACTCAACATATTGAAAATTACATTAATTAAATACTTAAGAAATCAACTCTTTTTAAAAACATAAGACCCTCTAGATTCTACTAAATGTACACATTTTTAGAACCATGATGCTCCTGCATTAGACTCCCAAGGTAGAAAATAAGCATGATCTCCAGATCATGTGCTTCCATTATTTGTCTTGGATCCTATACTTTGTTCTTTAGTGATTTCCATGCTCCTTTTAACTGTTGTCCACGTACTCTATTGTCTTTCCTTGCTTCTCCTAGTTTCCATACCTTCGTTTGTAACATTCCATTTAATTTTCCTTCAATATTTGCTATGGTCCAGCCTTTCATACAATTGATTATCTGTCTTATTTGTCTACAACTCCTTTCCTTATGTACATTTCTCATAAGCTTCATCAAATTATCTATTTCTTTGTCCAAATTACTTTGTTTTTGTACTCTTCCCAATTGTTGAGTTCTTACTATTTTAAACGGTTTTTTATCTTCACCTCTTAATTACTGAACTCTTATTGTTATTCTTACATCCTTACCCTCTTCTTCATGATTATTATTTATGACAATTTATTTGTCTTCCTTTTTCAGCAATTCATCTTGAGTATATATCCTCTTATTTTCCAACTTTCTTCTTTGAAGGTCTAACTTCCTATATAACTCAATAATTTCAATTGGAGTAGAATTTGGAAACTTTACACCATTTCCAATACCTTCACTTGTTGTTGACAAATCACCAGATGGTCCTTCTCCCTTAGGTTCCTTGACTTTTTCCATTTGTTGTTGTTGTTTCTCTTTTCTATCACTGACTTTACCTTCATTGTTTGCAGTTGTCACTATCTCTTCACTAAATCAGATTCAGATCTGATTCTTCTCTTCGCTTTTGCTTTTCCACTCTGATTCTCTAAAAACTCTTCCCATTATGTTCTCTTCAAAGAACTCTTGTTGTCCTGATTTCATCAAAACCTGTTCTCTGTTCACAAATCTGTTATGTTGATTATGAAATAAAATAATTCCATAAGTTCTGAATTATCTTCAAATGACAAACCCACTCGTATTTATCTTCCATGGAGTATACCTGCTCTAAATTTCTCCCAAAAGAGCTTTTTCTCGCTCTGATACCAAATTGATGCAGAAAAAAAACTGCAAATTACATAAAATCGGTGGACCTGTGGGTTATGGGCCCACGTATACATCGGAATATTTTCAATCACTCATCAATCACTTATGTTACATCCAATAACATTTATAAATATGTGTCTCAATATTTAATTAAACCCTATTCTATTTGTCTCACATAAATCACTCAAAATATTGGAAATTACATTAATTAAATACTTAAGGAATCAACTCTTTTGAAAAACATAAGACCCCCTAGATTATACCAAATGTACACATTTTCGGAACCATGATTCTCCTGCATCACAAACACAACTGGAGGTAGCAATGAACAGATTACAAAGCCGGCCACAGTTATAAAATTTCATAAAGGAAGCATTAGATGTGAATGCTAAGTTAAAGCAACAACAAGAAGTATTTTTCCAACAAGCTTCTATTATTGGCTCTTATTGTGACTCAAGTGAAATATTGATCTAGAAAATAGCTATTTAGAAACTTGAATGTGAGAACATCGAAAAGAAAATCAATATACACATTCAATGGAAAGCATTAGACTCAGGCAAGGAAGCTGGTCGACCCTAGATAGACAAATCCCACAACCAGATCTTATTCACGGATTGGGAAGCACAGATAAATCAAGCAGCAAAAGCATCAAAGATGACAAAAGAAATTACTGAATTTGTATGTGAACAACGGTTGAAAGCAGAACTTATCAAAGAGTGTACGTCTGAAGTACTCTCATAATTCAAATAGTTGGAAACACAGTGGAAACAAAAGGCAGAAACACAGGATGAAACAATTAAAAAAATAAATAAGTTTTATCAAGAAAATTATTGGAGTATTCTAATCAAACCTTATCATCAGTACCAGACCCTGTAGTCTTTAACAGATTCAACAAGAAGGTTGCAGCCAGCACTCTCAAATGTAGTATTCAAGGGACAGGTTAGATCGAGAATTTTGCAGCCAACTCAGCTCAAGCCCATGCTAGATATTTATCAACTTCAGGATCAAATCCAAAAGAAAGATCGGAATTCATAAGTCATATGGTTACTTTATTTTGCAAGATTGTAGTTAAATTTAGTCTTACGAGGATGGTTGTTTGAAATCTCCTCTATTTTTATGTAATAATCTATTTTTAAAACATATTTAGTTTAGTATTTAAACACCTCTCATGCATTTAGAGAAGGGTCCAGAAATTTGTCAAAAACATTCTCAAAGAATTAACTATTGTAAGTTTGTGAATGCTTTGATGAATTAATGGAACATGGTCTAATATCTTTTGACATTTGAAGTTGTTTAACTGATGTTGCACTACTATACTCTTTAAATTTCTTTAAAGTAAAGAGAATCGGATATCTACTATCAGTTTACATGAGTAGAAATTCGTACATATGGTACTTCTATTCACTTGCTTTAAGTATTACTTTCTAGATTGGCAATCATCTATTTATTGCATTATATATTTGAAACGTCATTATAGATGAATGTTACATGCACTTTTGTACTAATATTTGTCTATGATTTCTTATCTAATATATAATCACACATATGAATGTGATATAATTTTCACAATTCTTCTAATCAAACTGTTTTGTTATAAGTATCATCTTACATAATTTTCATCTCTTTCGACTATTAAATAATCTACATTACTAATAGTTGAAAGATATATCTTTAGATCGCATTAAGGAAGAAACACCCCGGGTTTATAGTAGAATAGATAGTTTAGGTAGATGCATGTGATAGATTAAAATAATTTTCTATTGCATGTTATATAATAAAAACACACCCCAAAATCATTCCTTATTGGGAAACTAGTCCCACTATCCCCAGTCGGAGCCACCACATCAAACGGAAAAGGAGTTGCTTTAAGGTACGGACCGGGTGGTTTTCCCCCATGTTGTGGCAGCAAATTATGAGGCCTCAACATGGCCATAGGGCTCTCTTAGATGGAGTGGATAGATTATGATGAGACTTTTGCCCCAGCCATAAGGTACTCATCAATCAAATCCATCCTTGCACTCTCAGCGCGGGTGGGATGATGGATACATCATATGGATGTAAATACAGCTCTCCTCAATGGGGTGATTGAGAAAGAGGTGTACATTGAGTAGACAGAAGGTTTTGAGACCTTCGACAAAGAGTCACATGTGTGCAGACTCAAGAGAGAATTGTATGGGCTAAAGCAAGAACCTCATTCTTGGTACACCAGGATCGTGTTGTAGCCGCTACAATAGCACCCAAAATTTTGGGTATATTTAAAATTTTGGGTTCCCCCTCTACCTACTTAGCTGTTAAGGTTTTAACTTGGCCTATGAACGATGATATCCTCGTAACTTGTCCCAAGCCCCTCATGAGCCTTCACACCATTATGATGAGATACTCTTACCGCAGTCGCGCCTTGTGTGAAGAGACTGCCATGCATACATTCGAATGGAAACCTTCTTGTGTATTGACAATTAAAAGCCCTCTCGCCTTGGGTCATTAAGCATGTTGTTGAATACTTATCTTAAGCTCGTTAGTCTCATATGTTTTATCTAGGGACACCATTCTCAAAGAGTAACTGTGATGTTGTAATGTTCCACACAGGTCAACCCCAAGGGTGACAACTCCTCAATTTTGTCACGACATCGAGGGAAATAAAAGTGAGCTCAACAACAAGGCCAAAGTTGCGAAACAGGGGAGGAGGAGCAGCAAGTGACCAGTACTATTAAAAGGAGGATGGTGTGATACATGTTTATCAACAAAAGAACCTTTTATGCCACTGATGCAAAAAATCATTCTTCACTAATGTACATCGGATTCTTAGAATCACTCCATTTGGAAATGTCTGTACCAAATGCCATCTTGCATGAACTAGAAGCATTTGTTGTGATTTATCAAATCTAAGCTTAAATAGGGACTGGACAAGGTATTTACATTTTGTGATGGCATATATCTCACCTTAAAGGAAGTTTTGAAGATCCTGCACAATACTAGCTTAATGTCAATGCATACACAGAAAGGAACACATTTCACGAATTCGACAAGTCCAACCTGAAGTAGAGCCCGGGTGAACAAAGTAGACTCAGAAGATTTCCCTAAAGAAATACAGTCTCATTTAAAAGCGTTCTCGTGTTGAGCATCAGTGCGAAAGCACACATGTTGGTGTTGGCAAGGCAATGGCACAGTTTCAAATATCGATCACACAGTTGGGAAACAATATATATTAACTCTAAGTTACATAGTGGGTGCACATCTATGGACCAAGGTTATGGTTTTAAACATTATACAATTAAACCAAGGTGCAAAAAATAAAAACCATATGGTTTCAAAACCATAAAATATGGTGGAGCAGAACTACATGGAACACGTTACAAATGGGCGCAAATACTTCTATGCCGGAGTTTTAATCTATGGTAAAAAATTTGGAGCAGAACTACATGGAACGCATTACAAATGAGCGCAAATACTTCTATGCCAGAGTTTTAATCTATGGTAAAACATTTGGAGCAGATATATATAGTGGCCAAATTTTATGATGAAAACACGGAGCAGAACTATAGTGGAAATTTTATAATAATTATGGTGCAATTATAGTCAAAAGAAAAGCAGAGTTGCAAAATTACGGTGCGTATTAACTGTGGGGTCTGCATGGGGAAGTACGCACGCCCTTTGTGAAACTTGCAATTTTTTATGATGATATTTCAAAATAGCACTACCATCGTGATCGATGCAGTATATGTAGAACTGGGGGCAAAGATAATTTCTCCCACTGATTAAAATATGGTTGTCGCTATTCGATTATGGTGAAGGATTGTCATCCTTGTGTAGAAGGAGTAATACACCTCAACTGTCTCGTTCGTTTTGAGTTTTTTTCAAGTCCACGAGGGATATTAATGTACTAACTAGTGGGCACGCTATTCATATGGACTGTTTCGAAGAAATACAACGACACCTACAGCCTGTTTGTCCAGCATGTTTTAAGTCATTCCTACCATGACAAGAAGATCTGGATTTTGTGCAATGATTATAACGTAACTTCAGTAGTATCATTTCACTTGGTCGCACAAAAACGCCTGAACTACAATTCGTGTAATGCCTGGCAAACCAGAGGATATCGTACCTTTTTACATGTTTTGACCATTACGTGTTTCCCTTGTGATATTTACCTGAAGGTTCTGATGGGCAATCGTAAAACATGTTGCAGCCATGAAGATGATTTATTTTACGTTACAAATAGCAGATTCGCTGACCCTTTGGAGGCTCGTTTGCACGGCACAACGTGTTCATCTCAACATTGATGGAAAAGGCATGTGTGCAGTTGAAACGCACGATGTAGACACAACAGAGGGTAATCGACTTGGTGGTAATGGCAACTTGGGGTCGGAGGGTGAGCACAAATGAAGATGGTCAAGTCGTTGAGTGTTGTTGGTCATCAGATCGCAGATCAACCTCCCACATGTCTGTGCGACTCAAAAAAAGTGTGACTATGCGACCATGGGGAGGTCGCAGTTCAGCCCAGGTCGCTGAGTCACAGCATACCCAAAAACCAATGAAGTGCGACCTGCCAGAATGTGAGACTATGCGACCCTGTGAGGTCGCAAGTTCAGCCCAGGTCACTAAGTCGTAGATCTATGAGACCAATGTAAAGTGTGACTTGGTAATTGTAGCAACCCTGCGACCTTTTAAAATTCTCAGCCCAAGTGAATACAAAGTCACGCGACCCCTCCAGGTCGCTGAGTCGCTGATTTATGGGGCAAACAAAAGCTGCGACTTGTAATAAAAGATGCACATGATGCTTCAATAATCTAATCGAGTCCAGCACTCTGCCTTTTAATGTCCCCACCAGATGAGAGAGGGAAGGAAGTCCTTATTACAGAGAAGGTCCATCACTAATCAAGAGAAGATGAGAAGTTGTCCATGCATCATATGCGAGAGAGCGAGTGAGTAGATATAGTGTTGCTAGATCGATAGTTGCCTCCTGTGCGTATAAGGTGGAAGTTGTTGGTCTGCACAATGAGCCAAAGTTTTTCCCAACAAGCAAGAGGGCCTATTTTCAAAGCAAGGAATGTGAGATGAGGAATACTGCTATAGAATCCGAAGATCACCAAAAGAAGGCCGCAAGTCGCAGATCTTCTTGAGGTCGCAAGTCGCAGATCTGCTTGAGGTCGCAGGTCACAGATTGTTAGAGGACGCAAGTCGCAGATCTGCTTGAGGTCGCAGGTCACATATTGTTCAAGGTCGTGGGTCGCAAAATCTACTAAGTCGCAAGGGAACCCAACGGTCAGGAAGAAGAAAAGTCAAGGAAGCCCAAAGGGCAAGTTTTTCCTATAAATACTCCCTTCAGGAACAAACACAAGATCTTTTTTTTTGGGACTCGAGCTGAGAACATTGTATTACCAGGACTATACAATTAGGAGTATGAATACAAGAATTTTGCAAAATCTCTTTGTGGATCTGATGTTGATATATGTATGAGCACTATGAGTATTATATTTTTCAGTTTCTAAACATCTTTAGATTAATGGAACTGTATCTTTAATTCATATCACATTTGCATGACAGTTTGATCAATACATGTTAATGATGGTTGAGTTCTTTTCACTTTCTTAAAGAATGTTAATGAATTTGTTTATTAGCATTTGTGTTATCATTTAAAAATTTCAAGAAGTGAAGGGCATTTTTGCCATAAAGAATTGTTTCTTTGTGGTCAGAACAGCCTACAAGCATGACCCCAATGATGTGTTGTTAACAACACTTCCTTCGGCCCTTATGCTTCATTATTTCACCTCGCTACGCATAGTGTTATATGTACATTTAATGCATCAATCATATGTCTTGTATCATCCGATTAAGTGTGTATCCACAGGTTTATAGAGTTTAAGCGAGACCCAAAGAAAGGAGAAATCAGCGGTAGCCGGACCCACACCCCGGACGGGATCCCTATTCCAAATGGTTCAAGGTCTAATTGGGAATTTTTACTGGGGAGATCCCCTGATGTTGGCTAGACAGATTTTCCCGTCAACAAAATTGGCGCTAGAAGGAGGGCCAGATGACAAGCTAAGCCCTTAGAGCCTACAGTTAATATCATATCTGTAATGGCTCGTCCCCAAATCATTCTCCCAAGATGTTTGTCATATTTTTTTGAGCCTCGATGCTTTATCCCCGATAAAATTATGTATCACTTGTCCCAGTTAAAATTCGATGGTGAAAACGGAGTGTCCATAACCCAACACCTTTTAAATTTCCGTGACTTTGGTGAGTGCTAAGAAATTGACAATGAAGGTTTGATTTGTTTTCTTTTCTTCCTTACCCTCGAAGGTCGCGCTAAGCAATGGTGTTGCACATTGCCGGAAGCTTCCATCCATTCGTTTGAACAACTCGCCAGTGAATTACAACAAGCTTTTCACAGGTACGATTTTCAAAGTGTATTTATAAAGTTAAATGACATCAGAATGGAACCTTAGGAACCTCTAGATGAATTTTCTATTATATTTTTTTATTATTGTTTTGAGTTCCCTGAAAAGGATGTTGATTGGAAGTTGTTAAGTGAACAATTCAGGTATGCGATCCTCGTTTCCCTTGAACATTTTCAAGTAGCAACCCAACCTGATCCTAGTGTTCCCTATGACGACCCGCAAGTTGTCAGCTGTTCGGACTGTGTCCCTAATGTTTCCTTGTCCATATCCCCGAGTTTTGACCAAATTCAGGCCTCCAAGGACAGTATTGATATTTATGGTATGCTTGCTCCTCCTCTTGAATTGCCAGGCAGCGGAGTTGTGACCTCGAAAGTTCTGAGCAATGATAGACACTTGCAAGAGGATAAAGCTTATTGTACTACCTTTGAATCTTTCACACACCCTGTCGAATCAAGCCTTGAAAACCAAATGGGCCCAACATCCCTCCAGGTTCATGAAACCTACCTCGAGCCTACTCGATGTCTCCCCGGACACAGTCCTAAATCTGATTCGCATACTGATTATGAATCGACTCTTATCCCGGATGAAGTTGATTCCCTCACAAGGCCTACCAGATCATTGTTTTCTCTGAATGACACGGATGTGCGTATTGAAAAGCCTTGTATGGTTAACACCCTTGCAGCTCAATCTTTTCGTTCATTATTCCCCGATTTATTTCATGAGTCCGCCACACCAGTAATTTCTTCGAGACATTTAAATTTTCCTTATACTGGTATTGGCGACAATCATAAGCACGCAGATGGTGTTTCACAATCATAGTTCCAAATTGATGAATCTTTTAAATCTAATCTTTCTCACTCAGAATCTTTAGACAGCCATAGGAGCAATTTCCTATCTGGGCAACCTCAAGATGTCCTCTTTATTGATCCATCTCAGTTGGTAACTCCTGGGGAGCCTAACATGTCAGGTACCCAACTTGATCAAATCAATGGTTATAGTCATCATTTTTTATTCGAAAACATATTCAATCATACCATTGAGGATTGTCACTCATATCTCTTTGCTAACCATATGAAGACACCAAAATATGATAATTCGCTTTGGGAAGATTCAAGTACCCATCAGAAAATCGAAGCGCTTCAGCTTCTGCCGGCTGTTACCCCAGGTTCTTCTGATCCTGACAAGACCCCTCAAACAACCCCAACTAGGGTTTCTCAGATTAGGGTTTCTGAAATGACGATCCCCAAGTACCATGCTCCTCCCAGCATAACAGCGTTGAATTCACCCCACCCTGGAAAATCTAAAGAATATGATACATTGATTTATCAATCTATCAGTGCGAAAACATTTGACCGAATTGATACAAAGCCCACTGACATTTTGCAACTCACCACAATCCATGATCACATCCATTCGCGTGTTGATCTCGACAAACCATCAAAGTTGGGAAACCCCCTGCTCAAAGGTCTGAATTTTGTTCAAAACAGTAAGGAATTGCAGCCTCCACTAAAAGTGTATTTGGATCCTCATATCCTTTACAGGTTCCAGGAGAAACTCCGAACTAGGGTTTTCAAAATTAGGGCTTCTGCTTTTGGATCCGTAAGTATCTATAATTCGCCTGGCACATGATTGTTGTTTCCACCCCATAAAATCAATCATCCTCACCACCACGATGAGGTTGTTGGTTGGCTCAATGAACCCTATCCGGTGGATGTGCCTGCAAATAGGCAATGGCTTACCCAGCGCCCATCAGACCTAGGATTGTGCATGAATGGATGTGTGTCATTTATTAATAGTTTTAATTTTCGAGGATATATTGTTGTGTATCAGGATAAGAGTGAAATTCATCTTGCAAAATCCACTCTAGCACGTTCTTTGGTAAGTAGCCATGGCCTTCTTGCTATTGCACATGCTCTTCAGGTAAATCTTGTTGTTGGTGCACGATTTTGTATGTTGGCTCTGATTGCGAACATTGTTGTTCTTGCAGGGTGGGAACTAATGCGGTGGTTGCACTGGAAAGCTGATTTCACATAACCCGACCACCTCATTGGTTAAGCTATGGTTTTAGGTGTAGGGTAGTTAGGACTTGTTAATAAAATTTGTTAGTTCAAAGTTTTTAATTAGTTTTAATTGCCAAATTTTTACTTTATAATTTAAAAGTGTGTTTGTTATTTTTGTTCACGATTAATATCTTAGGCATCATCATGTTACAAGTATTTTCCACTCATTTCTTTTTCAGTTGCTTGTTACTGCATAAATAATCACTGCTTGTATTGCGCCTCTTTTCCACCTACAACTGGTTGATTTTTCTCGCACATGGCATTGCATTGCATCTTGAGCCTCGTCTATTACATTGCATCATACACTCTCTTCCTCACATCATTTCCGCTGGTTGTTGACATAGATTTGAAAATTTTTGACATATCGCCTACCGCTGCATGAGCCCTCATTGAAACCCTACCGCCTTGCGAACTTGTTCTACCCCAATTGCTGAAACAATAACCCCATTGTTTGCGTGAGGTTGCAGTGGCTATCTCAAGAGGCAGCTTCCTCACAGGATAGGTCATCGAAGTCACATTTTCAACAAGATGCCTATGAGTCTAAACTTATTAGCCAGGGAGATACGAGCTGACTGTTTGTGGGAGACCTAATGAGTTTGGATGGCCCAGTACCCGTAGCCTAAGCCTTATGCCCAGCATAGTCTTGGACATATTAATGATCTATTTTTCACACTTCGCCTATTGCAGTAGATGGGATGTGAAGGTTTGGCACAAGGGCAAACCCAAATCATATCTTTCAGTTTTTGTAAAACAAGAAGCAACCTCTCTTGCACGTAAAATAAGCCAGGATCCCTCATCCACCCATGAAAAATAAGTGCCACAAGCACATGAAAATAAGTGCTACAAGCACATGAAACAAATAAGGGTAAAGGATCGAGAAAGGCTTCCTGCGCAGAGAGGTAATGCAACAACTCTGTCGGGGTACTGACCAGGCTCGCTGGCAGCGGAGCAACATCGGAAGCTTACTTTAAAAATCCTGAAAATAATAAACATGTTGCCTCGCTCTTCACATCATCAACAACCTACCGGCATCCGTGAGCTTCCGCTTTGATGTGTTCTGATTAAAAATACCTAGTTGAGGCACAAGGACTGGGCATATCTGTAAAGGCCAAAGTAATACAAAGGGTACCCGCAGAACCTGTTCAATATTCCATTGCATCACTATCTAGATTCAGACTATTTTTGTGATATCGACAAAGATGCTGGATTCTACCAGTGGTTCGCCATTTATTGTAGCCGCTACAACAGCACCCAAAATTTTGGGTTCCCCCTCTACCTGCTTAGCTGTTAAGGTTTTAACCTAGCCTGTGAATGATGATATCCTCGTAACTTGTCCCAAGCCCCTCGTGAGCCTTCTCACCATTATGACGAGATACTCTTACCGCAATCGCGCCTTGTGTGAAGAGATCTCCATGCATACATTCGAATGGAAACCTTATTGTGTATTGACAATTAAAAGCCCTCTCGCCATGGGTCATTAAGAATGTTGTTGAATACTTCTCTTAAGCTCGTTACTCTCATATGTTTTATCTAGGGACACCATTCTCAAAGAGAAACTGTGATGTTGTAATGTTCCACACAGGTCAACCCCACGGGTGACAAACTCCTCAATTTTGTCACGACATCGAGGGAAATAAAAGTGAGCTCAACAACAAGGACAAAGTTGCGAAACAGGGGAGGAGGAGGAGCAAGTGACCAGCACTGTTAAAAGGAGGATGGTGTGATACATGTTTATCAGCAAAAGAACCTTTTATGCCACTGATGCAAAAAAGCATTCTTCACTAATGTACATCAGATTCTTAGAATCACTCCATTTGGAAATGTCCGTACCAGATGCCATCTCGCATGAACCAGAAGCATTTGCTGTGATTTATCAAATCTAAGATTAAATAGGGACCGGACGAGGTATTTACATTCCGCGATGGCAGATATCTCACCTTAAAGGAAGTTTTGAAGATCCTACACAATACTATCTTAATGTCAATGCATACACAAAAAGGAACACATTTCACCAATTTGACAAGTCCAACCTGAAGTAGAGCTCAGGTGAACAAAGTAGACTCAGAAGATTTCCCTAAATAAATACAATCTCATTCAAATGTGTTCTTGTGCTGAGCAGCAGTGCGAAAGCACACATGTTGGTGTTGGCAAGGCAATGGCACAGTTTCAAATATCGATCACACAGTTGGGAAACAATATTTATTAACTCTAAGTTACATAGTGGGTGCACATCTATGGACCAAGGTTATGGTTTTAAACATTATACAATTAAACCAAGGTGCAAAAAAGAAAAACCATATGGTTTCAAAACCATATAAGATGGTGGAGCAGAACTACATGGAACGCGTTACAAATGGGCGTAAATACTTCTATGCCGGTGTTTTAATCTATGGTAAAACATTTGGATCAGAACTACATGGAACGCGTTACAAATGGGCGCAACTAATTCTATGCCGAAGTTTTAATCTATGGTAAAAAATTTGGAGCAGATGTATATAGTGGTCAAATTTTATGATGAAAACACGGAGCTTAACTATAGTGGAAATTTTATAATAATTATGGTGCAATTACAATCAAAATAAAAGTAGAGTTGTAAAATTACGGTGCGTATTAACTATGGGGTCTGCATGGGGAAGTACGCACACCGTTTGTGAAACTTGCAAGTTTTGATGATGATATTTCAAAATAGCACTACCATCGTGATCGATGCAGTATATGTAGAACTGGGGGCAGAGATAATTTCTCCCACTGATTAAAATATGGTTGTCGCTATTCGATTATGGTGAAGGATTTTCATCCTTGTGTAGAAGGAGTAATACACCTCAACTGTCTCATTCGTTTTGAGTTTCGTTCAAGTCCACGAGGGATATTAATGTACTACCTAGTGGGAACGCTATTCATATGGACTGTTTCGAAGAAATGCAACGACACCTATAGCCTGTTTGTCCAGCGTGTTCTAAGTCAGTCCTACCAGAACAAGAAGATCCAGATTTTGTGCAATGATTGTAATGTAACTTCAGTAGTATCATTTCACTTGGTCACACAAAAACACCTGAAATACAATTCATGTAACGCCTGGCAGACCAGAGGATAACGCACCACAGACACTTGTCGACCATTACATGTTGCCTTTGTGAAATTTACCTAAAGGTTCTGATGGGAAATCATAAAACATGTTACAGCCATGAAGATGAATTATTTTATGTTACAATTAGCAGATTCGCTGACCCTTTGGAGGCTCGTTTGCATGGCACAACGTGTTCATCTCAACGTTGATGGCAAAGTCATGCGTGCAGTTGCAATGCATGATGTAGACACAGCAGAGGGTAGTCAACTTGGTGGTAGTGGAAACTTGGGGTCGGAGGGCGAGCACAGATGAAGATGGTCAAGTCGTTGAGTGCTGCTGGTCATCAGATCACAGATCAACCTCCCATGCGTCCGTGCAACTTAGACAAAGTGCAACTATGTGACCATGGGGAGGTCACAGTTCAGCCCAGGTCGCTGAGTCGTGGCATACCCAAAAACCAATGAAGTGCAACCTGCCAGAATGTGCAACTATGTGACCCTGTGAGGTCGCAAGTTCAGCCCAGGTCGCTGAGTCGCAGATCTATGAGACCAATGTAAAGTGTGACTTGGTAATAGTAGTGACCCTGCGACCTTTTTGAAGTCTCAGCCCAAGTGAAGACAAAGTCGTACAACCCCTCCAGGTCGCTGAGTCGCTAATTTATGGGGCAAACAAAAGCTGCAACTTGTAATAAAAGATGCACATGATGCTTCAATAATCTAATCGAGTCACGCACCCTGCCTTTTAATGTCCCCACCAGATGAGAGAGGGAAGGAATTCCTTATTATAGAGAAGGTCCATCACTGATCGAGAGAATATGAGAAGTTGTCCATGCATCATATGCAAGAGAGCAAGTGAGTGGATATAGTGTTGCTAGACCGATAGTTGCCTCTTGTGCGTATAAGGTGGAAGTTGTTGTTCTGCGCAATGAGCCAAAAATTTTCCTAGCAAGAAAGAGGGCCTATTTTCAAAGCAAGGAATGTGAGATGAGGAATACTGCTATAAAATCCGGAGATCACCAAAAGAAGGCTGCAAGTCGCAGATCTACTTGAGGTTGCAAGTCGCAGATATGCTTGAGGTCGCAGGTCGTAGATTGTTAGAGGACGCAAGTCGCAGATCTGCTTAAGGTCGC
The DNA here is from genome assembly GCA_034641835.2 of Pinus albicaulis. Taxonomy (NCBI): domain Eukaryota; kingdom Viridiplantae; phylum Streptophyta; class Pinopsida; order Pinales; family Pinaceae; genus Pinus; species Pinus albicaulis. Next base: position 306,669,015 of record CM076582.1, on the reverse strand, counting down.
AGGTCACGGATAGTTCGAGGTCGCGGGTTGCAAAATCTACTAAGTCGCAAGGGAACCCAATGGTCAGGAAGACGAAAAGTCAAGGAAGCCCAAAGGGCAAGTTTTTCCTATAAATACTCCCTTCGAGAACAAACACAAGGTCTTTTTTTTTGGGACTCGAGCTGAGAACATTGTATTACCAGGACTATACAATTAGGAGTATGAATACAAGAATTTTGCAAAATCCCTTTGTGGATCTGATGTTGATATATGTATGAGCACTATGAGTATTATATTTTTCAGTTTCTAAACATATTTAGATTAATGGAACTGTATCTTTAATTCATATCACATTTGCATGACAGTTTTCTCAATACATGTTAATTATGGTTGAGTTCTTTTCACTTTCTTAATGAATGTTAATGAATTTGTTTATTAGCATTTGTGTTATCATTTAAAACTTTCAGGAAGTGAAGGGCGTTTTTGCCATAAAAAATTGTTTCTTTTGTGGTCAGAATAGTCTACAAGCATGACCCCAATGATGTGTTGTTAACAACACTTCATTCGGCACTTATGCTTTATTATTTCACCTCGCTATGCATAGTGTTATATGTACATTTAATGCATCAATCATATGTCTTGTATCATCTGATTAAGTGTGTATCCACAAGTTTATAGAGTTTAAGCGAGACCCAAAGAAAGGAGAAATCAGCGGTAGCCGAACCCACACCTCGGACGGGATCCCTATTCCAAATGGTTCAAGGTCTAATTGGTACTTTTTACTAGGGAGATCCCCTGTTGTTGGCCAGACAGATTTTCCCGTCAACATATCGACATCTATTTCACCGTGTTGGGATTCACCAAGAGTGAAGTGGATGCAAAATTTTATCATATTGTGGTAGAAGGTAAGCTTTTGATCATTTAACTTTATGTCGATGATTTTATACTGACAAGTGATGAGCAGCTCATCAAGTCTTGCAAATAGGATATTGCAAGAGAATTTGAGATGAAGGAAATGGGGATCTTGCACTATTTCCTGGGATTGGTATGGAAACTACATGGGGAGGTATTTGTAACTCAGGGAAAGTATACAATGAGATCCTCAGGAAGTTCCACATGGAGGGAAAGAAACCCATGGAAACTCGTCTATCAGGAAACTGGAGGAAGGAGGATGCTACTATGGGTGAAGTGGTAGATGCTATTGTCTACAGGAAACTTGTGGGTTCACTCATGTATTTGATGAACACGGGACCAAACATATGCTATGAGGTTAACTAGCTTAGTCAAGCTATGGTTAAGCCTACCAAGCTCTTTTGTAAGGAAAGAAAGCATCTGTTGAGATACCTCATAGGCACTATAGAGTATGGGCTATGGTACAGACAGAAAGAAGGAGTAAAGTGTCAAGGCTTCACCGATGAATATTGGGCAGGGAGTCCATCTAACAGGAAGAGCACATTAGGAAGCATCTTCAGCATAGGATCAACAACAGTTTCCTGATACAACAAGAAAAAAAGATCAGTTGCACTCAGTTCAGCAAAGGAAGAGTAAATGGTGGCTAGTCAGGCAGCATGTGAGGCCATCTAGATGAGGAAGATACTTTTTGGTGTATTTGGTAAAAAGAGGGATCCGATAGTGCTTTATTGTGATAACCAAAGTTGCATAAAACTCTCGGTTAATACTGCTTTTCATGACAGTTCCAAGCATATTGATATCTAGTATCACCATTTGAGATATTATGTGTAGAGGTGGATTATGTCATTAAAGTACATTCCCATGGAGGAGCAGGATGCAGACATCTTGATGAAGGCAATGTCAAGAAGAAAATTCGAGTTCCAAAGAGACAGGATCAGGGTAGCAAAAAAAGCCTTTCTTCTTGGGAGGAAGCGTTGAAATTGGAAACAAGAATGGCACCCCATAGGGATTCTAATTTAATTTTCCTTTAATTAAATTAGAAGTAAATTGTAATTCCACATCACAAGATAGCTTGTAAGTGTTAACTAAGTCAGGAATACTTAGTTAGCTCAGTCAATTCAAGTTGAGGGTCAAACTAGAGGCATGTAGAGTTCTCTCTAAGTTTTAGGGGATCCAGTTAGAGTTTATTTTGAGTTGTAATTGGTTAGCTCAATTCTTTGAGTTAAAATCATTTTAACTAGTTCTAACTGAGGGATGAGCTAGTGATAGGCCCATTGAATTAAATATTATTTAATTCACATGCAATGATCAATCAGATAACTAATAATTATCTATAAGTATTTGTCGCATATCCATTCTAAGGAAGGCCCAGTTGAGATTTGAGTTAAAGGGAAGAGATCTATTAGTTGTTTAATTATAAAATTGTACAGGTCATGCTTGAGGTCATGAGGATGCCTTGGATGTATGTGCAATCTATTGATGGGAATTTCCTAATTAATCGGGGCTCAATTAGCCCAGGAATGCGTGAGAAAGGTTGGTTAGGTAGAGGCAAGGAAGTGGTTAAATATTGGACTAAACTTGCTTAGATTAGAGTGAGACAGTTAGCAGAGTGCAGAGGTTTTTCAGCAAGAGAAATAGCATTGTATTGTTTCATGTTCTTGAATTTTTTCAATATATAGATAGTGGGGTTTTTAGCTGAGGCTTTCCCCAAATACATCTTGTGTTGTGCAGTTGATAATTCTTTATTTTACTTGCTTATGTGATTGTGCGATCGAAATCGGTTTCCGTAATTTGTAGAATTGAATTAGTATTTTGTTTTAGTACATTAAAAAATCAGTTGAATCTATTTAGATATTTCTACAAATTGGGTTCTCTCAATAGTAGAAGTACTTAACAATGGGGAGTTGACCAATGAGAACTAGCCCTTGAGGTTTTTATATTGTCCATTTTATGCCCACATTCAATTTAATTTTTCAGAATATTTATGTGTCACAAAATTTGTAACCTTTTAAGTTAACAATACTATAATGATTTTGGAATGTTTCTCTTAATGCATGTTTTTGGAGCATAGAAATAAAATGCTAAAGAATTTAGATTAATTTATTTTTCCTAAACACCCAATTTATCATATTGATTTTTGAAACCGCTCTAGATATACGCTTTGATTATCCAAAAATAATAATTTTATAAAATTCTAAAAATTTTACAATCCAAATTTTTTTTTTTAATTTAGGATCCAATTTAAATATTTGATTATTTAGGTTTATTTAAAATGCCCGCAAACTCCTTAAAACATTCATCCCCTATATTCATAGCTTATAGTATAAGTCTAATTATGCTTATAATTTCTTTTAAATTCTAACATATTTGTGAATAAAAAATTCTTGACTTCTTGTTAGATTTGTGAAATAAGAAAAGCCCATGCAATACACAATGAAGTTTTACTGATTATTTGTAAATAACTTGAGTATTATTGATTATTTTTAAATAATTTGAAATAAAAAACATTTGAATTAATTTAGAGTTAAAACATCATAATGAGTAAATTGTTCTGGAATATTAATAAAAATTTTAAATAAATAAATAAAATATTTTAAATTTTAATTAAAATTAATAAAAATAAATAATTTTTATATTTTATAGTACAATAAATAATAATTTTGATATAAATATAAAAAAATATTAAATTAAATTAATAAATTAAAAAAAAAATCTTATTTTCACAATTATAAAATTCTACACTTTTATATTACAATAAACAATAAAAATGTTCAAATTATTGTGTTTTTAAGAATTATACATATATATAACAAAGTGGTGTTTCAAGATAAATGAGTTTTAATTAAGATAACTTTTGGGTTAATTGAAAAAACTTTAAAGAATATAGGACAAAGCCAAAACGTGTTAACCGCAAATTCCTTGTTCTTTGCCCTCTAGAGTTAGGAGGTTATTTGATGGTGCAAGTCAAGGTCATCCACCTAGTTGTGGTGTTGGAGCCATCCTCCATGCCTTTCAATCTCACTTTTTCTTGTTGAGATATTCCCCTAGTTATGGTTCCAACTCAAAAGTAGAATTTGCTTCTTTGTGGATACTTCTATTTCAGTTACAAAATTTTGGTTTTAAAAAGTACAAGTTCTCGATGACTCAAAACTTGTCAATAATTGTGCCAAAAATAAGGTTCAAGTTAAAAAAATTGGATTACAAGTAGTGCTTGGCCATATTAGGGATTGCATTTCATCTTTCGAATGAACATCCTTATCCACATCTATAAGGAAAAAATGCCAAAGCAAACAAGCTTTCAAAAGAGGCATTTACTCTCCAGGATAGGTCAACCTTATCCATCAAGTATAGGTTGTTATAGGACATGACATTCTCTCTCTCTCTCTCTCTCTCTCTCTCTCTCTCTCTCACACACACACATACGCAAACATATATCATAAGCTCTACTTTAATGAAATAAGAGCCTCAAAAGGGAAAAAAATAGTTGCAATTCTCACAAAAGTTTTGATTTTTTTTCTACAAAAAACTTTATGTAGGTTTTAAGATGATGAAAAATGTAGTTCTATTCAAACTATAATCAAATAACCACAAAATGAATGGATGTAAGTCTATATAAAGACTTTAAGGAGTAAGATGGTTTTTTTATATGTAAGTAGAAATGAATAGTCACAAGATCTGTGGCGACCTTAATTATATTATCATCATCATTAATGATTTTTTAAAGTGGAAAAATTATATGAATGGACTTGCACGGTCATTTTTACCAATGGTCCTAGTTTGGAAAATTTGGGATGAAAATATTGGGTAGTCATTTTGAGGCATTAAATGACCACTTCTTGTGCTCTTGATCTTACTATAGACCTTATATATTCCATACTCTACGCATCGATACCTTTCCAACAGCATAAGAATTGTTGCAATGAGAGCTCATATGATAAATTTATGTCTCTCAGAAGTTTAACTATCATTATTTATCACCATCATTCAAGAGGAGCATTACTCATGGAAAAAGGGTTAGCCACGTGGGGATTATGACGAAAAATCTAAAAGGGATGAGTTGTAACACATGTGGAGTGTTGAATGTGAACTGGGTGGATATTGGTGGCCATATTCCTAGTCCACTTGGACCTCCAACATCATTTATTTCAGATTCCTTAATTGTAGCACAATTTACTATTTTTGGCAGTTTTTCCAGAGTCATTTTGAGGCCCTAAACGACTTTTTTTTGGAAAAACGAGCAAAACCATAGGTTTCTATATGGTTTTTCAATCAAAATTTGTATTCCTCGAATATATATTTCTAACGAGGTATCATACACATCAAGTAGAGATCGTATTCCTGATTTACGACCCCGGGAAATTGATATAACAATTTACCACAACAGGGCCCATCGACTTTTGGCGCTTCATCTCCTAGGGTTAGTTTTTTTATATGTTTATGGTTTTTTGTTGTTTCTAAATAATAAATAGTCCTCCAAGCCTCATTTTAACATATTTCATAAGGCATGTAGACGCCACATATCGTCTCATAGATAAGCTACCATGACCCAAGCTAGTTTATTTCCATTATGCATGTAACAATTTTCAGTACTTTGTTATTAATGAATTGAACTTCTGTTTTTGTTGTAGCTCTGTGTTTTTATTTATATCTATATTTCATTTTCTTCCTTCATAAATTCGGATTAGTTGTATCATAGTGGTATGATATTTCTCTATTTTTATGTGCATGTCCCTAACGAGGTCGAGGTATAAGGATTTGGGAGTTGAACTGGTTGAGCCTTTGCAAGACTGTCCCAGCCAACACTGATGACCTCCCATGGAGAAATAAAATAAAGACGAGGGAGCAGGGGATCCTATCAAATTTTTCTTGAATAATACCTCGAGCAGTAAAGGAACGAGACGATGGACAAATTTTTCCAGAACCTTCGGTGGATGCCCACAAGCGACACGTTTTCATCCAACAGTGACTTTGAGGCACCTCCCCCTTCAAGGTAAAATTTAACTTTGATATCCCTATATTTTAAGGTCAATAGATGCATATGTTGTAGATAAATGTTTGAATCTGTTGAAAGGTTATTTTTCGATCCATAGTTTCTTCGATAAGGAAAATATTAATTTTTCATTTATTAAGGTCACCCCCATGTCAAGAACTAGTGGGAAACTTATTGGTGAGAAAAGGGTCGATGAACCCTCTCTATTTATAGTCGCACCATCTTGGAAATATTTTTGAGGTGTTGTTAAGAAACAATATTACCCCGTGGGGAGCTATGAGGACAAGTACATAAAATGGACCACACTATGATAGCAAAGGGACCAATATGTGCACGAATTCAGAAATATTTTTCATACTCTATGCACAAAGCTAGGTATCAAAGACTCTAAGCAACATCTGGTGCTCGAGTACCATGATTTTTGACACAAATACATTCAAGAATAGATGGATTTCTTGGACATTTCCTCACTTGCTGCAACATACTAATATGTTTCCAAGATTGAAAAAATAAAAAACAAAATAAGTGTGACTTTGGATTTGTGAATCAGAAGTAGGGAAAGAGCACCCCCAAACCGCAGAATAAAGGACCAAGCCAAGGTGGAGCAGCCCAATACAACCCATTGAAGCCGCAAGAAAAGAATGGCACCACAAAGACAAATAGGGACACATTAAAATGGTGTGAGTTCCACAATATCCCCACTCACAACACAAATAAGTGTCATGCCAAGCAGTCATTAGTGGTCGAGATAAAAGCTTCAGAGTTCAAGGAATGTTCAGATTCTAATCAAGAACTCCTAAATGGAATGACAAGGGTAAGAAGATTATTAATGTAGAACCTAGAGACACCATTTCCACCACTATGGTCCAGAAGATTGAGCCCAAAGATCCAGAGGAGGGGGAGTGTATCTTCCACTCACAGATGTGGGTGAAGGGTTCTCTATTGCAATTAATTATCGACAACAGGAGCCAAAATAACCTCATTTTAGCAAAGGTCGTTAAGCGTTTGGGCCTACCAACCACACCACACCTGCAACCATACACCATTGGGTGGCTCCACCAAGGACAATATCTTTGCGTCATCCAGCAGTGTCACCTTCCCTACATTATCAAACCCTTTGCATATGAGGTATTGTGTGATGTTGCCCCTCTTTAATTTTGTGATGTGTTATTAGGCCAACCATACTTGTGGAAGCATCATGTTTTATACAAGTCCAGGCCTCACACTATTATTATTAATTTGGGAAATAATTTATACAGGATGCCAAAGGTAGCCCCACCTCTTGTTATCTCTTTAATCTCTACTAAATAATGCAGTAAGGTCATCTCCCAGACCGAGAAATTTATTTTCATTCTGATTTGATCTCAAAGTAAGGGAAGATAGTGACCACATCCATGGCCCTCGAGAAGGGTTCCCCCATGCAACAGAAAAAAGTGGATAAGGTTGTGGAATAATATGGATACATATTATCCACACCCACAAGCATGCCTTTACATTATCAAGTCAAGCATTCAATCAATCTGACTCCTAGAGCACCTCTACCTAATGGGATGATATATCGTTGCTCCATTATAGAAAAAGAAAAAATAAAGCATTATATCTAGGAGATGTTGCAAAAAGGGCACATCCGAACAAGTTCCTCACCTTGTGGGAACCCGATTGTACTTGTACAAAAGAAGGATGGAAGCTGGAGGCTCTACATTGATTATCAGACACCAAACAAGATCACTATCAAGAACAAGTATCCATTCCCAAAAAATGATGACCTTATTAAACATATCAAAGGGACCAATGATCTGATTCTGAATGTTATTTTTGTTGTCCTAATTTCATCTTCAAATTATAATTAAATTACAGATCACTTGATTTATGTTCATAGGTTTCCTTGGTGTTTGTGATTGTTAAAAAAAGTAAATGAGTTGAATTTTATGTTAAATTAAAGAGCATAAAATATTAAAAACAAATTTTTAACAACAACAATAACATGTACAGCCAATCATCACAATGATCCATTAACACAGTGTTTTGATGAACGAGGTCACCCCTCCTGGGCTACATCTCCTTGGTCCAGCTTTCATTGCTTGGGCCTATGTATTAGCTCAAATGTGAAAAATTGGTGTTTACATTCACCTACTACTCCTGAAACCTACTTCAATGTGTTTATAATTTCCAAATCATCCAAAATAGACTCTTCTTTCTCCCAATTTGGTTGAGTTTTGCAAAATATATGGCCAAAGCAATTTGGCCTAGGAAATCGCCACTAAATCTAGAGATGACTCTACCTAAGACCGTCAAATTTGGAGTTGGCACCCAATTTGGAGGACCGCAAATTTTCCACCATATTAAAATCAGAGTTTAATTAAATACTAAGCACATTTTAACTATAGCTTAATGTGCTAATAGCACAATTATCATAATCCATATTAATTATGGATTGTGTGGTTAAGTGTGGGATTGGGGTTTAATTAAACCTACATTACAATAATCCCACACATTTATGCATTGGCTCCGCTCCTGGTAATGCGTATGGTTCTGTGGGGAGGGGGTTGGCTTGCTCCATTCCCTCGCCAATCTAAACATATGAATTGAAATATATGGTGCGACCCAATGATGCTAAGATCGAAGTCATTGTGTATTGGTTATGAGGGTGCGTTGTGTGGGGGAGGTCGTGGGGTCGAGCCCCGACCTCCACTCAGCCCTGTGGTAATATATTTTTGCACCACAATATCAATTCCAACCTTTGGCATATAATTATTCAGACTTTGAACTTTGATAAACATTCGGAATTGAACCCAAACTTTGAAATGTGGCAATACCATATATATTAAATCCAACCTTAGGATATAATAAAATGTGCCCATATAAAATATAGTTTGACCAAAGTATAATAAGGTTGAATTCACCATAGTTTAATTTGGAAATTTGACTATAGTTGGACTTTGGAAACATATATGAATTTCGGCCTTGACCTTTAGTCCACCAGAGGGGGCACGTGGCAACCTTTGTCTGCACCACGTGTCCACCTCTGGTTGGACTATTCTAACCATAAAAAAATAAAAAAATAAAAAAATAAAAAATCAAATTTGACCTTGGGAGACACGTAAAAAAAAATCATCTTCCAAACTCTCAGATGAATCCTATAGTGACACTTGTCACAGTTTCATTGGGAAAAAATGATAGAATATTCCCATAATATCCCTTTTTTGCTGACTGGGATGCCATGCCACCAACCTGTCACTTCTGCAAATTTTTTAGTCATTTAGGAAAACTAACAACAGGCTCTATCTTCCTCATTCGAACTCCATTTTCGACGAAACGAATTGTGCCAAATTCTTGGAGACGAGATCTTCGACGTCGTTCAGTTTCCATTCGATTTCAAGCACTTTCATTTTTGATATTTTACACTCAGAACCTGATCATTACTCCCCACTAGAAGCCTTTTGGACCCCAAAATATCTTTGCTTACTGATCATGTAGATGAGGGTACAGTTCCCTCACCCTTCCAGTCTCAATTCACTGAAATTTTCTCATTTTCATCCAATTGATCTTTTCACAAAAAATAATCTTTTTCCTTGACTCTTGAGACCCTCTCTTGTTGTTGTTGACACCGTCATGCTGCAATTTCCATGAATTTGCAAAGCGTCAAGTTGTTCTTGCATAAACACACTTGTTCCTACCTCGGTCATTAATCAAAGGAAACTTAAAAACTGTCTCACCTTGCACATTGTCATCATGGTGATTCTTAGTTGCTCTTGCTTTGTACTTGCGTCGACTCTTGACCAAGTATTTTTGCCAATACCATGTACCTTTTGGAAACCAGAAACAAGCACTTGTGGAACCTATGCCTTCTTTGTCAAATTCTTTGGCGCTTTCTCTTTGATCTTTGCACTCTCTTGCATTGGAATCTTGTTTCCAACACTGCTCAACACCGAAGTTGACTGCAGCAAATTTGTCACATATTGTTCACCTCCTTTCAAAGGCAACCTATTAGAGTCCTAAAAAATCTCATTACAAGCATAAGAAACTTCAATGAAATCAACTTGTTCATTCGATGCATCTTTCTGAAACGTTTGATTCAAAACATCTCTATGTTTGATCATTAACAATGTCAAATTCTAACTTGCATTCACTATCATCTTCATTTCTCCTGCATGTATAAGAGACAAACTTTTCTTCTTCTCATGCGCTCTAACTATGTACTAAATTCCATATTTAAACAAGTGATACTTATTCTCATGGCAATGAAATACTGCTTTCCTATCATAAATATATGGACTTCCTAAAACAATACCTGATATCTCAAGCGGCACCACATCAAGTTCAACTTCATCAAGAAAGTTTGAATTGATGGAAAACCTTAGTATGTAATTCCTTTTTACCTGCAAGTTTGCATTCTTGCATATCCACCCTAAAGGATAAGGTCTTGGATGTCTAACAGTTTCAAGGTTGAGTTGCTTAACTAAGTCTTCAGAAATCAAGTTATCTTAAGAACCATTATCAAAAAGTGTGTCTATCTTTGTATGTTTAGAAACGACTCTAATATGAAAGATTTCAATTCTTGTATCTTCATCTTGAGTGACATTGGAACAATTTGAAGAACCAGTGCTTGCTATTTTCTTACCTTTCAAACCCATGGCTGTAATATTTGTTCAATCTCTTAAATCTGAACCTAAGTCATGTTCAATTATTGCAACAATTTTCCCTTTTCTTTGGCTTTCAGTTTGCTTGGCTTCAACTCTGGATGAAGTTTCCAACGATGGTCTTCATCATGTCCATTCTTCGAACAATGTTTAAATGTGATTTTTTCTTTCTCTTTTTTGATAGAGTTGTTTCTCTTTCCTCTTCCATTAAACTTGCCCTTTCCTTTACCCTCACTATCACTTTTCTCATCTATATTTTGTTTCCCTCTTGCTTCTAAATGTATAGCTTGAACACAAACCTCATCTAAGTTTGTGGGATTGAACATGAGAATAGTGTGTCTAAGTTAATCTTTCAAACCCCCATTATATTTTAACAAATTTTCTTGAGAATACAAATTAATAACCAAAATAAGAGCTCTTCTCCTAAATTCATGAGTATAATCTTGTACACTTTGCCCTTTTAATTGTTTAAAATTTTGCCAGTCCATAATGGCCTTTTGCATGTAAGCTAGAAGATAAAATTTCCTTTTGATGGCAGCAATAAAACTTGACCAAGACATTGAGATATTATCATAGTTTTTAATCTCTTCTTGAGTCCTTGCTTCCCACCATACAAGTACAAATCCTTCCACCCTCAAGGAAGCCAATTGAATCTTTATGGCATCTTCATGAAGGTTCTGAATTCTGCAATACACCTCCAATTGATGAATCCAATTATCCAGCCTCTATGCATTTACCTCACCATTATACATTGGAAGCTCAAATTTGACATCAATTTTGAGTAAGGGTGTTTTTTCTTTTGTGGTTTTTGAGTGAGTATGGGTATTTTTGGCTGTGGAAGTGGAATATGATGTTGATGGTGAAGATTAGGATGATGATGAAGATGGTGGAGATGGAGGAGGATTTCCTCCACTGCCCTTTGAATCCTTCTCTTCATCCTTCTTTCCTTCTGAGGTTCCCTCTCCATGTGGAGACTTAGAATTCTCTCCAACCATCCTAATGTCCCTCTCTTCAAAGAGGATCCTAAATCTTTTAGTTAGTTCATAGAAAGCCTTCTTTTATGTGTTGGTGGATAAATCCGTCTTACGGACAAGACCGATCTCCCTAGTACTAAAAGTATCTAGCAACAAATAGCTTTCTCTAAGCATATATGATCTATGAAAAGCTCTATAGAGGTGTTAAGGACTTACCGTTTGTCCAGTGCTTGTTTGAAGTCGTTATTGTCCCTCGCGCGCTTGAAGGAGTTTTCCTCGTAAACCTGCAGTCACAAATAAGAAAAATATTACATAGAACCTATATAGAAATCATCATAAACCATGCTCATCATAGTGATCAAGGAATCTATGAAATAAACCAATGATTGAAAGCTTATTGAGAAAAATGAGTATATTTGTATTAATTTCAAAAGAAGAAAATCCTTACAACCTGAGCCTTGATGTTGCACAGGACTTTCTTGGGTCTGAAGCAGGAATCTCCTTTACTTTGATAAGCTCTGCACTCCTCGAACCAAGACTAATAGAGGTATGTAATCGCTCCTCACAAAAATCTTAATCAACTGAGTCTGAATCTCAACAGCACTTAACTTCAAATATTTTAAAGCTTCAACTCCCTTTGAGGCTACCCAATGCCTCTTTTTATAGTAGAATAGAGGAGGTTTCTTGTTCCAACTATGAAGGGATAGAATCCTCATTCAAAGGGATAATCTCCTCACATCAAGGGGTTAGCTCCATAAGGTAAGGAATACATGCACCTCATAAGAGTGGTTCTATCACCGCAAGATATTTTCTGGAAGCTTCTAGGATTCACTTTTATTGAGCTTTTTGGAAATTTCTTGTGCCTTTTTAATCTTACAAGGGTACGCACTTTTAACACAAATAAAGTGCGTTTTGATACGCAGGAAAGCTTAACATCAGATGCGGGACCGCAGGAAAGATAGAGAGAAAGTGCGACACCAAAGTTTAGGAGGTTTTTAGGAACTTTTCTCTGATTTTCAAGGCTTGACATGAAGAAATGATATGTTAGACTTGAAAAGGGAGGAGTATGAGTAATAATGAGCTCATACACATAGCAGAATGTCAAGATGAAAATTTTCAGTGTAACAGTATGCTTCCTCTTCTGAAAGACCTCCAGTCTCTCCAAAACCTGACATGATGGCTATGGATTCAAGCTCAGCTTGGTGCAACTTGTACCTCTTCAATATTAACCTCTGGAGATAAAACTTGAGGTGCTTCAAGTGTAGATGTGAGTGAAAATTTGGGTGGATATGGTGCCCTTGTGGCTCTGCTTCTTCTGGTCCTAATCTCAGGACTAGAAACCAATAGTTTCCTTTCTCTTATCTGCAACTTTAACCTTGTAAGCATCACAAAGTTGCAACCATTAAAACCCTACTTGCAAAAAACTCAAGCAAATAACCTCTCAACTTGGCTCTGATACCACCTTGATCTGATTCTAAATGTTAGTTTTTTTGTGCTAATTTCATCTTCAAATTTATGATTAAATTGTTTATCACTTGCTTTATGTGCATAGGTTTCCTTGGTATTTGTGAGTTTTAAAACAAGTAAATACGCTGAATTTTATGTTAAATTCAAGAGAATAAAACATTAAAAACAAATGTTGAACAACAACAATAACATGTACACCAAACCTTCACAATGATCCATTAACATAGTGTTTTTTTTAAGGAGTTCACCCCTTCTGGGCTACGTCTCCTTAGTCCATCTTCCATGGCTTGGGCTCTATATTAGCTCAAATGTGAAAAAAATGTTGTTTAGATTCACCTAATGCTCTTGAAACCTACTTCAATGTGTTCAGAATGTCCAAGTCATCGATAATAGACTCTTCTTGCTCCCAATTTGGTTGATTTTTGCAAAAGATATAGCCAAAACAATTTGGCCTAGGAAATCTCCACTAAATCTGGAGATGACTCCAATTAAGGCCACCAAATTTGGAGGACCACCGAATTTTCCGCCATATTAAACTCAGATTTTAACTAAATACTAAGCACAGTTTAACTGCAACTTAACATGCTAATAGCGCAATTATCATAATCCAGAATAATTATGGATTAACGTAGTGAAGTATGGGATTGGGGTTTAATTAAACCTACATTGCAATAATCCCGTGCATTTATGCATTGGCTCCACTCCTGGTCATGTGTATGGTTCTTTGGGGAGGGGGTTGGCCCGCTCCATTCCCCCGTCGGTCGAAACATATGAATTCAAATATATGATGCAACCCAATTATGTTAAGACCGAAGTCATGGTGTATTAGTTATGAGGGCGCGTTGTCTGGGGGAGGTCGTGGGGTCGAGCCCCAACCTCCACCCAACCTTGTGGTAATATATTTTTGTGCCACAATATTAATTCCAACCTTTGGCATATAATTATTTAGACTTTTAACTTTGATAAATATTCGGAATTGAAGCCAAAATTTGAAATGTGGCCATACCGTATATATTAAATCCAACCTTAGGATATAATAAAATGCGTCCATATAAAATATAGTTCAACCAAAGTATAATAAGGCGGACTTGACCATAGTTTAAATCAGAAATTTGACGATAGTTGGACTTTGGAAACATATATGAATTTCAGCCTTAACCCTTGGTCCACCATAGGGGACATGTGGCGGCCCCTGGATGCACCACGTGTCTACCTCTTCCAACCATTAAAAAAAAAAAAAAAAACCAATTCATACCTTAGGAGACACATAAAAGAAAATTCACCTTCCAAACTCTCTAGCGAATCCTGCAGTGATGCTTGTGACAGTGTCATTGGGAAAAAATGATAGAGTATTCCCAGAATATCCCTTTTACGCTAACTGGGTTGCCATGTCACCAACCTGTCACTTCTGCAAAATTTTTAGTTGTTTAGGAAAACGAACAACAGGCTTTATATTCCTTATCTAGACTCTGTTTTCAACAAAATGAATTGAACCGGATTCCTGACAACGAGCTCTTCATTGTCGTTCAGTTTCGATTCTATTTGGAGCGCTTTCATTTTTTAGATTTTACATTGAGCACCTAATCATTCCTCCCCACTAGAAGCCTTTTTTACCCCAAAATCTCGTTTATTATTGATCATGTTGATGAGGGTATAGTTCCCTCACCCTTCCAATCTCAATCCACTGAAATTTTCCCATTTTCATCAAATTGAGCTTTTCACAAAAACTAATATTTTTCTTTGACTCTTGAGACCCTCTCTTTTTGTTGACATCATCGTGTTACAACTTCCATGAATTTGCAGAGCAACAATTTTTTCTTGTAGAAACACACTTTTTTCCTACCTCGGTCATTAATCAAAGTAACTTAAAAACTATCTCACCTTGCACACTGTCATCATGGAAATTCTTAGCTGCTCTTGCTTTGTACTTGTGTCAACTCTTGACCAAGTATTTTTACCACTACCATCTACCTTTTGGAAACCAAAAACAAACACTTGTGGAACCTATGCCTTCTTTTTCAAATTTCTGTGGCTCTTTCTCTTTGATATTTTCACACTCTTGCACCGGCATCTTATTTCCAACATTTCTCAACACTGATGTTGACTGCTGCAAATATGTCACATCTTGTTCACCTCCTTTCAAAGGCAACCCATTAGAGTCCTGAAACATCTCATTACAAGCATAAGCAACTTCAATGAAATCAACTTGTTCATCCGATGCATCTTTTTGAAAGGTTTGATTCAAAACATATCTATGTTTTATCATTAACAATGTCAATTTCTGACTTGCATTCACTATCCTCTTCATTTCTCCTGCATGTATAAGAGACAAACTTGTATTCTTCTTATGTGCTCTAACTATGTACTCAATTCCATCTTTAAACAAGTGATACTTATTCTCATGGCGATGAAATACTGCTTTCCTATAATAAAGATATGGACTTCCTAAAACAATACCTGATATCTCAAGCAACACCACATCAAGTTCAAATTCATCCATTAGAGGAAATTTGAGCCTAAAAGTGTCCATGAAATTTTCATGCAATTTCCATATCATATGAAACCAATCAAAATCGATTAAATTTAAAAAGAGGCACATGTAAATATTTTGGAGGGAAAAGACGAAAAAAAAAAAAATTGTATTTCTGGCTTATCTCCTTATAGGTGTACTCAAATTTCAAATGTAGACACTCATTAGATGAGGAATTAAATTCCACATCCAACGAGTACCCATTATGCATACTTTTGAGAAGATACACATTTATAAAAATTGCACATACATTAAAAATGTTTGTTTTACACACTTTTTTAATGTATCTACATTTTTTATCGATGTGGGTATTCTCAAAAGTATGCATAATGGGTACTTGTTGGATGTGGAATTTAATTCTGCATCTAACAAGTGTCTACATTTGAAATTTGAGTAAACCTATAAGGAGATAAGCCAGAAATACAATTAAAAAAAAAAAGTAGTTTTCTTCTTTTCCCTCCAAAATTCATAACTCTTATTATATTATTTTAACTATTATTTTATTATTTTTCCTTAGGATGCCACTTTTAGGCTGAAATTTCCTCTAATGAAGAAATTTTGAATTGATGGCAAACCTTAGTATGCACTTCCTTGTTACCTGCAAGTTTGCATTCTTGCTGGCAATGGAAACATTACATTCTGGGGAAGGAGACGGTCATCCACACAAATCATCGACCTCCTTAGTTTATACAGACACGAGGGAAGTTATTGAACAATAATAATTAGAATAGGTCTACATATATGCAACAATTCCACTTGAACATAAACTGCAAGAAGGGAAACACCAATCATGTTGCATAATGCCTCAATCGACACCCATTTGTAGCACTGACTACTGTTTTCAAATCTTGTGGACATGAGACCTCTGAATGACCACAATTGTACAAAAATGACTCAGCGTTTTCCACCACATACCAAATTCTAGTGGATGACAAGTAAGTTCCATATTTCCACCTTCAGGATGCATTATTATGCTACTTGGGCCATTTTTGTATTCCTTCAAATGAGTGTGCCAAGATGATTTCAAAGGCACACTACAATTGGGTCACAGGACACTCTGATGTGGAGAAAATTTTTGATGTTCTACATAATTATTTTTATTTTCCAAAACTATGACAAGACGTTGAAAAATATAACAGATCCTACACTACCTGTGTCATCACCAAGCCAACCATAATGAAGCAAGGCATGTACACTCTTATTCCTACTTTCAGACAACCCCAGGAATCCATCTCCATGGACTATTTCTCAGGCTTCCCTTCTACCAAGTAAGGTAATGACTGTGTATTTGTGGTCATGAACAAATTTTCTAAGATGGTTATATTTTCGACGTTCAAGAAGAGTATCACAATATAGGACACTGCCAAAATCTTCTTTGAATGAGTGTGGGTACATTTTTGGATCTCGCAGACCATTATATTAGATCAGGATAGCAGGTTCCTTAGCATATTCTAGCCAAGACTCTGGACATTATTGGACACCAAGCTCACCAAGTCAACTACATTCCATCCTTAGAGTGATGGCCAAACAGAGGTCATCAACAGAATGATAGTGCACATACTACACATGTACAACTACAACTGCGAACCTGGGATGAGAGTCTTCCCTATGTGAAACATTGTTATAAGAGAGATCTCCATATATCGATTGGCCACGATCCCTTTCATGTGGGTCTAATATTTCAACCATTGTGTATGATTGATGTTGCCATGCCTCATGTGACTACATAGACAAGATATTCACATGTACAATCTGAGGCTGATAAAGAAATCAGGTTTATTGAACACATCCAGCACATCCGCTAGCATGTGCACAACATCTTGGATAATTATAATGCCAAATATAAGCATTAGCATGATTGACATCGAGTGCCACATAAGTTTCAGGTGGGGGACAAAATTTTGGTTGCATTTACAGAAAGAACGCCTTTTTGGAGCCCATCAAAAGCTTTGGCCACTCTGATACGGGTCGTACATGATCACCAAGGTTTTGGTAGATAATTGTTTCAAGCTCAACATTCCCACATTCCTCGACCTGCACCGAGTGTTCAATGTGGACCTCATTCGTCCATACTTTCCACCATTGTTTGACACATCAAATATTGTAGAACGACTAACACCAACAGAGCTCAACCCAGTATGCATGGAATAATACACAACTGATTGGATCATGGACACATAGATAAATAACACTCACCAATAGAATATCCAATTGTATCGAGTTATCAAAGTTGGCCAACTCTTGCACTAGGGCAAGTGGCTCACTAGGGACCAAGTTCAACAGAAGTTTCCTCATCTCATGGAGGCACTCAACACAATGGGGACCACAACTTCCTAAGGGGGAAGGACCGATCCAGGTGTATATTGGTGGCCATCCACCTATTCCTTTTGGACCCCCAACATTGTTTCTTTCAGTTTCCTTAATTGTAACACAATTTACTATTTTTGGCAGTTATTTAGGTCCTAAACTTCTAGAGCCATTTTTAAGCCCTAAATGAAGGTTTTTTTTTAAATGAAAAAACCATTGGGCATGAGTTTGCATGAAAAAATTTTAGTCCTCAGATAGATATTTTTAATGAGGTATCATATGCGTCAAATGGAGATTGTATGCCAAAGTTACGACCCTGGGAAGTTGATGTACCAATTTACCCCAATGGGGCCCACAAACTTTTGGCACTTTATCTCCTAGGGTTAGGTTTTTGGATGTTTATGGTTTCCATTGTTTCTAAATAATAAATAGGCCTCTGATCCTCATTGTAACATGGTTCATAAAGCATGTAGCTACCACATCTCTTCTCATAAATAAGCTACCATTGCCCAAGCTAGTTTATTTCCATTCCGCATGTAACAATTTTTTGTATTTTTTTATTGATGAATTGAGGTTTTATTTTCATTATAGCTACGTGTTTCTGCTTATATCTATATTTCATTTCATTCCTTCATAAATTCGGATCAAAATGGGTCAAACTCCCCCCATAATTGGATATTGGGCTATGTTATAACTAGGTCACTAGGACGAAAAAGGTTTCCAGTCTATTTGATTGCATTTTGTTCCATAGTAGAATAAAATAGCTAAGTGGTTATATATATAGATAATAATAGATGGTATTTGTCTTATGTAACACGCCACTAGAAACATGTCTTAGGAAACTCCATAGAGAATGTCTTCTCCTTTGTAGTTGTATCATTTCCAATCTAGAAAAAAGAGAGAAGAGAACCTTCACCTTCCAATTGAGTTTTCTCTCATAAAGGTTTATGAGGGAATATCTTGGTGTTCATTTTGGTTTGTGAGTGATTGTAGAACATGTTCTCTATTTTTCACATGTTATTTATTGTATTCCTAAGCAACAAAATAATAATAACAAATTTGAAATCTAAAATGAATTAACCCTTTATAGTATAGATTTTAGTATATTTTCGCAGATATGTTGTGATGATCTATCTAGTGGAATATCCACAATAATTTATAGATTATATTGCTATTAAAGTAGGTTTCTTTGGGTATTTTGTGATAAATTGCAAGGGTCTATATCAGTTGAAGCAAAAATTCATAAAGCCCCAACCATGGCTTACGAATCTAGTTTTAATAACCTTTGAGATATGATATAGGAGCGATTGTCAAGGTTGGAATACCAGGTCGTGGATATTAGCATAACATGAAAATCCTTTATGAAAGCTTTGGGAAACAAGCTTAGAATTGAAGAATACAAAGGTTCCAACTCATAGGTTAGATCATATGGAAAATTTGGAGAATCGGAAGAACTTGAGTTTAAGAAAGAACCTGAAAAAAAAAAAAACAACCTAATTCGAGTGTCGTGAACCATTTACAATACTTATTCAAGATGGAAATAAAATTTAACATCAAAATGTATCAAGGTGATATTAATGCCTTAAAATCAAATCAATGATTGCAGTAATTAAAAGCTTATTTTTGTGTTCACCATATAGAGGAACAAAAAAAT
Source organism: Pinus albicaulis (assembly GCA_034641835.2). Classification (NCBI taxonomy): domain Eukaryota; kingdom Viridiplantae; phylum Streptophyta; class Pinopsida; order Pinales; family Pinaceae; genus Pinus; species Pinus albicaulis. The sequence continues at coordinate 306,649,562 of CM076582.1, read as the reverse complement.
TCCATTTGCTCATTTAGAATTAGAAAGTCATGTCTTGACTTGGAAGCCACACAAAAACCGTATACCTTGAAAAAAATCTTCTAATAACTAAGTATCTAAGTAGAAGGATTTAAAAACTCATACAATCCTTAATATATATATATATATATATATATATATATATATATATATATATATATATATATATATATATAATTTTCTTAAAAAATTCAAACGTCTTAAGATGATGACCAATGTAGTTTTAGCCAAGGTGTAACCAAAAAAAATTGAATGGATGTAAGTGGACTTAAATATTTTTATAAACTAAGATCGTTTTTCTATATGTAAGGAGAAATGGATAGTCATAGGATCTATACTTACACCTCCATGAAGAGTAACATGTATGCTCTTTCTCTTTCTCTTTCTCTTTCTTTTTCTTTTTAAAAAGTTTTTTTTTAATTTAATTTTATATATATATATATATATTTCAAAATAGAAAATAAAAATTATATATAGTGTGACATAAATATTTATTTAAATTAATTTGATTTATATTTTTTTTAATAAAATAAAATCAATTTAATTTTAAAAGAAAATCAATTTATATATATATATTTTTTGAATAGTGAGCAAATTTATTATAAATTAGTAGGGACAATTATCATTGGTTATTATTCACAAAGACATGTTACCACATCACCTAGTCTATGGGCCAAGTTTCCACTCTTACAAGATGTCTTTAAGAGATCAAATCTCTCAAGGTGCAAACTTCTTCTTTGAATGAAAAATTTGAGAAAAAAATTGTACCCAAAGAGATTTGATTCCTCTCAACACTTAGGTAAAGCCAAAATTAACATAGATCTATGTTTGTGTGTGTGTGTGTCTTTCTCTCACAATTACACTTATTTAAGAGTGTTTACGCTCAAAGACATTACAACACTATTCTACAAAGTATCAAAGCTCAATGTATCACTAGTGGAAATTTGAAACTAGGTAGATAGAATAACAATCAATCCACTCAATTACTTGAGATAGTACAAACCGATACACACATTATAAAGTTTTTATAAGTTTATGAATTAAATTTAAATTTGAAACTCTAAAATATAATGGTTATGAACATGAATCTGAACTATTATTTTAATTTGTATAGTAAATTAGGTTTTTCATATATATATATATATATATATATATATATATATATATATATATATATATATATATATATATATATATATCACACTTTTACTATTAAAAAAAATCAATAAAATCACATAGAAACAACTTTACACTAAACTATAAAAATCTCTAATACAATAAATTTTAATTAAATATATTTTATAATACTTCACCTTAATGTCGAATTTGTTTTAATATACTACAAAATTTTACACATACAAAAATATAAATTTTGAAAACATAAAAGGTATCTCCATCTAAGAGTTTTTCCAAGTGAGTACTAAAACGTAGCTATCCATTTCTTAATTTTTCCTTGTAGAATGCTATTCCTTCTCACCAACCTTATCTCAATGGTTTGTACGAGACAAATAATATGACCCCAAACAAAAATGTCACGCAAAGGAAATTTATTAAGAGATTTGAATACATCACTAATCTTATCTCAATGCTTTTTGCACCTGTAAACAATATGAGCACTACTCAACGTCGCACATATGCAATTTATGGGAATTTTATTGGGAATATCAGGAAGTGTGTGGAAGTGTTTTTAATGGTTATAAAATTATTATTATTTTTATTATTATTAAGTTAAGTTTTATGTTTTTGAAGATGGGTAAAGTGTACATTCGAAATAATTGTTTAAAATTTTTTATCATCATCCAATTATGCATTGTGAGAATCTATATGATAAAATTAATTTTTATTTTTCACGTTTTTTACATTAAATTTTTTAATGAGTATTACTTATATTTATTGATTTGTTATTAAGTAACACAATTGTGGTTTTGGGCTAAACAATAAATACAAAATTTATAACACAATTATACGAACTAAAATGCCTAGTAAAGTTTACTTAAATGCTAAGGCTATTGAGTAGACAACTGCATTGTATGCCTTGGTGAATATTCATTTAAAATAAAAATGTGTAAAATAAAAACATGAACCTTCATATAGTGAGGGTCTAAGTAGGATGTTGCATTGTATACCTTGACGACTATTTATTTAAAATAAAAATGTGGAAAATGAAAAGATGAACCTTCATATAGTGGGGAGTTCACGTGGATAGGATCAAGGTTGATTGTGTCTTCCCGTGAATTAGAGAACCACAAAATTAGTAACCTTCTTTTTCATTCGAGAAACCCGAGTATTCAGTTTCTTGAGCTAGAATTGCAATTCATCCAAGTATAGGAGAATCTCTTATTGTGCCTAAGACCTCCACTAAGACCTTTCTCATTATCATTTTGATCTACCATTAAAAATTATTCTAGATGTAGCAGGTGGGCTTGTGTGAGTGTTACCAATCTCCAGAATCCAATGTCGGTCTTCTTATTCCACATCCATGTCTGGGATGAAACAACATTCAACCCAAGCTTTTGTTTAGCAATGTGAATTTCCTACTAGACAACTTGTTGTCCCAAAAAGAGGTTGTGGACCTTTTTGCAATTCACTCTTCTCTAGGGCATGCCAATTGTTGCCTTCCTTATCGTCCTCGATGACTAAAGGGACTAGGCCTTGGCATTATGACTTCCAAGAAGAAGTCGAAGAAAAGAGGAGTCGAAAGAAAGGAAACTAAAGAGTGGAAAGGTGCAGAAAATGAACACAAAGTACTTGGTGACAATGAGGGAAGGCTACAAGTGGAGACGGGGAAGAGAACACTGAAAGAAGGCTCAAGAGTCCTAACAAGAGAAAACAAAATCTAGGGGAAAGCCAAGGAAAGAGGCCTCACCAAAGAAGAAATTACAATAACATGTAAAAGGGAAATATTGGCCATAGGTAGAAATAACATAAAAAAGAGCCAAGACAGAGAAAAATCCAAGAACGAAAGTATAAACTCACTAGATAAATCTTGGTAGAAAAACCACCCATAGCATCCTCCAAATGTCATTGCCATTGGAAGGAGTTTGCACGATGGAGCCATGACACAATAATGAATGTCAGTGGGGTGAAATTCCCCTAATTATGAGCCAAGTGGCAGATGATTTTGTCTTGAAGCCGAGATGCATGTCCATATTGCTCATAAAAAATGTGTAAGACAAATCATTCAATAATAAAGTTGGCGTTGGGTGGATATCGAACCAAACATTCAACGATAAAGTTGGCACTAGGTGGATATCATGGTTGTAGAGTTATCCGGATAAACATATTCTATTATTAATATTGCTTATAACACTTCATATAAATTTAAAAATATATCATTTCAGCTTAAAAAATTACTATAATTTCACTTTTGCTTTAAAAAATTCTCACAAATACATAGCCAATGAAAATTCTTAAAAACTCGTAATGTTCTAAAGAAACTTTGAATACTTATATACCCCTCAGCTCCATTTTTTTGTTGTTAATTTTTTCATTGAATTTTTTTTTTTGGGATAATTTTTTCATTGACAATTGATTCTAACTTCTTCTGCCTTCTCTATAAAATTAAATTTATTTAATTTAAAAATAACACAGATAAAATAAATTTTGATATTTTTAAAAGTTGAAAGTAATAAATTAAAAAGAAAAAAATCCATTAATTAAATAAAATTATCATTTCAATAAAATTATTAACAAAGTTTGAAAATTAAAAAATTACATATAGAATCCAAACTGCTTTCCAATTTATCTGTGTACCCACTTATTAAATTATTATAATGAAATAAATACGCAATCCACTCCATCACGGCTCATACTTCACGAATATTTTCTGCAAACGAGGCATACATTTCAAACTCAAATAATATTTTATTAATAATTTCGTCCCATGAATTATAAAGTCCAAAGTGAACAATCTATTCCATCACAACTCACATACTTTATTGTTATTTTCGTTCAATGTATTGTAAATTTCAAATGAGAATTTTATTGATATTTTCGTCGAACGCATTATAAAGTTTAAAAATGGGAGAAGTTATTATCAATATTTTTATCAAGAGAATCATAAATTTTTCAAGTGATAGAAAGAATTTATATAATTAGTAAAATTATTTTAATAAGTGTGGTTGATATTTTTTGATAAGCATATATCAACAATGACATGCACAACTATTTTAAAAAATGTGGTTGAAATGTATCAATAAACGCTAAAGATATAGATTTAATATTAATATTAAAATTGATATTGATAAATATATAATCATTATTATAAAAACATTTAAAAATATATATTATGTAAAAAATTAATAATATTATAATATTGATTATGATGATTATTAACATTTACTAAGACTAATGTGGTCTATGAGACTTTAAGAAAAGAAGAGAAAATCTAATTGTGATTCTTTAAAATCTTGTTTCTATGATAAAAAAGAAGGGAAAGAAGTGTTCCAAAATCGGTATAGTTGGGTTGACTTAATAAGTCAAGAAGATTGGAAGTGTGGTTGATGTTAGGGAATTGAAAGCGAATGTGAGTAAGAGTCGAGCAATCTAAAAGAAAGTGTTTTTCATCTTCCACCCTCTTAGTATCGCAAATCTCACAGATTCTATCGTCTCGAGGAGTCTTGGGAGTAGACCACTGCCATCTTTCACTTCGAAGCTTATAAAAATAGTTATATTTTAATATAATAATTATAAAATTATAATTTTACTAATAATTTTAATTATATAATATAATAAATATATTATATAACATTATAAGTTATTATTTATATTTTATTATAACAGTAGTTATATTATAATAATAATTATATTAAAATTAAATTATTATTAAATTATAAAGCCTATGTATAATATTATATCTTAGGAATATGAACCCTTAGAGTAATAAACCCAAGGGATCAATATTATAAACACAAGATATTAATACAAAAAATCCAAGGGAATAATATTAAATCCATGAGATTAATATTATAAAACTAAGGTATATAAACCCTAAGATATATATTATAAAACTTAAAATAAGAATGGTTTACCATGGTTGATTTTCATATTGAGATAATCTTTGTAACAATGCGACGTTGGACCTTCGTTGGCCATGGGTGTAGCAATGTGACGTTGGACCATGAGACAATCTTTGTCTCAATGTGACCATGGTTGACCATGATTGATTTTCATATCGAAAAAACCCTATCATAAGCCTTAAGATAAATATTATAAATCAAAGTATATAAAGCCTATGATACATATTATAAACACTAAAATAAACATGGTTGGTCATGGTTAGCCATGGTTGATTTACATATTCATACAATGTTTGTCACAATACGGCGTTGGACCATGGTTCAACAAAGCTTTACATGATTGATTTTCATATTGAGACAATATTTCTCACAATGCAACATTGGATCATGGTTGACCATGGCTAACTAGGGCTAGTCATGGTTTACCAAGGTTGATTTTCGTAGTGAGATAATCTTTGTCACAATGTGACGTTGGACCATGGTTGACCATGATCTAACATGGTTGATGATAGTTGACAATGGTTGTCCATGGTTGATTTTTATATTGAGACAATCTTTGCAGAATGTGATATTGGACCATGGTTAACCATTATTATAAACCTAAGGTATTTATATTAAACCCAAGGATTATCATTACAAACTCTATGAATAATATTATACCCTAGGAATATAAACCATTAGATTAATAAACCTAATGGATCGATGGTTGTCCTTGATTGTTTTTCATATTGAGACAATAGTTTTCACAATGTGACATTGGACCATGGTTGATTTTCATATTGAGGAAATCTCTGTTACAATGTGACGTTGAACCATGGTTGACCATAATTATAAACCCACGAGATTTACATTAAACCCAAGCGTTAATACTATAAACCCTATCAATAATATTATACCCTAGGATGAACGCTTAGATTAATAAACCCAATGGATTGACATTATAAACCCAATGGAATAATAAACCTGGTGGATTAATACTAAAAACCCCAGGGATTTTAAATCTAAGCAATAATATTAAACCCGAGGGATTAATATTATAAACCTGAGATACATAAACCCTAAAATAAACATGGTTGACTGTGGTTTACCATTTTTAATTTTCATATTAAGGCAATATTTGTCACAATGTGACGTTCGACCATGGTTGACCATCATTATAAACCCAATGGATTTATATTAAACCCAATGATCAATATTGTAAACTCTTTGAGTAATATTATACCCTAGGAATATGGACCCTTAGATTAATAAACCCAAGGGATTATAAAACCAAGGGAATAATATTAAACCCAAGGGATTAATATTATAAACCCAACATATATAAAGCCCAAGATAAATATTATAAACCCAACATATATAAAGCCCATGATAAATATTATAAACCCTAAAATTAACATGGTTGACCATGGTTGATTTCCATATTGAGACAGTCTTTGTCACAATGTGACGTTTGACCATGCTTGACCATGGTGGACCATGATTGGTTTTCATATTGAGACAACCTTTGTCACAATGTGACATTGGACCATGATTGAGCATGATTGGCCATGGTTGACGACAGTTGACAATGCTTGACCATGGTTGATTTTCATATTAAGTCAATCTTTGTCACAATGAGACATTGGACCGTGGTAGACCATGGTTGATTTTCATATCGACAGAATATTTGTCACAATGCGATGTTGGACCATGGCTAATTTTTATATTGAGAAAATATTTCTCACAATGCAATGTTATACCATGGTTGATCAATATTAAACCCAAGCGAACAATATTTAAACCGATGGGAACAATATTAAACCTCAGCAAAATGAACCCTTATATTAATAAATTCAATGAATTGATATTATAAACCCAAGTGAATAATATAACCCAAGGGAATAATATTAAACACTAAGAATATGAACCCTTGGATTAATAAACCCAACAGATGGATATTATAAACCTAAGGGAATAGTAACCCAAGGGATCAATACTAAAAGTCAAAGGGATTATGAACCCAACAGAATAATAGTATACCCTATGAATATGAACCCTTGGATAAATAAACCCAAGGGATTAATAGTATAAACACAAAGGAATAGTAAACCCAATGGAACAATATTTAACCCTAGGAATATGAACCCTTATATTAAGAAACCCAAGGAAAGAAATAATAAACCCAATGGAATAATATTAAACCTTGGGAATATGAACCATCCCATTAACAAATCTATGGGATTGAAAGAATAAACCTAAGGGAATAATAAACCCAAGGCATTAATACTAAAACCCCTAGGCATTATGAACTAAAGGGAATAATATTAAACCTAAGGGATAAATATTATAAACCTAATGTATATAAACCCTAAAATAAATATTATAACCCCTAAAACAAAATTGATTAGCCATCGTCGACCATGGTAGATTTTCGTATTGAGACAATGTTTGTCACAATGCGACATGCGAACTTGGTTGACCATGTTTGATCGTCATTCATTTTCATATCGAGACAATATTTATGAGAATGCAACGTAGGACCATGGTTGATTTTCACATTCAAACAATCTTTGTCACAAATGCAACGTTGGAGAATGGTTGAACATGATTGACCGTTGTTGACCATGATTGAATTTATAAAACATGGTTGACTATGGTTGACCATAGTCAATCATAATTCACCATAGCTAACCATGGTTTACCATCATTGATCATAGTTGACCATGATCCATATTATAAACCAAAGGCAATGATAAACCCAATGGATCAATACTAAAAACCCAAGGGATTAATACTAATGACCCAATGGACTAAAAACCCAAGGAAAATACTCCCTATCCTATCCTCTTGATTGAAGTTGGCTTGTCCCCCATTGAACGTACGACCATGTTTAGATATCTGATGTATTATATAAGAAGAAGCTTTACATCATGGAATCCAAGAGGCTTGAAAAAATTGCTTCTAACTTTAGTCAAAACCCCACCTTCGCCTCAAGCACAGATGGCATAAGAATGCTCAGTCTTGGCTCAACCATTGGGGGATTAAGGAAGAAATCATCATGGGAAGCAAATATAGTGTCAAAGATACTATTACCTCCAATTTTAAGGACAAGTTGTGGGATGTTAAGGAGTTGGAGGGTAAAAGGAATAAGATACTATAAGGAGGTAATCAACCACACCCTTGATAACCAGAATTATCTCTTTATGTTGACCAACACTAAGAAAAAAATGAACATCGCTAGGATAAGGACTAATTCTCATGAGCTCCGAAGTGAAACTGGGAAATGGTCTACTCCCAATACTCCCTAAGATTATAGAATTTGTCATATTTGCGATAATAAGAAGGTGGAAGATGAAAAACACTTCATTTTAGACTGCTCGGCTCTTATTTACATCCGCTCTCAATTCACTAACATCTTCCATAGTTCCAATCTGCTTGACTTATTAAGCCATCCAATCCATGGCGATCTTGGAGCACTTCTCTCTCTTATTTTTTATCACAGAAACAAAATTTTGGAGAATCACAACTAGATTCTTTTTCTTTTCTTGAGGTCCGATAGAACGCATTGGTCTTAGCATACGTTAATCATCACCATCACCATCATTATAAACCCAATGTATATAAACGCAAAGATAAATATTATAAACCCTTACATAAACATGGTTAACCATGGTTGAATTTCATATTGACAGAATCTTTGTCACAGTGAGATGTTGGTCCATGCTTGACCATGAGTAGCCACCATGAGTAGCCATGGCCAAGCATGATTGCTCGTCGACCTTAGTTGACCATTATTGACCATGCCCTATAAATCCAAGCAAATAATAAACCCAAGAAATAAATACAAAAAACCCAAATGATTATTAACATTTAAGTGAGAATTACTTAACCCAAGGGAACAATATTAAACCATATGAAATAATATAAACCCGATATATATATATATACCCCAAGATAATTATTATAGACCGTGTAACGAACATGCATGCCCATGTATGGCCATGGTTGATTTTCATCTTGATACAATATTTGTCACAATGTGACGTTGACATTATTTAACCATGATCCAACCCTGACATGAACAAATAGAAGGGATTGATGCCATAAACTAAAGGGAACAAAAAACCAGGGGATATATACTAAAACCCCATGGAATTATCAATCCAAGTGAACAATAATAAACTGAAGGGAGCAATCTTATAAACCCAATGTATAAAAACCCAATGATAAATATTACAAACCCTTATACAAACATGGTTCACTATCGTTTTCAGCATGGTTTATTTTCAAAATGAGACAAACCTTGTCAAAAAGCAACATTAGACCATAGTTATTAACCATGGTTGAAAATCCAACACCATAACTATAAAGAAAGATGCCCCATGAATAACCGTCATGATCAATGATGCTTGCCCACAAATATTTTCCATATGGAAACAATCTCCATCAAAAAGCCACACTCAACCATTCACCACCATGATTTATCATCATTAACCAAGTTTGACTATGAACATGTATGACCATGATCCAGAACAACTCACCATGGTTGTTTTTTAATAAATAGTCACAAACCCATGACATGAACATTTTAAATCCAAAGCATATAAAGTGAAAGTTAAATATTGTAAACTGCTAAATAAACATAAAGCTCTAACATTAATAACATAAACCTCAAAAATATTTTACAAACCACATGCATCAATAAACTAAAGAGTTTGACACTAAAAATCCAATCAATTAAAACCAAAAGACAACAACTTTTTGAATTCAGGTTTTGTGATTCTATGAAATTAAATCTTTCCGTGAAAATCACATACGTCGAAATGCGTCGACAATTTATTCTCCTATGTGATTTTCACCGAAAGATTTATTTTCATAAAAGAGAATACCATTAAACAAAAGCATTTTTACTAAATCATAGGAATGTTGGGTGTGGAGCCTGATTATCTTCTTTATTTAGATGTATTGCCGCGTTGGACCCCTGTTCTTAACGGGGCAGCAACACTTCTCGTCATTTAATCGTCATCGAGGGAGGGGGGTAGGGGGCTAACGAAAATTTTATGAGCCCACCACTGACGAGGGGTTTTGGGGGCAACGCCTCCAAAGCTAAAAACATATGTAAAATTGCCTTGTAAAATATTGTAATTTCATAGTCAATCTAGGTCGTTCATTAGGCGGATGATCTGACGGTAGAAGTTATGTTTAATGTAGTATTTTTTGCCCTAGAAGGGAACCCCTCATTTTGTATGAGGGAATTGTATTACGACTGCGTATTGAGTGTATATTTTGAGCGAGAACCAGAAAGGGGGACTGTGAGAGAGAGTAGATGATATTACAGTGGATCTATTAGAGGTTGTGTCTCTTCATTTTGCTGGATAATAGAAAGGAATCACTGGTTGTTTCCGTGGACGTACCCAAGTTGGATGAACCCACATATATCTGTATCTCTCTTGTTTTATATGTTATTTATGTGTTTATGTTTTTGCATATTTTATGTGTTCCATTGCTCTATAAAATATAATTTTCTAACAAACACAAATGGAATAAGCAAACAATTTGTATTGCCAAAAAACAAAACATACAAAAATGAAAAGAAAAAAACACATTTGAATTGTAAACATTAGAATGTAACAAAACAAAAACATAAAAAAATTGAAGATCATTCATATACAACTTTTCACATAATAATGCCAACGACAAACAATCAATTTTTCTAACATTAAAACCAAAAAATAAATAAAAATAAATCAAACAATAAATATTTTGTCTTTACATCAAAAATATTTCCACTAAAAATATGAACTTTAAAAACTTCATCACAAGACATTTAATGACAAAAATAACACAATTTCAAATCAACATAATAATGGTGACTTTTCATTCATTGAAAATTAATTTTAAATTCTTCTACTTATCAAATTTTATTAAAATTTAATTTATTTAATTTAAAAATAACCAAGAAATTTGATTTGGATAATTTTAAAAATTCAAAGTTACAAAAATTAAAAAAAAAAAAAAATCCATTAATTAAATAAAATTATCATTTCAATCAAATTCTTAACCAAGTTTGAAAATTAAAAAAATTACCTCAAGAAATTCCTAACTGCTTTCCAGTTTATTGTGTACCCACTTATTAAATATATTCTAATGCAATAAATACGCAATCCATACGCAATCCACTCCATCATGGCTTATACTTCATGAATATTTTATTTTCTGCAAACAAATAATACATTTCAAACTCGAATAATATTTTATTAATAATTTCGTCCCATCTATTTTAAATTCCAAACTGAACAATCCAGTCCATCACAACTCACATATTTTATTATTATTATTTTCGTGCAATAAAATTTATATTAATAATTTCGTCCCATCTATTTTAAATTCCAAACTGAACAATCCAGTCCATCACAACTCACATATTTTATTATTATTTTCGTGCAATAAATCATAAATTTTAAAATAGAAACTTTTGGGAATGAGGTTTGGTTCCATTGTAAAGAGTGTATTGTTAAGATATTCATGATGAAAAAGTGGCTGTTTCAATTTCTAATTATAATAAAATAAAAAGTGCTGTTAAAATATTCATGCGTGATGAAAAGATCGTTGATTCCAATTCTCAACTATAATAAAAATTGCAATTCAAATCATAAATTTAAGTTGAAATCTTGTAAAAACCATTACCGAACAAACAAACAAAATTTATTGATATTTCGTCCATCGATTCATAAATTTCAAAGTGGGAGTGGATATTATCATTATTTTCCTAGAGAGAGTCCTAAATTTCAAAGCGACAGAGAAATTTTATAAAAAATATGCCATGCCCATTGATAATAAGAGACGCGTGTTCGAAACGCAGGAAAATGGTTTGATGCAACCGATCCGGAGTGGTTGGTAAAGGTAGGTACGCGGCCACCCTCACTTGTCGTCATCTGTACTTTCTCTGCATTCCGATTTTCTCAGCACGAGTGTACAATTATGAACAATGTCTTATTGTTGCTTAAATTCTTATCAATCTCTGTCACAGGGCCAGAACCATAATTCCCAAAATCATGGCAGTGACAATATTTTGCATAAAACTTTCACAGAGAAATTTAGCAAATTCATGGTAACCATCAAAATAAGGAAGTTTAATTGGTATTTTTTCACAATAACAAATTCAAGAATTTTTTGTTTTTAAGATAGACGAAATGTTCATCTCAAAATTAAACACTTCAAAAAATCACACAATGTTTTCAACCTCAAAATTAAACACTTCAAAAAAATCACACAATGTTTTCGACATCTCTGTACCGGAAAATAATATTTTAAACAGCAAAAAAAAATAAAAATTATTTAACTTAATTCCAAATCAACTTCAAAACTTATAATAATTACACAACACCTAAACCACTTCCACCTGAAAATTTAATAAACTTATAATAATTACACAACACCTAATCCACTTCTAAGTTCCAACAGATAACTTTAATAACCTCGTCATCCTATAACAAAAAATATATATGAAGATATATTAATTGGGCAGAAGACTTGCCATTAGATTATTATTTACTGTCACCAGAAATTGATCTTTACAAATACAAGTTAAAAAAACATCTGAATATTTCTACTTCACAAACGCTAAACTAAAATAACTAAAATAAAAAAGACCAGTATCCAGTACCAAAATAAAAATGTAATTTCCCTTCATGTTAAGCTACTAGTCCAGATCTATTCATTCTTGAATGCAGGCATTGATTTGATTGATTGACAGACTAGCTATCCAGCTTGCTTCCAGCAACATCAACCACAAATCTGTAACGGACATCGTTCTTCTCCAACCTTTCCATGGCCGTGTTGATGTAGTCCAGGCCCACAACCTCAATCATCGATGAAACCTTCTTCTCTGCACAGAAATCTAGAGCTTCCTGTGTTTCCTCCATGCTGCCAATGAAACTTCCAGCTATGCTCCTTCTCCCTGCAATTCAGGTTCAACCAAAATAATGTTAAAGAAGCAGATGCAGAAACCACCATGCTATTCAGATCACATTAACAATGTCACTATGAAGATTTGAATGAAAAAAAAAAATTGTAAAGCATCAAAGTTTAGATGCTGATTATTTGAGCATTTCTTCATAAACCTCAAGAAAATGAAAAAAATAACCAAAACTACAAGTTCCCACCCAAAAAATGGTTAATTAGTAAAAGAGAATTTGTCTTTTCTTTTCATCAAATATTGATAATACTTTTCAAATATTAGAACAAGGAGTTAAGATATAAATATTGATTATTTAAAGCAAAACAAAATTGCCCTACATTTAAAAACCTATTTGGAGAATATCTCATTATATGGATATGTCTCTTCAGTAGATAGATCATTTTTAGTTTTTGAGACAGTTTAATTTAATTAGTAATAGTTGTGATTAGTAATAGTTGTGAAATGATTTATTATATAAATTACTAAAATTCAAATCTTTTAGTTAATCAATTACTACAAAGAGAAGAAATGTATACTTAAACACCTAATAATAATAATTAAAATCAAACCCATATCACACCTACACAAATCATACCAACACAAACCATATCACACCCGCATAAGAAGTAAAGAAATACTTAAACACCTAAAAAGTACAGTGATAGTAATCAGAACAAAATCCATATCACAACAGCACAAAACCTGACTAAAAAGTATAGTGATAGTAATCAGGACAAAACCCATCTCACACCAGCCTAAACCTGCCTTGTTAGTAATTCCTCCTCTTAAGAAGGAAAAAAAAAAGTAGTTGATGTCTCATCTCTGCAGCCATTACAACTATCACAGGTGTATCACTTTCCAATCAATGCAAAAAGAACGCAGCAATAATCTGGAAGCAATATGCCATGTAAACACAGAGTCAAAGCCGGGTCAAGAGGGATCTGCAGGCATGGAAAAATTGATGGATCCTCTGCACAGATGTCGGTTTCTATAACGGCCCATCAGGCTGGAAGGAGTACAATATCACCACGCCTCCTGGGACAGATATGGATCAATCAATCCAAGAGGATCTCCAGCAGAGAGTTCTTAATCTTTCTCCGTTCTAGACCTAGATATTTTCTCTTCTGCTCTCTCGGGTTCATTGCCAACAAAAATAACAACAATAATTTTGGAAGCGATTTATTATGCAAACACAGTGAGGGCAGGGTCAAGATAGATTTGCACACAGAAAAACTGATGGACCACACACAGAAAAATTGATGGACCATCTCCCCTGCCATTATGGCTGGAGATTACACAGATAGATGAAGAGATAGATATACCAAGTATTAAAAGAGGAGTCACAAAGTGCAACGGCTCTGGAACAACGCCCAGCATCACTAGCTTTCCATTTGTCTTCAGAAGGGCAAGATACGGTTCCAGAGGATGAGCAACTGGAATGGTGTCCATTATGAAATCCAGGCTCTCGGCTGCTTCCTGCAACACAACGGATACACTCTACATAATTAGCAAACCAGAGGGAGTCATACCATACCCATTGCTGATATGATGCAAAGAAACAATACTATTGAATTAAATTGGCGTACCATCATCTTTTCAGCATCCTTGCTAACGAGATAAGCATCGGCGCCGAGGACTTCCATGGCTTCTTCTTTCTTTTTATCAGACGAACTGATGACTGTCACGTGAAGCCCGAAGGCTTTGGCAATCTTGACACCCATGTGCCCCACGCCTCCTAAACCCAAAATCCCACATCTCTTTCCGGGCTCTGTCATGCCGAAATGCTTCATCGGGCTGAAAACTGTAACCCCTGCACATAACAGAGGGGCTGCTTGTTCCAGGGGAAGATTCTCCGGGATTCGAACCACAAACCTATCATATAGCAAATTCCCAATTCAGACCACTCATAACCTTAATAATTCAATCTAAGAATCAAACATCAAATTAACATTTCATAATGTTCAATACTCACATCTGATCAACCACCATACTGCTTGCAAATCCCCCCTGAGTAGGGGTGCCGTCATGGTTCACATCATTGTAGGTCCAAATCCTCTTGCTGCAGTATTGTTCCATGCTCTGATTGCAGTTACCGCAACTGCGACATGACCCAACAATGCAACCAACCCCTACATGGTCTCCCACTTTGAATTTCTTCACCTCGCTACCAAGCTCTGTTACCATTCCCACCACTTCATGCCTATACAAAGAAATTCAAGAAATATCAGATGCTGTTAGCAAAATCTTGGGTTACGAATTTCAAGAAATATCATATGCAGTTAGCAAAATCTTGGGCTAGTGTGCCTAAACGCAAAGGCATTCTAACTAGACACCTACTCATACAGGGATAATCCTTGGCTCTGATCAAAATTTTGTTTCCTATACAAATAATTATTGCATAAATTCTTTATCATAAGTTCAGATAAAAAAAAAAAAATTCCTTGAAGCTTGATTATCTACACTATTTGGTAAAAAATTAGCTTAAAAGGTTGATAACAAACTACTTCGGTAATAGATCCAAAAGAAGTTTCTCAACCAAATCACATCACAGAAAATCTTAAATACGAAAATGATGTAGATGCTAACCCAGGGACCATTGGGTAATTTGACATGCCCATTTCATTACGCATTTGAACTAAATCAGAGTGGCAGATTCCGCAGTAAATGACCTTTACAATTACATCCTCCGGTCCTTTCTTTCTGCCAAAGCCAAAAAGATTAACCATTAAATTTCAATTCAGCCAAAGCCAAAAGGATTATCTACTCAATTTCCATTCATTCCATGCCATTCAAATCTAATTACTGAAAGAAATGACAATATCCTGCATTTCTAATTTTTTCAGAAAGAAAAAAACGCTGTTTTAAATATCCTGCATTTCTAATGCACCTGAGACTGTAAGTGTAAGGGGACAAGTGGCCACTGGAGTCCCGAGCTGCATATCCTGTAACAGTTTTTTCGGATTCCAAGCTTCCCATCTCTTCAGAACCACTTCACAGGATTCGATCGTCTGCCTCTTGTGCTGTATTGCTTGCAGATGGCAAGGAAGCTGTGGATTTCTTGCTGGAGAATCGTTTATTATAAGGAGATTGGCAAAGTCTGGTCAAGACATTAATTGGGGTTAGGTTTGGAGTGGGTCTATGGAAATGGTATTTTGAATTTTTCTAAAATCAAAGGCAGGTGAGGTCCGGCGATGGTCGACCTAATCTTGGTCTTTTTGACGACAGCTGCCCTGCTTTTACCCTTTTTGCCGTATTTATATGTTATTTTTAGGTTTTTTGGACATATTTTTTTGGTCTAATTGAATCAGAATTTCGTAGATATTCGTTGAAATCATAAAAATTAAAAATTAAAAATTTATATATAAAAATTAAAAATTTAGATATTTTTATATGAAATAAAAAATTTAATTTAAACAATAAATTGTGACATCTTTTTGCTTTAGCAAGCATTATAAGATTGACCATTTTCATCACCGTAAGTCGAGCAAAGTGTTAGAAACCCAAAAAAAAACCTATTAACTTGAATAAAAATGATGAGGAGATAATGAGGTGTATCCGGGCCCTTCATCTTTAGTAATTAAATTTTTTTTTTTTTAACAAATCTTTCAATATGGGATAAAAAAATAATAAAATGAAACTAATAATATTAAATTATTAAAAATATGCTTATATTATAAAATATTAATATTACTAACCTCCTCTTCTGACCTCATGTTTATTTTATTTAATTTATTTTTTATTTATTTTAATTAATTAATTTATTTTTATTTTTATATTTATTTTTAATCTTTTTACTTCTTTTTATATTTATATTTATTTTTATACTTTTATTTATTTATTTAATTTTATTTTTTCAAAATTATATTTATAGTTTGACTAAAATAGGAAATAATAAATTGTAAATAAGAAATTATAATATTATAATTAATAATTAATCTAAATATAATATAACAATAAAATAATTTAATAAGTTAGTTCATTTTTTTCTTTCTTTTTAAACTTGTTCACTGTATTTGATTTCTCATCGGGTTGATTCGAAATGCGTCGACAACTCATGATCATATGTGATTATTACCAAAAATAGTAATTTAACAACAACAAAAATTTAAGAAAAAAAAAAATCACGTCTCTCTTTAAAAACTGCAAAACTATTTTACCAAAAACTCTTAAACTTATAATAATTAAACAACACTCCCTATTTTGTCCACTATGTCTTAAATTATTGGTGATCAAGTGTTTTACGAAAGTGCTCCTTATTTTATCCACTATGTCTTATAATTGGTGATCAAGTGTTTTACTAAAGTGCTCTTTAATATAAAGTTAAGGGTTCAATTTTTAAAACTAATTAAAATAATATATTAAACATAATAATAAAGATATAGTCGTACCAAACTTTCAAAAAAACATTTTTTTTAATATAATTAAAAAACACCGACTCTTTTTGGTTGAGGGTTCTGTTGATTTGCCACCGAATGGATTTAATATTTATTTTGAAGTTCGTGGATTTGTTTGTGAGTGGGTGGGTGAGGTTGGTAGGAGTTGGACTTACAGTGTGGGTGGCGGACCGCGTATCGAAATCACGGGCCCTCACCGTGGGGCGTCCACCCAATCCAACAATGTGGGTATTGTGCCTACCCTTGGATAACAATCAATCTGAAATTAATTCTTCCATTGCTGCAAAGATTGCAGGGAGCCCCACGCACTCCTCACATTCAATAATACAGTACGGTTAAGTACCCCGCAGCTTTGTATTGCACATATGCTGGGAATATTGTTCTTGGATTGGAGATAATTTCGGAGGTATTCTTGACTACACACCTGTAGTCCGTCACGTGAGGAGCTGAAGATTGTGGTAGTGAGATATGTGGTTACTATATTGTTTTGTTAATCTAGGGTTTTTTTTTTAATGGATTAATTTATTATTATTATTATTATTATTATGTAATTTTAAGGTTATTGTCAAGTTACAGACTAAATTTGTCAAGTCAGAGATTAAATTGGTGTATAAGATTTTTTATTTGTGAGATGAATGACTTATTTTCGTATAGTTATTTGACTGCGTGAAGACATACATATTTTATTTTTCTAATTTTGAAAATATAACCTCTTAACAAGAAACACATACTTTTAACCTAAATCCATATAATTATAAATTCTATTTCAAAATATAAATTAATATTTAATATTTTTTTTATAAAATAATTTTAAAATTTTATTTAATTTTAAAAAACTAGTTAAAACTTTCATTTCAATAAAAAATTATGATTCAATCCACATAAATTGTTATTTTTTAATTTTCTATTTATAAAATTTCCATAAAGTGGGTTCTCATATTAACATCTTTATGTTTTATTTAGAAGAAAGTAAATTGTTCTCATTTTCATTTTCTAAATTTTAATAAATAATATATTAAATTTATATTTAAAAAAAAGAGAGAGATTTAAACTTTTATTTATTGAATTATTATAATGAAATTTAATTATGAATTATTTAGATTTTTTATTTATTATAAATAAAAATTAGAAGATAGTTTAGTCTTTGTTATTCAAGTTAGAAATTATGATCTAAGAAAATTTATATAAAAAATTATAACCTACATTACAAGGAAAAATTTAATCCTATAGTCTCTATAGTCTTGTTTCAATAGGAAGTAATAAATTCATATGTGAAGTGGATAAATTTCATACTTAGCCATGTATAGCTTAAACTTTGAGACACTTACATGACTACTGGAAAGATCAACTAAGAAACTATCAATCAAGATTAATTGCTTTTTTAGGCACAAAGACTTGCATAAATCTTGGTGAGTAGTAACTACTACTAAGTCTACACATTTACAGTTTACTTTGGGTAAGTATATTTATTTACATCTTATTCCTATTTATGGAAAGACTTGCTTAAATTATGGTAGAAATCATGGATGAATATTGCAACCATATCCATAAATTATGGCATAAAATATGTAAAGCAATGCATGACATTATATTATGCAAATGTTGCAAAAAGACTTTCGTGTTAAATTCCAATCAAATGTTTGAAAAATAATTTTTTTTAGTAATATTTACAAATAAGTATTTAATTTCAAAATTAAAAATTATAAGTTGCATTGATAAAGCTAAAATTACTAGAGTACCACCTTAACAATGACTAATAAATATCCAATTACTTAATACCTATATAATTTTGAAAGTTCATCCATCTTCAAATTCTATTTGAATTTTGGATTTAAAATAAGTTCTATAAAATAATAAATTAAATATTATATAATATAATGCATTAGTTATAGCTAATTAAATATATTATACAATAATCTTATTTGATGCAAGGTAATATAATATAATGTAGTAGTTACTTGGTTAGAAAGGTAAGAGATAAATATAATATAGTATTTTATAATCTAATAAGTTAGTGAGTGATATAATATGCCTAGTCTGATTTATAGATGAAAATTCTCAAGCAAGATTGAGATTTTTTTGTTATTTAAAATACATTTTCGAATGCATAAATGGATTCAGCCCCGTGAAAAAATCTGGTAGTGAATTCTATAGATTAAACAACTTAAACTCAAGTTTTTAAAAATATCTATGGGGTTTTGATTAAAATTAACTTAAAAAATGCTCTCAAAAAAATGTCATTTCATTTATAAGTTAGACAATGTTGATATAATATAGTTAGTGATTTGTATTGTTAAGTTATTCAATAATATTAAAAGAGGAATGAGTCTAATTAATAGAATAAATGACTTATATATTTTTGAGAAAGATTGTGATTTATTCTCATTTAAAATACATTTTTGAATAAATAAATGGATTCAACATCTTGAAAATTTTTAAGACACTTTCAAAATAAATTTCTCATTAAGTTAAAGTATATTAAAATTACTAAAAAAATATAAATTTATTATTATTAATAAAAAATATATATTTACTAATTACATAATATATAAACATATAAAACAATAAATTAAATATTATATAAAGCATAGTCTAATTAATACTTGAAATGCCTTTTATCCTTAAAATTGACTAGAAAAATGTCAAAATAAAAGTCATTTCAACTATTAATTAGATTATGCTTTATATAATATTTAATTTATTATTTGATGATGATGATGATGATGTTGATGACGACGACGACGACAACGAAACTTTGTTCGATCCTACCTAAAGAAATTAATTATTTAGTTTGTTTTAAAATTGTACTCTCGTGCTCAAAGAGCTTGGAGAGAAGCGTCCAGATCTCACTATAATTTTGACATGTTAAAAGGCTAGGAAGGTAGGTATTGCAACAAAGATTATGAAACTGAGATCTAATGTGGGTGTACTCAGGACACTCTAAGAGGAAGTGATTTTCATCCTCAATGTTCATATTCTCACAAAGATGGTAGATCCTTTCCACCCATGGTGTTTTAGGAACTACCCAACGACCTGCTTCACTATGGAGCTCATGAGGGTTCGTCCTTTATCTTGGTTATATTAATTTTTTTCTTTGAGCTAGTTAAAATAGAGAGATACTTTTGATCTTCTAGAGTAGGGTTGACGACCTTCTTATAATATCTTAATTTTCTTTTAGCCTCTAAATCTTTCTCGCACCACATTTTCTCTTTAAACTTAGAAGTAACAATATTTTTAATGTTATTAATATTTTGCAATGCAACAATTTTGTCCATCTCCCAATGGTTTAACCTGGCCCTGGTATGTTTATAAAGATACCAACCTAGTTTGAGCCTTCGGTGGTTTTGGCTGGAATTTAAAGTTAATGCTAAATTTATTTTGAGAGTGCCTCAAAAACTTTCAAGGTATTCAATCCATTTATGCATTATAAAAATGCATTTTAAATGAGAATAAATCGCAATCTTACTGGAAATTATATAAGCCATTTATTATATTAATTAGATTCATCCCTCTTTTAATATTATTGAATAACTTAACAATACAAATTACTAACTATATTATATCGGCATTGTCTAATTTATAAATTAAATGACTTTTTTTAAAGCATTTTTTGTTTAATTTTAATCAAAATCTCATAAATATTTTTTAAAAATTGAGTTTAAGTTGTTTAATCTATAGAACTGGAGTGTGTTTTTTTTTAAGGTGCTCAATCTATTTATGAATTCTAAAATGTATTTTGAATAACAAAAAAATCACAATCTTAATTGAGATCTTATCCACATTGATTAATCAAAGAGATTACACACATTTATACAAGAGATAGTCTCAAGATAGGAAATCTATCTTGAACACACAATAATGTGGTTGAGAGATTCTCTCAACCACACACTAAACTAGGAATAAATATAGTTCTAGCTACTTCCTATAATGTAGGAACATACTCTTTATGTGGAGAGTTACAACCACTGACAAGTAGGAATTACATATTCCAACTCCCTCCCTTAATGACTACTTGTCGTGATATAAATTCACAAAGTCTAGTTGTGGCCAAACATAACAAAGGATATGTCGACGTCCATATAAAGGAGCAACCATCCACCGGAATTCATGGGTACCAACCGCTGCAACCGCTAGTCTTGTAGGATGTCCTTCGCATACATGATTTTGTCAACCATTATCACTGCATATATGTACCTGTATCTACAAATCCACCACCACCGGGCGAATCGCATGTGTAGAACCTCCAACAACTGTGTCTGCGACTCAGATCCACCACCACTGGGCGAATCGCATGTATAGAACCTCCAGCAAATATGTCTGCAACTCCGATCTACCACCATCGGGAAAATCCACAACTCCGATCTGCCACCACCAGGAAAATCCACAACTCCGATCTGCCACCACGGGGCAAATCTGCAACTACCACCACCGGGAAAATTTGCAACTGCCACCACCGGGAAAATCTGCAACTCCGATCTGCCACCACCGGGCAAATCCACAACTCCGATCTGCCACCACCGGGAAGATATGCAACTGCCACCACCGGGAAAATCTGCAACTCCGATCTGCCACCACCGGGAAAATCCACAACTCCGATCTTCCACCACCGGGCAAATCTGCAACTCCGATCTGCCTCCACCAGGAAAATCCGCAATTCCGATATACCACCACTGGGTAAATCCGCAACTCGGATCTGCCACCACCAGGCCGGAGATGGTTTCCGGCTGACCATAAACCATTACAAGGTGGTTTTGAGATTACCACGAACTTTACACATGCCTTACAAGGTTTACATTCTATACTTCAACTTTTGGAGTTTCCAGGTACATAACATGACCACTACAACAATTTTCCTAGACTTGCTTATAACATACTAGGGAGTCTATCCCACAAACCCACACTAACTCAAACAAACATTTACTTTGTTTCCCGTCATAATAGTTGTTGCTGCTTCATTACCTCCTCTTTCGTTGCTCACATCTTGGGCATCTTTGTCTTTGTTAAACAAATTCTTGGAACTCCATGCATAACCTGTCATTTGTTAGAGTCGCAAATTCTAACAAAGGAACTTTACCTACATTGAATTAGCTAGGCTCAATAAGGCTCAGTAACTTTAAACATGATTCCAAGGAACTAAATAAAAAACATAAACTCTTCAGATTAATTTCTCTATCTCTGCCCAAAGATGATTATTTCCCAAGCATAATAGCAACCATTTTTCTCCAACAATACCTCTGAGGGGTCCACTGATGAAGAAATTGATTGACGACTTTTCAACTGGACTCAATGCAGTGCATTCCAGCATTGATGATCTAGACATAGGCACTCACAGCCTCATGAAGAGACACAATTTTGTCTTAAAAAAAAAACAATAATCCAGGACTCCACCGGTCCGATCCTCCGTCGTCCACAAATTCACTGTCAACATGCATAAAATTCAATGATTTTACACACAAAAGTTCTCGTTTCAGTATCCAATTCCCTTGGCATCGCAACATAATGCATCTTCCCCTGTTCACAGTATCAAGGCTTGGTAACTGCTTCCAAGCATGCCTCCTCATGCTCGCTGACATGCTACAACAACTAAGACCCATTGTTAAGCTAATCTCCTCGCAATTGAACACGCAGATCTGTTTCAATCACACTTGGTACACACAAACTCGATCATCCTCCAATCTATGATGTACTTCCAAGCACTATCCTTTGATGCCATTTTCATTGTCATGTCTTCATCATATCTGGTAGTAAATCATTCTTGCAAATAATTTTTTCTATTGTTGGAATGGCAAGTTCCAACATAGATTCACACTCATGACAATAGTTTGCCAAGCTAAATGTCACAACAATACAACATCTAATTCTTTTAACCAGATTTACATAAATGCATTTACATGTTAAGTTGACTAGTCTCAACATGAAAGCAAAATAATTCACGAACACAGTTTGTTTCATCAAAGCAAATATGTTGGAACTTTTAATTTCATCTTTACCCTGTATGGAAACATAATCACGTCGAGGCAGCTAACCACACTGCCCTTAGCTCACTTCACTGTTGCACCACGAGACCATGCTTAGAAGTGTGTTCAACCTTCAACCAGGACGATCCCAAACAAAGGAAGCTGAAAGCCTCACAACAACTCCACATGCTTCCGCACCTCTTCTGATACTTGTAGAAGTCCCAACAATCTATCGACCTCTTCTCTACAGAAGGCCATATTCACAACACCAATAACCAACATAATCGGCACTGGCACCAGGTGACCTTTTCAACATAGATGGATTTGGTCACTGCATATAAATCACAAAACAACAAATCTTCCAACCTGAAAGTTGCATTGTTCAACTCGAGCATGTGGGTGAAGCCACCACCAATTGGTTCCAATGAGAAATTAAAAAATGAATTGAAACCAAAAACAAAAAACCAACATTCGAGGACTTGGCCCTTCTCAGTGGGCTCATCCACCCTCTCGCCATACAACCACCGAGCACTCAAATTATCAATGGACTGTTATGCAGCAAAAAACACAGCAACCATCCGATGTGCATCCCAACAGGTTCACGCCGGCTTCACCAAAGCAATTCAAGCCATCCATCCAAGCTACTGCACCACGCCGCCTGTAGAAATTAACGACGCCTTCTCTTGATTCGCTGGAAGTTTCCCGTCAACCATTGAGATCCATGTGACAGGACCACTGTATCAGTTGTGCGATATCCACGACGCAGCAACACCCGTTCGAAGCCTCAGATTCAAACTTCAAATTCAAATCGGCCTCAATCACTTATCTCGAACCAATTTTCAAGTCAATCCACAGGGGAACATAAATCTCTCGGTCAAGACAATTGTAACTTTCATCAACGCAATGCCTACAACACGGAACGATGCTCTTGTTACAATGCTACTGCCACGACGTCCATAACCTCTGCCACAGAATCCTCTCGCAGCTCAAACGACCTCCTTTATCGATGTAGTAAACAACACGGTGGCCCTCCTCGCTCACCACATCATGCTTACGCAGCGCGCCTTGGCTGCACCATGCACCACAGTGGGAAGGGTCACGGATCTGATCCATGCCTTCCTCTAATGCCATCGTCCACTCCACCTTCAACAAACAATACGGAGTTCTGAATACGCATCGATCTAAATATGCACCCAAATCCTCCACGCAGGCTCTTTGCATTTGCTCGGCCTCCGAGTAAACTTCTACAACCTATCTCGACGTAGCTCCATGTAGGCTCACCAGGTTCTACCTCTTATGACAAATCAATAGACAAGATTCCTCAACATACGAGCCCTCTAAACGATGTCAAGAACAGATGCAAGCAGAGATCGGTCTCGATCAGGAAAACTTGGTTTTTTGCCACTGCAAGAAATCGCAGATCTCAGCAGCCAACTCCACCTTTACTACAGCCTCACCCATGTGCATAGCACTGCAGCATAGCACTCACCTATGTGAATTTGATGCATGATTCTGGATTTGTATTACCAGAGTCAAACTCAAAGTTGTTGAATCAGTCACAGCCAAGGAATTTCATATTACCTTGGGTCGTTCCGCAGCAGTATGGCCCTGCTAGCGCTTGGCAAATGACTTGGGAGCAGAAAAGCAAGCAGAATTTGCAACACTATTCCAAGGCATTAGCGCCTAGCGGGATTCTAGATGATAAAGCGAACAATCGACTTGGAGAGGGTGTTGTATCCACCCCAAATACTCAATCTATAGTCAAAGCTTCTCAAGAGAGCCAGAAACTGCCAGCACCTGTTGCTGCCTCTGAGAAGATGCAAACCCCAGCTGAGACTCATCGTGCTCCGAACCAAACTGGAACCCCTTCCAGGGCACCCTCGGTGCTAGGATGGACTCCTATCCGGAGCTTCAGAAAGAATTTGGCCGCACAACCCAAAGTAGCCATGACCCCTTCTTGCAATCAATCTCTGTCAATTTTGTTGTAGAAGTGAAACATGACCTTGATGACACAGCCACGTCGACAGATGAACCAACAGATTTCCACCACAAACTAATTCATTCCCCATTATCCATCTACCGCCCCGGCTCCTGATGCCTCCCTGCCTGCATCGCAGTCTCAATCAGGTGCTTAGCACAGCAGGTCCAGCTCGGGATCCTGGACTACAAGCTGCCATCGCCATCAATGCTCAATTTTGCAACATCACTCACTAGATAAAGAGTTCAAAGAGTAATGAATGGACAACCAAAACTAAAAACTAAAACACAACTTAAAACTCTCTTATTTCCCTCAGCCCAGGAGGGGCCAAGGTCCAGGCCCTTATGGCTATGATACCAAGATAAAATATCAATCTGTAAACTATATTGATTAATCAAAGAGATTACACACATTTATACAAGAGATAGTCTCAAGATAGGAAATCTTTCTTGAACGCACAATAATGTGGTTGAGAGATTCTCTCAACCACACACTAAACTAGGAATAAATATAGTTCTAGCTACTTCCTATAATGTAGGAACAAACTCTTTATGTAGAGAGTTACAACCACTGACAAGTAGGAATTACATATTCCAACTAAAATTCGAAAAGACTATTTCATTTATAAATTAGAATAAGCCTATTATATCATTCACTAACTAATTAGATTATAAAATACTATATTATATTTATCTATTATCTCACTAACTAACTACTACATTATATTATATGACATCAAATAAGATTATTTATAATATATTGAATTAGTTACCATTAATGCACTCTATTATATAATATTTAATTTATTATTTTATAAAAAAACATTTTTAATCTAAATTTCAAATAGAATTTGAAAATTATGAACTTACAAAATTATATATACATTATAGTTTTAAAAATTTTGAAGTTAAATTTTTAATTTACAAATGCTCTAAAAATATTAAAAACATTAAATTAATTTATGTATTAAAAATATATTTTAAATAAAAATACAATTTTACATGAAATTATATTATATAATTCATTAATTATAATATAATATAATATTAATAATATATATTATATTATAATATAATTATTAGTTATATAATAAATATGATATAATACATCATATAACCTATATAACCTACTTAGTTAGTGAGTGACATGCCTTCCCACTTAACTATATACCGTGGTGGGTTGTTGCTTTGTGATGGTTTATGGTAGATTGATATTTCGTGGTGGATTATTACAAGCTTTGCGGTGGATTATATTTATTATTTAACAAATTTTTATTCATTATATTCTCCCATGTTTGTGGTGTATTACTTTGGGTGCAATAGAAATTAATTAATTGGGATGTGCCATGGGTGTAATATAAGAGCTTTGAATTATACCATTGTTGGTATAAAACTATAAAAAGATGAGGATATGTTAGATTTAGTAAAAGTAGAAATAAAAAACAAGTTAAAAATTGAAACAATTTATGTCATAGAAGTAAGAAGGTTGGGAAATATACCCAAGCATAAATATGGATTAATTTGTGTTTGGATAAGTTTGAGTGACCATAAATTTGGCATACTCAATAATCAAGCAAGCCTAAAAACGAAATGAATCTTTATAAACGAAGAACTCATTCAAATATACCAAGTTGAATTAAGGAATGAGGTTCAAAAGGTAAAAGAAACCAGGAAGAAAGGAAAATGGGAAATCATTAGAAATATGAAAGCATTATTAGGGATATAGACCAAAATGAGAGTAATAAATAGGAATTTAGAACAGTACCTTTGATCCTCATTTGGAAACATAGTTGCTTTTTCAAGTGAAATTGATATTATTCTTTTAGTCAAAACTTAGGAACAAGATGGGTCTAAGGTCCCTAACATAGATCGATTCATTCTGTGGTCAGCATGGACCAAGAAATATTCTCGCAGAACAATTGGAGTAGCATATTATATATATATAAATGTCTTTCCTCATAATTGGCTTCATAAGATAGACCACCTCATTCAATACATTTGGATTGAAATCTCTAATGTTAATGCTAAATTGATTTATATTTCATTTTTTAATTTTGCGCCTATAAATTATACTTCTTATAAGAAAAAACAATCTAGATAAAAATTGCACTCATAATACGCTAGAACAGGATATTCATAGTGTAAGGAATGAAGGTAATATCCTCTTGGTAGGATACTTTAATGCTAGAATCAAAACTAACCAAATTGTTATTCTAAGTAATGATTCTAACCCTAATCCTCTTTGGCTAGATGAAGACCTTGATTTACCTAGTAGATTGAAAAGAAACTTTGAAGACCTAAACGAGATTTTATTTGGTACCAATTTAGTCAAACTTTGTAATTCTCAGTACCTTATTATTTACAATGGTGTAACCAAGTGGAAAGACTCCAACCATATGACTTCTATTCATGGGCTTGGCATTAATGTTGTGGATTATGTGATATATGATATCCCTGTGTCAAACCGAATTGTAAATTTTGACTTCTCAAATGACCATAAGCCTGATTTTAATCATAGACCTTCAACCTTATCTCTAAAATTTTACATGTATAATAGTTGAATGCGTGTGAATTGTGGGAGTCAAAGGCACCTTCTTCTTGACAAAAGGAAAATGGATTTCTTATTAAAGGATTTAAATAGGTATTTTCACCTCTTAACTTATAAGGATAACATTGAATGCCTCTATCATAATTTTACGACAACCCTCTCCACTACAATTGGAAATTTCTCTACCAAGGTGTCATATAAAAAGAATAATAGAACTACCAACCCTGGGTATGATAATAATTGTGAAATTGCTAGAAAAATGATTAGGTGTGCTCCTAGTGAAATCTTAAAATCTGATAAGATAATGCATACAAATCTCTTATTAACAAGATGAAAATATTTTATATAAATAGAGAAATTATTACACCTTTCTAAACTTGATCCTAGAAAGTTTTGGAGGAAAATTCTAATTTGTAAAACTAAAGAAAATAGTTTGAATCTCTTGAAGAATTATGAATCCCCTAATTCCATAGGAAACATTTTGAATGCCCTATAGAGGATGATATCTTTTATTTTGAAGGTGTAGCTCGCTAATGAGAAAGCTAAGGATTTTGAAGGCTACCAAGCTGAAATTTTTAAAATGTGAGGGTTTATCCTCAACCCTCACATACACAAGATTTTCAATTTGACAGTAAAGTAAGTCTTACCTATGCCTTGGATGCAAAGCCTTATTATGCATATTTTTAAAAGTGGGGATAAAAGCATTCCCCCTAATTACATGACCATTATGAGTAGCCACATTTTAACTAGTCTGTATGAACTTATTTTGGAAAAGAAGATTAGCCTTTGACTTGAAAGCATTGTAAAAGAGCTAAAGGCCAAGTTGGGTTTAGGAGATATAATTCAACTATGGGCCATATTGTTACCCTCATGTTCATTCCAAAGAAATGTCGCAACAAAAAAACAATCTCTTATGTTGTTTTGATGATTTAAGAAAATATTTTGACATTGTACCTAGGACATAACTTTCGAAGAGAATAGAAGAGATAATTGGGTTCCTCTCTATTGATTTTTTTGTAGCTATGGCCAATCTTCATAATTTATATTTTGTCCATTTTCATGTATAATGAATTTTTAAGACATGTTATTCATGTCATTTTTATTATTTATCCCTTGTAATAATTTATATAGGACATGTTCTTCATGTAATATTTAAAAGAAAAAAATTGAATTTTGAGTTTTGAATTTTTGGCTCCAAAGTAGTCAATTCAGTCCTCCCTCAAGTCAAGTTGGCCGAGTGAAGAGACATACCCATTTTGGGCATGCATATCATTATATATAGAGAGCATTTGACCTCCTCCACAAGGCATCATTCAACCTCACACAAGAAAGACATCTTCAATGCATCCAAGTGAAGGATAAGAAAGAGAAAAAGGATGAAGATCATCTCTCTAGCTCCCATGTGTGGATTTCTCTCTCTTCTAGCTCACACATGTGTTTATGGGTAGCATATTTTGGGTAGGCCAAAATCTTGGGGAGGCCAAAATTCTAGAGAGGTTGAGTTTTTGGGTACATTTTGGGAGGTTGAAATTCAACCCATGTAGATCAGAGAGGGAAACAACTTGACTTGAATTGACAAGAGGATTGCTTCACCAGGTTTTATCATAGCTTATTGGTCAGTTTGACCTCATAGTTGACAAACTACATTAGATGTATCTCTTGTTGAACTGAAAATTTTCTCTAAGGAATAGGTTTATGGGTATTCCCGGGGGAAATCATGTGTTCTCTTTGTGCATTGTTATCTCTATTGTACTTGCAGTTTTATGGTTGAATTTATGAAGTGTAATTGCTTAATGATGAACTGGATTTGTTAAAACAAGATCTACATAATTCCAAGTAATTATCAATATTTCATAAATTTGTGCTTGTATCTATTTCACTTGAAAAATCAACACTCTCAAGTTGAGGGTTGTTACGGAAAGGATATATGAGAATAATATTGATAAGCTTAGGACCACTAAGGGTTGGTTGGAAGAAATTAATTGCAATATTAGATTCAAGCAAGGGTGTCCCTTATCCACTACCCTTTTTGGCATATACATTGATAAGCTAGAAGAGTGTTTGGAAGATGGAGGTTGTATTGCCCCACATATATAATCATAATTGTTCTCTAATATGGAAATAAATGTTATGTAATCCATCATATGCTCAATTAGAATTATAGCATTAAGAAAATGATAAATGGACGATGTAAAGGTTATTATGGGCTTGAAATAGTTGTAAGTCGACAAATATTTGGATGTGGGATTAAAAAAAACTCATCTTTGAGACTTTTGTCGCTCATGTTACTTTATATGGATGTGAGGTTTGGGGTTGCAATATATCTAGAGAGTTTTGGAGGAAGATTGGACAAATCAAAAAGTATTTTATAATCTATAAGCTCAATATTAAAATAAATGCTCCTTATCCTATCTTCATTATTTATGAAAACATTTCTCCCATTGAAAGCATGGCTATGATAGGTTCTTATGTATGAGAATTTATACAATATGGAATTCGATATGTTTCCTAAAATTTCTTCTAACATTATCCAAAATCTCTACCTTTGACTCAAGTGAGCATGCCATAAGGATGCCTAGTCTTGGTTGGACCATTGGGAGATAAGAGAGGAGATAGTCTTGTAGAATAAGGATAACATTAAATATTATTACTTCCAAATTTAAGGAGAAATTGTAGGGTGATAAAGAGTTAGAGGGAAAAGGGAATCTAAGATACTATAGGAGGTTATCAACCCCAATATTGAAAACCAAAAATATTTATTTTCCTTGACTAATGTTTAAAAAAAAGAACATTAGTAAGATAACAAATAATTAGCATGAGCTTCATAGTGAAACTAGGCGTTGGCCAATTCTTAAAATGCCATGCGATACTAAGAGGGTTGAAGATGAAAAGTAATTTATCTTAAATTTTCCTTCTTATACTCACATTCATTCTAATTTTTAAACTATTTGTCACACTACCAACCCTCTTAACCTTTTAAGTCAACAAAACAATGGGTATTTGGGAATGCTTCTCTCACTTATTTTCGAGCATAAAAATAAAATGTTAAAGAATTTTGATTGATATCTTGCCTTCTTAAGGTCCTGTAAACCATATTGAATGTAATGGATGTTAATCACCATCATCATCAACATAATATAATTAGTTATGTATAATTAATGAGCTATATTATATAATAGTGAATTCATTAATTTCTATATTTATATGTTATATAATTTCTGAATTTTGGCTTCTGTGATCCATAACTTTTACAAAGAGATCTTTCAGTGATAATCACAAAGATATATATTATAAATAACATAAAACAAATAATCATTTTCTCTCTTTTTGACCATTTGACTAGGAATGGTTGATTTTTTAATTTTAGTAAAAATATAATAAAACGAATCTAAATGAAATTATAATAAAAATTAATAATTTTTTCTTTTTCTTTTAAGTCAAACTAGTTGTTATATTCTAACGGTTAGTTAACCCTTCTCTTCATCTATTTAAGTTTGATGCCATGATATGATCTCTCATCTTGTCCTGAAGATGAACCACACTGGTTGGTTCTAAACGCGTCGAAGAAGTCTTTTCCTATGTGATTATCACCGAATGATCTCTCTATAAATGTTATATAATTATTTATTATCATAATTTATTAATTTTTTTCCAAGGAAAAATT
Source organism: Pinus albicaulis (assembly GCA_034641835.2). Classification (NCBI taxonomy): domain Eukaryota; kingdom Viridiplantae; phylum Streptophyta; class Pinopsida; order Pinales; family Pinaceae; genus Pinus; species Pinus albicaulis. The sequence continues at coordinate 306,618,047 of CM076582.1, read as the reverse complement.
CGTAATTTTATTACTGAAAACAAAATTACATGTTACATGTGTTGGTAATTGTCAATCAAGACAAGCTAGTATGCCGCGAGTAAAATATAATACAAGGAGAGAAAATTAAGTTTTTCTCGCTTTTTTCTTTTCAAACTTTCACCAAGCCCCTTGAGTTGGCGTGGTCGAGATAAGGGT